>CM067308.1:40657998-41171594 GCA_034231615.1 Meghimatium bilineatum | reverse complement strand
AAGATCTGGGGATTTTTTTGATATATATCTATTCTTGTTTGAAATTGTACAGAAGGTTTTTTTCTGGTGTTCTGTATTTATTTTAGTAGGGATCTGCAACCTGTGAATATAGATATCTTTTTTCGTCTTTTGATTTCTGGCTCCATGAGGGTTTTCAGTGCATGATGCAGTGCAACTGCTTTTGCTCTAAAGCAGTAGGAGTATGCCCCGGTTGGAAATGCTTTAGATCTTGTCTTCCCGTCTTATGAATATGCCACCTCCACCATTCATTACTGTTCCATCTGCAGATCAATCTTTGTAGATATGTGTCGTTTACTTGGGATTGTATTTTTATTATCATTTCTAGTGTTAATGCTTTTAGTTGAGGTAGACTGTCATTCCTTTTTTTTATTTATTATTCAAGCAATATATGCTATTATGGAGACGCTTTGGAGACTGTTGTCTCTTCAAAATCAGTTAGTGTTTCAATATCAGTTGAAATATTTTGTGAGGATATCTTTGCGTTGTTGGTGGAGATGGTTGGAGATGTGACAGAAGCTGGTTCTCTTCAATCTGCTTGTAGTTGATCTAGAAATTTGAGAATCCATGAGATTGCTTTACACGCGCATAATAAAATAATAAAAGGCACAACAATCGTCTGCAAGAGGTAAAAAACGCTATTCATTCAAATACGTTCAGTAAAATACGTTTATTATATATATATATATATATATATATATATATATATATATATATATATATATATATATATATATATATATATATATATATATATATATATATATATATAATTGTATTTTTAAGAGACTTTGCATGTATAGTATGAATTTTAAATTGGCATCACCCTTTCAAGAGTTGAGAACCACTGAGATTTATTTTCTGAAAATCAATGATGACAAATCAGTCTGGGCTAGGTTGTGCTAACTTATTCTTTCAGTTCCAGATATAGCTTTCCAACAACTCTCAATAGTGGCTGTCATGTTGGCGAATACATGACCAACATTGACATCTTTGGTCGTTTTGAATTGCCATTCGCCATAAATTATTTATAATTTTTAAAAATATTTATCAATTTTAAAATGTATATGGTAAGTAGAGAATATGTACTAGATATAGGCCCTAAACATTAAAAAAATCATGATAATCAACAAATCGAAAAGGAATAAACGCTAAAGATAAAATTACACGAAGAGACATCATAAACAGAATATTACCAATATCCTGGAAATTAAAAGGATAATAGGAATGATTAAAAGTAAATGACATGATGAAAATATTAACATCTAAACAAATCACATATTAAAAATTAGAATGATAAAATTCTACGTCTATTTTACATCATCATTAGGTGCTATGCCAGCTAGT
The DNA here is from genome assembly GCA_034231615.1 of Meghimatium bilineatum. NCBI lineage: Eukaryota > Metazoa > Mollusca > Gastropoda > Stylommatophora > Philomycidae > Meghimatium > Meghimatium bilineatum. Next base: position 41,170,229 of record CM067308.1, on the reverse strand, counting down.
GTAGGCGATCATAGCTCTCCACAGCTCTTTATCTCCAGTATTATGTATCAAGATCGTTGTTATTTCCATGCCGTACTGTCTAATACTTTCTCACGTTGTCACCCTTCGTCTCTGTTGCCTTCAATCTTGCCTGTTGTGATTATGGTCTGTATAACTCCTCGTCTCATAACGTGGCCAAAAAATTAAGTATTTTTCTTACAATATTAATTCCGCTCCGTCTCTCATATGACTCTGTCAACACCTTCACGTTAGTTTTCCTGGCTGTTCATAATTGTAATAACGTAATACACAGATTTAATAATAGTTCCACTCAGACAAGACGGACTATCACTGAAACTAGTGGGTAATGATGTGAATAATTTAATAGCTTAATTGTTGTTAACGTTTCACGCAGTTACCTTATATTGACTGGAAGTTCATAGTATTCTCAGCATTCTTCTGTAGAATCTATTATATTCTACACAAGTGTACACAGAAGACAAAAATGATGCCTCTGAGATGTGGATATATTTAAAAATAGGGACAACTTCATGAAAGGTGAAAGAAACAAACAAAGTTATTTTTGACATCACTTTGTATAAAAAAGAACTATTAAAGGAAATAAAAATCACACTAACAAAAGACTATAACATAAAAGACATGACACCTTGCTGAAAATATTTTCTCAAGGTAGAGTTAAGGTGCGGCGAGCAAGAGATAGACAGAGAAAGAAGTGGGAGTTAAACATCACAAGATGGACACGATACAGTCTAGCAAAGTGCGCCACCAAGTGAAGAGACAGAAGATATTGAAATATCGTTGCAGCAAAACCGTCGTTGCTGTGACAGACACTTGATGATGATAAGGTATCCATTTTTACATACAGTATGTTTATTTTTGACTGGATACAAAAACATAAACGTCTGGTCCCACCAGCAAGCCCATAATAGACAGAACACCAGCAAGTAAGTTGTTGTTTTTTTAATCCGGAAATTATGGTGACTACATTACCAGAACCGCGACTACCACTATTTTGTATAGTTGTAAACCTGTGACAAAAATAAAAGACAAAAATGGTGACAGCAGAAATGACGTGTCTTCGAAGAATTCTCGAAGTGTCATTAAGAGAGAATTAGAAACGATAACCAAAACAATACTGTACCAGTATTGGAACACATCAAGAAACAACAGATTAAGTGGTTTTCACACACTTCCAGACTACCAATAGACAGCATGCAACAGATGGCCATGACACATAGACTTGACGGCTACAAAGCCAGAGGCAGACCATGTAAAATATGGATCACAAAAATTAAAGAAGCCACGGGAACATGCTTACAAACAGCACACAAGAAATCCACCTCCAGAGAACTCTTCTACCCTTGACGACGCAATGCAAACTAGAGCCATAGCGTATAGATAGATATAGTAAACCTATGGTATAACCAAATTGGACTAGTCTCCATGGTTTATTACATATTTTAAACCTCAAACCCCCGTAGTCGTAACCTTCGATAACAGTTACCATGTTGTTCCGACAGGCAGACATTGTGCTTAAACTAGTTACGGGCACGGCGTGGGTGGGCGGAACAACAAAGAAACCTGTCGAAAGGGCCAGAGTTGTGCCCTGATGTCGATGTCTGTTTCGGCGGCATTAGACTAGAAACACCATCGAGTCGAATGGCTGCTGGAACAGAAGGCGGAGCACTTATGGGAATGCCCCACGTGCTGTGAGGCCAGTTTTCTAATCAAGAATCAAGAATTTAAACCTCTAAATATTGATAGAAAAACACTTAAACATCAACTTGATCTATATCATACTTTCATTGATTTCACAAACACATTTGATTGTGTGTAGCACCAGGTCTGTAGCAGATCAGATACTGAGACAATATAACTGCAACACAACTTATCTTAGAAGTCATTGAAACGCCGTAGAAAGATGCAAGCAGTGCCGGTTTAATAAATAATGCCATTGGTGAATTTTTCAAGACGGATGCAGAAGTGCGACATGGTTGCTTTCTCCGGTACTTTTTAACATATACTATTAAAAAACAGAAACAGTTTTTCAAACGTCTATCGAAATTTTGTTTTACGGGATTAATTTTGCAACCTTGGCACGAAGAAACTTTCCGAATTTAACTAAACTAAACTAAACATTCCCAACGGTCCATTGATGATGCTGATTCGCCTACTGCAGTCGGTTCTGGTGATGCCAGTCCGTAAGAACAGGACCTCATCTGTAGGGTCTTCTTGGTCTTCTATCTCAAAGACCAGCGTCGTGCAGCTGCTTCCTGACCAATTGATTTGAAATTCGACGAGCTGCTGGCATTAACTGGACTATGGAGGACGAAGATGCAAATCGATTCTTGAGGTGACGCAGTCTTAAGAAGTGGTCTTCATCAGAAGTTGACTTTGGGTCTTCCATTGCGTGGTCGGTCTGACGCTGAGCCTGTTTGTTGAAATCGCCAACAAAGGCGAGTAATGGTGATTCTAACCACATTAAATTGTCTGGACACTACACTTTGTTATTGTCCAGTCTGTAAGCGTCCAATGATGATGTATCGTTATTCTGCAGTGAGAATGAGCCATACTTGCGCATTAAGATTTCAACTGAGTTTATAGGTGGACAGTCGATCTTTTAAAGGCATTCTATAATAAGGTCAAATAGTTTTGTGTTAAGTAAGTTTCATGGGATTCTCACGATCCTGTTACGAGTCATTGCCAAAAATGTTGTTTTGACTTTAATCTCTTTCACAATCTCACGATTCATGAGGTGAGTACAATTCAGGTAACCACGAGAAGATAACGACCAGGTGCACATAGTCGATAGGTTGAGTGTTAAATCAGAGAATATATTTTATAAAAGTAACTTCAAAAAAGTATATATCTTGAATATATAATGAAGGAGGCAGTAGAAGATCTACAAATATTGGTTGTATGTCACTCTGTAACTTGGATATTGATTGTATGTCACTCTGTAACTTGGATATTGGTTGTATGCCACTCAGTAACTTGAATATTGGTTGAATGCCACTCTGTAACTTGGATATTGGTTGTATGCCATTCTGTAACTTGGATATTGGTTGTATGCCACTCTGTAACTTGAATATTGGTTGTATGTCACTCTGTAACTTGGATATTTGTTGTATGCCACTCTGTAACTTGGATATTTGTTGTATGCCACTCTGTAACTTGAATATTGGTTGTATGCCACTCTGTAACTTGAATATTGGTTGTATGTCACTCTGTAACTTGGATATTGGTTGTATGCCACTCTGTAACTTGGATATTAGTTGTATGCCAGTCTGTGACTTGGATATTGGTTGTATGCCACTCTGTAACTTGAATATTGGTTGTATGCCACACTGTAACTTGAATATTGGTTGTATGCCACTCTGTAACTTGGATATTGGTTGTATGCCACGCTGTAACTTGAATATTGGTTGTATGTCACTCTGTAACTTGGATATTTGTTGTATGCCACTCTGTAACTTGGATATTTGTTGTATGCCACTCTGTAACTTGAATATTGGTTGTATGCCACTCTGTAACTTGAATATTGGTTGTATGTCACTCTGTAACTTGAATATTGGTTGTATGCCACTCTGTAACTTGGATATTGGTTGTATGCCAATCTGTAACTTGAATATTGGTTGTATGTCACTCTATAACTTGGATATTGGTTGTATGCCACTCTGTAACTTGGATATTTGTTGTATGCCACTCTGTAACTTGGCTATTTGTTGTATGCCACTCTGTAACTTGGATATTTGTTGTATGCCACTCTGTAACTTGAATATTGGTTGTATGCCACTCTGTAACTTGGATATTGGTTGTATGCCACTCTGTAACGTGAATATTGGTTGTATGCCACTCTGTAACTTGGATATTTGTTGTATGCCACTCTGTAACTTGCGTTATGCCAATAATCTCGATCTCTAGGCTGGTTCTGAACTCCAGGAACTCCTTTCAATGTTGGAAGACGTTAGTCGGAAATATGGCATAGAAATTCGAAAACTTGCAATCTTCTTTTGTTCACTTGAAACATGTCTATATCTGTAATTCTGTCTCCTGAATAATACTCACTGTCTTTTGTAGTTCATACAGTGTCCCATAGATGGCTGAACTAAGCCCCATCACCACTGCACGTTGCTGGCCTTGATGGGGTGCGATGTCAATGTTGAATATGATTTTAAGAAGTAAGATCAGTAAAGATCAATCTATTCAGATCATTAGTGCTAAGTTTATTTTTATACTGGTGTGAAAGTTTTGACACTCAATGCAGACACAGAAAGAAGGATTGAGGCTTTTGAAAACAGGTGCCACAGATGTTCGTTAAGAATTAGTTATATCGAACACGAGACAAATACTTATGCTCAGCAGCAAATAAATACACTTACAGGTTATCAAGAACCACTTTTATCAGTGGTGAAATGGCGTAAACTTGTTTGGTTTGGACATGTAACGAGACAGAACACGCTCTCTAAAATTATTTTTTACGGAACAATCGAGGGTGGAAGGGTAAAGGGGAACAGAATAAATCCTGGATTGATAACATCAAGGAATGGTCGGCGTGTGATTACACTTCTCCGAATGGCTGAGGACACGAGTTCTTTGTAAGGCTATTTGTGCTGATGTATCTAGTGTGGCAGCTCTACGACCCTGACGGGTTATGAGTCTTATTACTATGTTATTATGTTTAGATATTAATGAGGAAGTAATTCACATATTTTGAGAATGTGAGATTGTGATGAAGTAATTCACATAATTTGAGAATTTGATATTCTGAGGAAACAATTCACATATTATGAGAATACCGTAATATTTTGAGAATACCGTAATATTATGAGAAAGTAATTTACATGACAGTGTATGGAATGTTGTATTAGTCTGATGTATTATTACCTGACACATTTGATTCACATTTAGGGAAAGTAGTTGGCATAGTTGTAATTTTAACATGTCACTATTATCTTGTTGAAATAATTCACATAATTGAACATGCAATTATAGCTCAAGGACATGATTCACATTTTTTGGAAACATTATTATTGTTAATGAAACAATTCACATATTTCGGACAGGTCATTATTGATAATGAAACAATTAATATATTTTGAACAGGCTATTATAATTCACAGAAATAATTCGTGCATATTTCTGACATCATGAGATTTAAAAGAAACAATAAGTATTCTTCGGGCTCGTCATTATAGTTTGTCTAAATAATTCACATGTTTCTGACATGTCAGTATTGTTTAGTGAAGTAATTCATTGATCATGTCATGATTACTAAGTCATATATATGTTAATTACTGTGCCACGAAATTTTAAAATATAATTTTGCATGTGGCAATGAATGAATTACCAGACTTGAGTGTTATTATTTGTTATATAAGGGTGCTTTGTTTATTTGAAAAATCGACAGCAGATTAACCTAAATTCTTGAGAAGCACTATAAAACATGGCCAGTTCCTTTGTGTCGTTGCTAAGCCTGTATTTATTTGTTTCCAAATATGGCTTCCAGTTTCATATTTTCACAAAGACATGCAAGGTCACCTTTCTTTCTTACCTCAACATATATCTTCACTATTTGTTTCCTTATTTTTTCGCTAAGCGAAACAGTACACATGTTTATAGTTTTTTATATTACCTTTCTAATTCATATGGTGTTAAAAAGACCATCAGCCAATCTTGGCCCTCTTTTTATATTTCTAACTACTCTTTCTAGTTCTTTGTTTCATCCCATTCATCAGTTTCTTTTTTCTTTGAATGTATATATGTTTTACCTTTCTTTTGTCACGGTTGTTCCACTATCTATTCCACGGCTGTCTATCTTAGATCTCCACATACGTACAGGCTATTTATCTTGGATCTCCACATGCGTGCTACCTGTCTATGTTAGATCTCCACATGCGTGCTACCTATGTTAGATCTCCACATGCGTGCTACCTATGTTAGATCTCCACGTGCGTGCTACCTGTCTATATTAGATTTCTACATAAATATTGGCTATCTTAGATCACATACGTACTGACTATCTATCTTAGATCTCCATATACGTACTGACTATCTATCTTAGATCTCCATATACGTACTAGCTATCTTAGATCTCCATATACGTACTGGTTATCTATCTTAGATCTCCACATAGGAATTGACTATATAAATCTGAAAGTACCTTCTCGTGGAACACTCTGAAAACAGAAATACAACTGCTCTTACTGTATTCCTGGCTAATACTTTTAGGCTCGTGTCCGTGTGTGCGGATGCTGGAGATGGAATGAGAATTTGTTGCAGAGAGACAGGAAATATCTCCGAAACCATCAAGATATACAAAAATAGGTAGGTGTGTTGCCAAAATAAAACATAAAACAACTTAACAACGAGAAAGCATGACATTTGTGCATTCCGACTTGGCCGGCTTAAAAGTCACAAACATTGGAGAGGCAACCAATGTCAATATCCCAACATACGGTAGGTTATCTTACCAGTACACACCAACTCTTGAAAAAGTAACACGCTTGGAGGCAGCGTAGTGTACTTGAGTCGATTCAATAGCAACGGAGCTACAATGGTCCAGTATGAGACCGATTGGCGTAAGTGTTGTTCATGCTCTAGAATACACAGAAGCCCACGTGTCCCATCACAATTCACCCCACACAAAGTAAGAGTATTTACTCAGGTATTGGATACGTCATCTTGAACATGCACTCCTGGTATGGAAAAAAAAAAGATTTGAATGCAGCTCCCCATTGCACACAGGACAATCATTGAACAAATGACGGGGATAGCATTGTTCAATTGTCTAATCAAAGCAGTGTTGAGACTAGGAATTTGGACACTGGGACAACGTAGAGGGGGGGGGGCATGTCTCTAACGGCAATGCAAACCTAGCCAAACTCGACAAGCACGTTTCACTAGCTTTGAGCTCTGAAGTGTAATACCTGGTTAACATATTATGCACATTATAACGTTTAATGTATTTGACGTCTAATGTCTAACATCTAATGTATTTGACGTCTAATGTCTAACATCTAATGTATTTGACGTCTAATGTCTAACATCTAATGTATTTGACGTCTAATGTCTAACGTCTAATGTATTTGACGTCTAATGCCTAACGTCTAATGTATTTGACGTCTAACGTCTAATGTATTTGACGTCTAATACCTAACGTCTAATGTATTTGACGTCTAATGTCTAACATCTAATGCATTTTTGCCGATGATGTTATATTTGGTTATATCATATATATATATATATATGCATCTTGGTATAGAAACACACATAAGACACAGGGGAAGAACTTGCAAAAAATAAATCTACATGGCGCTCTACAGTCAAAAAGAGCGCAGCATCTTTTGTGAAAAGAGGAGAAATTTGCAGCTCAACAGCGTAGAGTAGCTAGAAAGTTACGGATATACCAAAATCCGTCTACAGTGGTCATTCCATGCCAGGCACTGTCCAAGGACATTTACAGCTCGCATGGTCATAATTCTAATTGAATTTTTTCAATGGTAGATGTAAAAAATGGTCATCATCACTTGTGATGGACGAACACACATATCCGACAAGCAGCTAAACAGACAGTTACTCAGACAACTTCTCCCGGTAAGCCGTTAAAACCTCCATTTTATACTTCGAAATACATTACGACACGGTAGGAAAATCCATACCGAGATAAAGTTAAAGCAATTAAACTTCATCCGAATCATAATCAAACGTCACTTAGAAATTGATAACCAATCTCGGCTGAATGAAGAACATCAATCTTCCAATATTTCTCTTCCTCTTGTAACACGTTTCTTCTCACATTTCTTCCAATAATCTCTGGCTATATTAAAGATGGCGTCGTTTATAAGTATTTCAACTTATTTTAATTTTAACATTTTATTTTCCGTTGCTATATACTTAGCCCAGACTATGTCAACTATTCCATACATAGTGGATACCATCCAACTGTGGCATACCAGGAAATGAAGAGGCAGATAGATTGGCAAAGGATGGAGCAACACAGGAACAAACAAAAAAGAAATCACCTACCAACAAAATAGGACCCTCATCAAAACCATCAGGAAAATCGACCAACCAAATGACAATAACCACTATCTCGACAGAGCAGAACAGGCTATTATCTTCGGCTTCAGAACGGGACACACCAGATTAAACAGCCACTTAAATTGACTAAGACTGGTCCTATCGCCTCTGTGCCCTTGTGGGCAGGCAGCACATACAGCTGAACATATCCTGCAAGACTGCAATACACTAAACCAGTTAAGGGAACAACACTGGCCCGCAGAGATGGATATCCACAGAAAGATGTATGGGAGCACTGAGGAGCTTTCAAATACAGCAGCATTTATTAAGAAAACACGACTTGCTGTGTAGACATTGTCAAACCGCGAACGAGAAGAAGAAGAAGCCCAGACTATTTCTGTTGTGTTTAAGTGAGAATGATAAGGTGTCTTAAACATCTTTGACGATGTTCCTGGACTGTCTTATGTATATATAATATCTTCGTATAATGTGTCTTTTTTTCCCAAGTAATTCAGATTTCAGTGACATTTCGTTGAATGGAATGTTGTTCTTGGTTAGCCAAATTCTTTATTGCATCATGTGTACTTGATGAATTAGGATATTTATCTTTTGTTGCTACATATATGTGATATGTAGCATTGTCCACTATCAAACAAGACCGTGTATCCAATGAAGGAAGTACATTATTCATAATCCTTCTTTTTCTTCGTCGTACGCCTTGCAGCCGACCCTCTGAAAGCATTCCGCTGACCGTCCTGAGAAGGACGTATGATGGTGATCTGCGTTGAGTCATGTTTTACAGTAAGCTGCGTTATCTGCGCCTTTCGACCTGACACATCCGTCTTCAGCCAACACTTTTTTGGGCCGGGTTGGCATTCCCGTATCTTCGATCCCTAGTACTTGGTCAGGCTACAGCAGGGTTGCTGCACTCCTGTTTCCAGGCCCACTGCGTGGAAGTGTACTGAGTGTCTTGGCCAGCTGTGGTTCACTGACCCTGATGCTCGACCAGCTATGGAGCGCCGGCCGGTGCACTCTGGTGTGCATGTCATCTCTGGACCCTTTCAGAATCCAATCTTGAAATACCCTGCCATTCATCTCTGTATGACAATCCCTAATATCTGTGAGTTTTGAAATATATACGAGTCCAGTATTATTTAGAAGACCATGATGGCTTCTTCCTGCATGTGCAATTATTAGGCTCCGCTATTTGCTGTTTGGTACTAGTCTCTTAGTTCTCCTATCAGATGATTGCCATTATCTTTAATTACTGTTATGCACATTGATCTAATTTTCATACTATGTCCAGGGTTGTATGGAAGAGTTTTAGTTCCATTCCATATCATGTGCCTACCTCTTTTGATTATTTCCATTGGCTATGTTTATCAGACAACGGATATTTATTTATTTATTTATTTCTTGACATATTAATTTATTAAGGTTTAGGGAGTTGTGTGGATGAGAACGTGACCATACTGGGGTTATTGTAATAAGCAAATTTCAATTGTCTGTAACAAAGTCAAGGGGAATAATCAAAAGATGTAGGCACATGATATGGGATTTCACCGTATGCGTTTTACTTAACCCAACCCACCCCCCCCCCAACCACAAATTAAAATAAATCCATGTGTTAGATCGTCTTTTTAATGTAAAATGTGATATTTTTCGTGAAAAAGTGATGGGTTTTTTTTGGGGCATTTTTACTCACCTTTTGACAAGATCATAGTGCTAAAAGGCGTGTTTCGATTCCTGGAGGGATGGGGGTTTAAACACCACAAACCTTCTTATCTACGGGCTTAACTATACATTAACCATCTCTTCTCATTTCTCTGACCTTGTGTAAATATTTTCTTCTCATTAAGAGTTTTCTCACAAATAAGGTTTCTACCACCAACATATATATATATTCTAAAAGTGAATCAAAAACTTCTAACAATCCTCCGTAGCGTAGATTTGGAAATATCAATGTCATTATTCTGTTTGGCTCAATCCTAGTTTGATTCTCCACTGTGACATTTGTTCTACTTTCGAGGTATGTCCTAACCTTTGCAGCGTGATTAGTAGAATTTATATTTAAAATTAAGGTATATTAATTGAAAAGGCATATTAATTTCGTATTAGTATTTACATTAGGGATGGGGGTAAGGATTAGAATCAGTTATAAATGAAAAAATAAATTAGTTATCATAATTATAAGTGTGCTTGATGTCGTTTGTGACGGCAGATGTGACGTCACGGCAGCAATTAATTTCAATAATTTCATTGGTGTTACACGGAAATCCGCGACAACAGTGTGCTATTTATAGCACACAACGGTGACTTAAACTAGGATTTAACCTTTTGTTTTAACTACCTTTTCAATTTCCTTACAGTCAGTGACTCATTATTGTTAAATAAAAATAGTGTGCATTTCTCTTCGGGTTAAATCTCTGTCACAATTATCCACCCCTCCTGGTTCATTTTTCGTGTGTAAAGGACTTGAATTAGAAATTTCATATTTCGCTATCCAACTGTGTAGATCGTTGACTTTTCTCAAATGCATGAATAGTTCTCTTTTCTGGGTTTAAAATTGAATCATATAGCTTTCCTTGCGTGGCTTAATTACAGAAATACTATAAAATCTTATTTTGTAACTGTTATAACGGCATAAACTTTACTCACAAACTCATTTTCCCACTAAACACACAGTAGCACTGAATTGTAGAAACACTGCTAACGGACAATGTAAGCGTTACACTGTATACAACCTTATACATAGTCTCTTGTGTTCTATTATCTTTCCCCGGGTGGTTTGTGATCCACTCTTGCCGTTAAGTGTAGGGGTGATTGGAGCTCGAGCTTGCGTTCTATCGCCTCGGCTGTGCTATGCCCGTGTCTGTACAGGATCTCCCTGACGTTTTCTATCCATCTTTTCTGTGGTCTTCCTCTGGATTTGTATCTTGATCTCATTTGGTTATATGCTTGTACTGGCAACTTTTTGTGATGTATTCTCATAATGTAGCCTAACCACTTGATCTGTACTCTCTCTATGTATTCTGTACAAGATATTACACCTATTCTTTCCCTGATATATTCATTTCGTAATCTATCAAGCCTGGTGACCCTGGCAGCTTTCCTCAAGCATTTCATCTCACATGTCACCATCTTTCTGTAATGTGAAGATGAGAGAGACCAGGTTTGGCACTGGTAACACAGTGTTGGTAGGAATATACTGTAGATCATTTGTGTTCAAGAGTACAAAATATGGCAATTTCATGCTTAAATCGTGCTAATTGTATGATAAATCACTCTGGTATAAATAAGGTCTTATAATTGACTGCAAACATCCTAAAAATATGTGTAAGATGCGTGTTGACAAGTAGACTTGTGATATGTACGTATGTTATTGTGCGTCTTGCAGAGGATCATTTAACTATAAAAAACAAACGTTGAATAATTTCTCAGGAATGGGGACTTTCCAAACGATCATCTCACAGTAGCGAAAGTATTTTGTTTGCGTCTTTCTCTCTCTTTTTTTTTTTTTGTGTTCCACATATTTAAACATATTATTTCTGAAAAATGCTGCTCCAGCACGCCGTTTTGTCGTGTTTCCCCAGTTTTTGGTATATATCGTAAATAAACGATAAATGAAACCATTGGCTGAATTTTAATGAAACGGTTCATTCATAGAGTCTAAACCATTTCAAATTCATACACAAAATTTCAATTATAGGCCTATGTTATAAATTGGCTGAGATACATCATTGTGCAGTTGGGCAAAGAAGGAGAAACGTGCTCTAGTAATATGTATCTAATGACCGCACTCCACTGCTTCTGTGATTATTACAAATGAGAACACAGGACCAATCTGTCATATCGCTGATACACTGTGTATGCTATAAATCATAAACACTTACCACAGAAATACCACCAACATTTACAAATGTATATGCTTACCTTTCGTAAAGAACAACTTCTAGAATACACACAGTAATTCAGCCGGTGTTTTATATTTCTGCGAGACTTGCACCGATTAATATCAACGTGACATTCAATATTGATCACCGGTTTAGAAATCTGGCTTGTTTATAAACTGTGTGCGAGGGTGTGTCTACAGATAACCAATCAGATTTCTAGTTTCATCATCCATGGACAAGACTTTCAAATCAAGGTAGTTAATATTACCTTGATTCCATCTCCATTTCCGCTTGTAAACTGCGCTTGAGAGATTACACAAGAGCAGACAGTTTATACTCGCTCTCATTGCACACACACATACCTACACCATACTCTCCTGCGCATAATTAAACACAGAAGCAAATTGCTTCACTTAAAAGTTGAAAAAGGATAACACAAATATATCTAAGTCGGACCTTCCTTATTTGGGACGTACACCCTTTTTCTTGTTATTTTTCCACAACGTTGTTTGTTTGGTTAGTGATGATTTCGCCTCATTTGGTCAATGCCGGTTCTTTCAACCTAGGAATGGTGTCCATATTGGTTATATCAGGGCGTTTGGGGATCGGTGTTGTTTGTGGCTTGTCTGCCTGAATGGTGCTAGATTTTGGCTATCCAGTTGGGTTCGCAGCTGTCTTGTAGCGGCTTTTCCACAGCGTAAAATATGACAACAATTTAATGTAACTTTTGTGAGTGAAAAAACCCAGACAAAATGGCCGTTCCGACCAAAAGGTCTTTATGAAGTAATGGACCAGTATGCGAAATACAACAATAGTGATCTTACTTGTATTTGTCGGAACGACTTCTGCATGCATTTTCTCCTTGGTTGACGACAAGCACTGAGACATCTCACTTTAGGTTGCTTGTAATGATAATGTGAAGGGTTTTAAAATGTAATCCACACAATCTACTTTTACATAATATTCCTTTGCCTCTTTTCGTGGATAGACCCTTCCATGGAGGTCAACTGCTTGAGCGATCAAGGACAAGAATGATAGCTATAAGGTTTAACATCCTTGGGGACTTGTAAGGAAAGTCAGTTATTTAGGTACAAAAGGGGAGGGAAGAGAATGTGTTCCGAAAGGGGAATTAGGCCAAAAAAAAATGTCTCGAACCGCTATGGCTGAGACCAACCGAGGCTCTCTCCAATTATACAGTTATGTGGACTCATCGGTTTCATCCTTCAGACGTGATTTTGACTTCTTCCGTGATTTTCACTGGTCTGTCTATCTTTATGTACACTGTGTCCATTGTTTGCATTGTGGCATCGAGGGTGGAAGAGTTCTCTGGAGATGGCCTTCTTGTGCGCTGTTTGCAAGCTTGTTCCTGTGGCTTCTTTGATTTATGTAGTCCATCTTTTACATGGTCTGCCTCTGGCTTCATAGCCGTGATGTCTCTATGTCATGCTGTCTGTTGGTAGTCTGGAAGTGTGTGAAAACCAATTGATCTGTTGTCTTTTTATGTGTTCCAATACTGTTATTGTTTGATTATCAGTCTAATGTTATTTTCACTGATAACTGTTCTTAAATTGTGTCGAAAGCCAATGAAAATCACGAGAAAAAACAAGTAGTGTCATTTTTGATTTTTGAAAAACGAATAATGATGCACCCACTACTGTATATTGACGAAGGTCTCGAACCAACACACAAACCTCTCGATAAAGTGCAACATATGACGTGATGAAACTAATACAAACAAGATAAAAGATGACGAACATGGCAGGTATTCAAAATATTATAACGCACAATTTGTCAAAGATATTTGATATAATGCAGTGTAGACTCGTGATCTTATAGAATATAGGACATGAGCAATTGCAATGATCAAATGAATTTGTGAGTACTGTTATAATTTTTCACATGATGTTTCATGAAGTTGTTTATTTATTTTTTAATTATTTTTTTTGTTGTGTGGAGAAAATAACTCGACTGGAACTAAGAAATTTGTCCAGAATGGCTGGTTATTTTCAATACGATTTGGCACCCACATGGGGGCACCAAAATAAGGGTTATGTCAACTAGAAAACTGATCTGTCGTTGTCGTTAGAGTGGTAACGCATCAGAAAGATTATTTGATTACTTGCACAAGGAATGATGGGAGCCGCGTTAGCGCAGTGGTTAGCGCACTGGCTTCGCATATGAGTGGTCATGGGTTCATTCCCCAGCTGTGGCGGAAATGTTTTCAGATCGCAACGGCTCCCAGGTCGACCCAGCCTTAAATGGGTACCGGATTAATCCGGGAAGTAAAGACTGCGAGGGAGAGGAGATGGCTACCGCCCTCATTTGCAGAGCCTGTGAAATGTGAGATCGCTAACATCTCACACCCCTACGGCATTAATAAATGCTATGGGTTACTTTACTTTTTTTTTACAAGGAATGAAACGGTAAAATGTAAGTAAAATTAAATACGGATGGGTTGGCAGGGTTTGTCAATTTACCTGACAGTTTCTTTTACTCATACGAATTTTTCTGTTTTCCTTCAAAGGTGAAGTCTGCCTGTTAACAGCATGTAGTTCCTAGAATTGAATACGGCGTGTTGTTGTGTAGGTTTGGCTACAAGGGGATATTACTGGCAAAAAATGGTTATCTCACTGGCTTAGTGCTCAAGAGGGTGCCAGTTCAAACCCAGCTTGTGAATCATGTTATATGTAAAGTGTTATTTTTCTTCGAAGATTACTGGATTTTATCGCTTGAAGCTACGGAGTTACCTACTATGAGTGGTACTATCGATAGACGGATTGCCGTTTAGTTGAGAGGGGCGGAGTACATATGGGGTAATCTTAGTACAATGAAGCCAATCTTCTACGCCGTTTGAGCCCTCTGTACCATTCAGCTATATACTTTCTACTCAAGTTTGACGTTTTGGATAACATTAGATATTCTACTGAATAGCTAATATCATACTCAAAATATATCTTCTACTGGAATAATGTCATTGAACTATAAGATTTGATGAAATTATGTCATTGAACTACTCAATCTCGCCGAAAACAGATGTGTCGGGCCATTGGGGAAAATCAAACGGCGACACAACGCATTTCCATTCTCTGGACTAAATCCTGCTGGAAATCTAGTAGGACAATTGTCTTGCTACAAGAGAGATCTGGTGGGAGTTTGAGAATGAATGCTGAAGAAGAACTAAATGAAGAACTTAGGGAAATATAAGATTTGATGAAATTATATCATTGAACTACTAACTGAAGAACACAAAGAAATATCAGATTTGATGAAATGAGACGATTCAACTACCTAATGAAGAACTCATTAAATATAAGACTTGATGAAATGAGACGATTCAACTACCTAATGAAGAACTCATTAAATATACGATTTGATGAAATTATGTCATTGAATTAATCAATCCCGCCGAAGACGGATGTGTCGGGCCATTGGCGCAAATAAAACGGCGACACAACGCATTTCCATTTTCTTGACTAAATCCTGCTGGAAATCTAGTAGGACAATTGTCTTGCTACAAGAGAGATCTGGTGGGAGTTTGATAATGAATGCTGAAGAAGAACTACTAAATGAAGAACTTAGGGAAATTTAAGATTTGATGAAATGATGTAATTGAACGTGAAGAACACAAGGAAATAAAGATTTGATGAAATGAGGTAATTCAACTACCCAAGGAATAACTCGAGGGAAATAATTTCAGACACTTTTAAGAAATGATGAAGTCGGCGACCTTTGGGTGGTGGGAGAAGGGAAGAGAGAGAGAGAGAGAGAGAGAGAGAGAGAGAGAGATGCACCTGCGCCGCAGTACCAGGCATATCACTTTACTCTGTATATGAGTACACGGTAAAATAACGATCGGCATGACACTCATTTGATGTTTCACCAGAAAGGTATAGAGTACTAGATATAGATTCAGGTGTTCTAGACATGTGCAGTGCTGGGCTCTAGACCTCGGTAGTTTATTTGGTTAAGTTAAATGTACATATTATGGTGATGTACGATCTGTTTAACCACGGATATTAGTCTAATTTGGTTATATTAGAGCTTTACAACCATAATAAATAGTAGAGTCGCTGTTCTGGTAACCCAGCAACCACAACCTCTGGAAATCGTTAGTGAGGACAATTGTTTATACCTCGGTAGTGTTTACCCTCAGTGACTAAAGTACCATCCATATCAGGGATTATCAAACTTTGTGAGACCGAAACCAAATAAATAAATTTAAAAAAAAATAAGACAAGGGCCAACTCGTGGCCATGACGATACTACAGGACTTCTAACTGAATTATTTTGGACCCTGTTCGATACGTTTTTGATTATTGTTGGGATCTGATTGGTCGCTATTTACATGCTTGGAGTCACGTGCCAAAAATAGCAAAGGCCAACCAATAGATTTCACGCAAATTTGAAACTACTTAATGTTTACGTTTTAGTTGACAGGTCTCTATACTCATTTAGATCACGGTTCAGTCCAAACAAATTCAAGAATATATTCCTAAATAACTTACAACTCACGGAGAAGTTCTTGTGGGCCGGTGGTAGACATGTTGCGCAACCCGGTGGTATAAAAACACTGCTCTAGCGTTAATGTCTAGAGTTTTTGGGGGTCTTTGTTACCTCTAATATTTTATGGTAGTGTGTGCTGATATAACCAAAGTGGACCTTGTTGTCCGCTGGTTGAAAAAGGCACGCCTCTCCAAAAGAGAGGCAAACTCATTAACCGTCTACAATTATTTATAAAAATGGGAGAAAGTGCTCCCTCTCCGGAAAGATCAGAAGAACGCGTAATCAGCAACTGACTGGGACACTGAGTTTATACACTTTTAGATGGCTGACGGAACGGCAAGCCGAGCATATATGGGAATGCCCCAAGTGCAGTGAAGTTTGTTCCTAATCAAGAATCAAATCAAGCAGCTCCCTAATGTGATACACGTAATCCTAGTATTAACAAATGGAAAACAACTTTATTACCATATATCAAAATTGTCTCCTATCTGATCCTAACAAATAAACTGAGTAGTCATACTGTCAAACAATATTAGTGTTACAGTGGACGACAACAAAAAAACCACACACAAAAAAACACAATAAAAACCTGATAAATCCAGGAATATGGTAATGAAGTTTTGCCAATCACTAAAGGCACACATAATAACACACAAATTTTCGTTTCAACCAAAAGACATTTATCAAGACAAAAATTACAACAAAATTAAAACATACAATAGAAAACGTAAAACAAAACACACAAGAAACATGATAAATCGTACTGTAAACATTTATGTTTTAAAAAAAAACTATTTAGGCCTAATGCAGCAAACAAAATAGCACCCAAAAAAATAAATAAAAAATAATATAATAATAAAAGGGGAATTGCATTATTCACATATTTTTGTTCGTGCCAAATTTCCTAAGCCAGGTGTCACTAACTGAAGCTAAAAGTAATTTCTAGCTAAAACCAGTCTACACATTGTCATAACCTGTTACATGCCTCTGTAAGAAATCGATAATAGGTTACAACAGCACCTATAATAGCTCACCGATTTTCTAACGGGTACAATATATAAACACACCGTTTCCAATCGTAAAGAGTGTTGTCAAAATTAAATAATTATAAAAATAATTATAGGCCTATATTAATTTTTGGCTAAAAAAATGGCCTATATTAATTTTTGGCTAAAAAATGGTCAATAAACAAACAATTAGAAGACATAATTAATGCCTTTGAGATGTGAATATACAGAAAAATTAAGGGGTCGCGTAGCGCAGTAGTTAACGCCCTGGGTTAATTCCCCAGTTATGGCGGAAATATTTTTCACATCGCAACGACTCCTGGGTCGAACCAGCCTTAATTAGATTAATACGGGAAGTTCGAGCCTGCGAGGGAGAGAAGGTGGCTACCGTCCTCATATAGCAGAGCCACTGAAATGTGAGATCGCTAACGTATCACGCCCCTACATCATTAATAAATGATATGGGCTAACTCTACTTTTACTTTACTTATATAGAGGAATAGGGAGACCATTGCGGAAAGGGAAGTAAACCAATAGAGAATTTCTAACAACATTTTATATGAAGAAAAAATTATTAAAGGAATTAAAGAACAAACAAAACAATATTTCGGGTACATTAAAAGACATGACACCTTGTTGAAGACCGTACTTGAGGTTACGTCGAGGAGAGGCGAGAAAGAGACACAGAGATACAAGTGGGATAGTAACATCGCGCGATGGACAGATTAGTCTACCAGAGTGCACCACCAAGACAAGAGACAGGGGATGTTGGAGGACTGTTGCAGCCAACCTTCGTTGCGAACACGACACTTGATGTTTAATATGTTATGTGCAATAGACCCCTTTAGGTAGACTGGTCACGCCCATCTACACTAACAGTTCCTACAGGTCGTATGTAAACATTCACTCGGAGATGCCATTTTTGACCTACCGACAAAAGAAGCGAACCATCATCCTGCGCTATTGTGTATCACCACAAGACGGCTGATCCTACACACGGTCGTTAACAATAAAAACTAAGTAGCTTCTCCTTGTTTGACACGCAATATATTGTAGTACCATGGTGTGTTTCTGTCGATATGTCACCCCAAAAAAAGACATCAGAATTGATATTTACATACGAACGACCTGTTATGACTAAAATTGTTAGGTCTAGTATTATGTTTCTTCTTGCTCTTCGCAAATTTCTTTTACTTATTCATGTTTTTAGTAATTCTAGATGACCGCTGTCCAACATATCGCCCTCGGCACGCTATTCTAAAGAGCTCTTGCGCCCAGCCTATATTAACGTATTCAGAACATTATTTCAAATACTTATAAGAACACAGTATGTTCTCGTATTATTCTTTGTATATGCAACTATTCTTCTGATGCATGTATCTGCACTGTTTATTTTTCATTAAATACAACACGAGAGACAGTGTTGTGAAGAAACATGCTCGCCTACGCCACTCAGCATGACGATTGATTGCACTGTTTATTTTTCATTAAACAATACAGTAAACATCTAATAATGGTGATGATCTAATCCCTTTAGCCGTAATAGGTCGCACTTAACAGCCCATAACTTTAGCTTTGAATAGCTCGCACTTAACAACCCATAACTTTAGCTTTGAATAGCTCGCACTTAACAGCCCATAACTTTAGCTTTGAATAGCTCGCACTTAACAGCCCATAACTTTAGCTTTGAATAGCTCGCACTTAACAGTCCATAACTTTAGCTTTGAATAGCTCGCACTTAATAGCCCATAACTTTAGCTGTCCATAGCTCGTATTTGACAGCCCATAGCTTTTCGGGCACAAACACAGACGCTCAGTTGAGTAACCGAGGTGACACCCGAACTCGTCTAAGGTATGTTGCTTCAATGTCATGGTTGTGATAAGGGATATATGGATTGGACATGATAAGGCATGTTTAGTCCCCGAAGGGATGCCTTCCAGTGTAGTAATACGCCAGGATCATCACACCCTGTCAACATAGGCCTACACTTCTGGGTAAACTAGTTCCTCATTCTTATACATGTAGTGATATTTACCGTGGCTTTAGAAAACTGTATATCCATGGCCATCTTCAATAAAGACCTTCCAACAGTATTAATTAGGACCTCATTCAGTACGTTTCTTATTATTATTTCGTTTTCGGTTGTCCCTATTTATATACTTGGAATCGCATGCCAAAAATAGCCAAGACGACCCCAAGTATATAAATCATGACCAACCGAAAGCCAAATAATAATAAAAAACGTAATCAATGACGTCCTAAATAATTCTGTTGGAAGGTCTTCTACACCGACCACGGTCTCGGAGCATGTGTAGACGAGACTGGATCACCTTGAGACAAAGTCAGCTTGTTTAAATCTCCGAAAAATTTGGTCACAGAGCACTAGATAACACTGTATTTTTCTTACTAGGATCCAAACATACGCAGAAAATACATTCATATAGGGGTCTATTGTAAATGTATATTTCAATACTGTGGGGAAAGTTCTTTTCACAACGTATTCGTTGTAATGAAACTCACTTATTAACTTAAAAGTACGCAGGCCATGTACTGGAAGAAATAACTTGCAATCTTTTCACTTGTCAGTCCCTGAGGAACATGGGTCCTCAACAAATCTCTTTTAACCTGTTTTATATTGTGTAATTATCGCAGCTAAGCTGTAAACCATGACACAACGCATTCTGTTCTCCAGACTACATCCCACATCATGAGTTTGAGAATGAACGCAGAAGGTATTTAGCAGTTACTTCCATGTCTTACTGGCCTACATCGTTTATGTATCTGTAGGACCTCTCTTTCTCTCCTCCCCCCCCCCTTCTATGTGATTCTCTTTTTTTTGCGTGGGGTTTAGACCAGTGATTCTCAATCTTTTCTTTGCGTGACTCTACTTCAGAGATATTTTTTTCCTTTATAACCCTCACCCGAACCTTAAAACAAAGCATACTACAAATTGTTTTCCCTTGGTTTGTTACTATATAGGTTTCTCATGAAAAAAGTTCAAATAATTCGCATGGGTGTTCCCGGCGCAGCAAAGAATAGCAACGCTGTTACCTTCCATGCATGTCGAAGGGGGCGATAAAGGAGGTTTAGGGGCGGAGTTCGTAGTCTCATCCCAAAACTGGTTAAATTGATTCAGAAGCCATTCAGAAATAGGATATGTCAAGTCGAAAATCGCAGACATTGCAACCAAGTTTTAAATAATGATGCATCTCATTCATTTCTCCGGACCACGTCCTGCTAACTTGAAGAACCGGACCACGTCCAGCTAACGTGTAGAACCGGACCACGTCCTGCTAACTTGAAGAAGTTTTAGAACAATATTTCTCAACGTGGGGCGCACTCCCTATAGGAGGGGGCGCGGGGGCAATTTGATTATTCAGGGGGGCGGGGCAATTTCGAAAAAAAAATTGTAGGGAACAATTCAATTTTTCAATATAAAAATATATGTATATAGGCTACTACATAGGGGGGGGGGGCATCAAAATTTTAGAACGACTTTGGTCGGGCATAGTAAAAAGAAGGTTGGGAAACACTGTTCTAGAACTAAAACAGTATAATTTTCCTTTCGTTTCACATGGGTCTGTGGCCAATACATTATATATTTTTTTCTGTGCCTATCACACCTCGTTATGGTTTCACCCGGAAATTTATATTACTTAGACTGTCGGCAGTAAACACCTAGGTATATAAAGTAAACAAGCTTTCATTCGTTATGTGCTTTATTATTGTTGAGTTTTTTGTTGGTCACTATTTATATACCTATGCCGCCCGTGTGTTGCCGGGGCACGAAAGGGGAGCAAATAATAGCAACACTGTTTACCTTCACGCATGTCGTAAAAAGCGACTAAGGAGGTTATGAGATGGAGTTGGCTGACCCATCCTATATAGGGTCAGTGACCCAAAACAATGCTGAAGTCGGATGTGTAATGCCGAACGGCGCAGATATCACAGCAATGTTGTAAACCAAGGCACAACGCATTTCGTTCTCCGGACTACATCCTGCTAATCTGCAGGAGTGTGAGAACGAACGCAGAAGAAGAAGAATATACTTATGCAAAAAAAGGCAAAGTTGACTAAAGAAATGCACTGAAAAAATCTCAAATCAGCAATTCACGTCATGTTTACTTTTTATACACGTTTTTACCGGAGCTCGGTTCTGATATTACCCGCGCTGAGATCCACTGTTTTAGATGAAATTGGGAGAGGGAGGCGAAAATATGTAAATCTTGAGGTCATTAGTATCTACGTTGTGAGTGTTCTATCGTGATATTTTTTTTACCATACATCGTAGGAAAAACAAGTCAGAAAAAATGTGCCAGTCCCTGAAAGTTATGACCTTGGATATAACTTTTACAAGAATATAGACCTATAATCAATTAAAATATCAGTTTAGTCAAACGAAATAATATATCTGGAATACAAGTCTTGTGTGTGTGTGTGTGCATGAATGCCGTTCAATAACAGACATAAATATCAGTCGGCCGTGCATGTTATTATTGTATTCAATATGTCAGGACAAATGTGTTCGCTTCTACATTTCTTTTTTATTCAATCATTCATTGAAAAGTTGTAGAGAATTAACCTCATTGTACTTGGATTTTCTTATATGTACTCTATCCCTCTCAACAAGCGGTACGGCGTCTGCCGAGAGTACCCATCATATCAACAACTCCGTAGTTTAAAGCGGCCCCGAAGGGGTCTACGCAAAAATAATCATCATCATGTTCATGTGACATATTCTTTCCAGAACGTGATCTTCCTTATGGATTCTCTGAAAACTCCGAGATGCTGGACGAGTTAAATATCTAATATATATCTCCCTGAACAATCAATCTAATCATTGCCCCATCGTCGTCTTGGGCGCCCTCTTCCTCCGTTGCCGTTAACTCTGTCTTAAACTATTAATATATCCATGCTGTTATGCCTCTTTATATAACTAAAAAAAACCCATCAGTTTTCTTGTTATGATGTTATTAAAAAGTCAGCCTGAAGTTATTAAATATATTAAGTTAGTATATATTCGACATTTATTGATCTTAACACTTCTTGATTTGTCTTTTTAGCTGTCCATGATATACACAAAACTCTCCTGTATTATCTCATTTCGAAAGCTGCGACTCTCTCTTGGTTACTGTTTTATTTAATATCCATGCTTCACAACCGTATATTGCCACTGGAAATACGCATATACTGATCATACATAGGTTTGGCTATGCTGCTGGTACGTTGCCAAATATTTTTCATTTTGGTAAGTTTCAATGCAGCCATTGCAATTCTCTTCTTCTTCTTCTTCTCCATCTTCAGCTTTCATTCTCAAACTCCCACTGGATCTCCCTTGTAGCAGGACCATGGTCCTACTAGATTTTCAGCAGGATATAGTCCAGAGAATGGAGATGCGTTGTGTCGCCGTTTTAGTTGCGCCAATGGTCAGACACATCCGTCTTTCGGGTGCAATTCTCTTGATTTCTACCTCCAGCCTCCTGCGCGATTTCCGCTAAAAATGAATGTGTTTTCTTGTTATTCGATAAACAGATTTTCCACTGAAAGCAATGGCAAACTACAGGAGTAATGCGCCTAGAAATTCAATTTTGGATATTCTGACAACAGGGAGCCCAAGATGACGAAAGTGCAGTAATATATCAGATTGTTTAAACATGTCTCTAGCTTGGCAAAGCCCCAGGTCCAGACAATATCACATTAGAAGAATTAGCTGCTTTAGATGAGTTTAGAGTTGAAAGAATAACAAAATTGCTGAATGACATATATAATAGTGGACACATACCCGAGGACTTAATGAGGTCCATATTTATAGCCTTACCTAAGAAACCAGGGACCATCGAATGTTAAGAACACCGTACAATCAGCCTCATGAGCCAAATAACCAAAACACTTCTCAGAATCACCATGAAGAGAGTGACAAACAAAATAAAATCAGAAATAGGCCCAGAACAATGTGGCTTTGTAGAAGGTCAAGGTACCAACAATGATATATATATTTTGAGAACAGTAATAGAGGTTATAGAGGTAAAAACATATCTGTACCGCTGTTTTATAGACTACACGAAAGCATTTGATAAAGTTAAACATAGCGGTTATACACATGCTAGAGAATTTCAACATTGACAGTAAGGATTTAAGAATCATCAAGAACATGTACTGTCAACAAACAGCAGCAATAAGAGTATGAAATGAATTTGGCCCTTTTCAACAAATAAAACAAGGGGTCAGACAGGGATGCGTGCTTTCACCAATATAATTATATATTAAGTATATATAATAAATATATTAAACTTATATATATATATAAAGTATAATTATAGTGACAAATAAAATATAGGGAAATAGTCAAATGTGTGAACGCTTGAGCCAGAAGGCCTTATATAGTCGAAGGTCACGATTATACAGTGATGTGGACTCATGGATAGTCACCTTTCCAAAGTGATATTATATGCCCTCCAGTTATTTTTAGTTATTTTTAGTGATCAATTTGTGTCGACAGCCAATGAAAATCACGGGGAAAGGCATATTGCATCACTTTAGAAGGATGATGTCTATAGAATCATTTATATTGTCGAGAGATGACAAAATCTCATAATTTTCCTAAAGGGATATGGTGAATCCTACAACTGTCCCCATCCATATCAATGTCTTTCGGCTGATGTACGTAGAACTGCAACCCCGAGGTGCAAATGGTACCGCATTACACTTGGCGGACACAGGGTTAGCAGATAATCATGATCCCAAAAGTACCTACTCGTGGTGCACCCTATAAAACTTTTGGGGATCGTGTCCGTGAATGTGGAGGTAAATAGATGGAAAGAGAATTGACTGCAAAAAAGACAGGCAATATCTCCGACACCTCTGTACCAACACATGCAGCAGCACTGTCGACACACAGCGAAGTTAATCAGTACGGCGGAAGCATTGGAGAGGCCGCCAATGCAGATGTTACGAAGTGGGCAGATGTTATGAGAAATATTAAGAATCGGTGCGTCAGTCACCATTATAATAGTATAATGAGTACACTGAAAGGGCAGCACGGCGCTACTCTCTAGCGTCATGTGCAAAGAGAACGGGATAACGTTCAAGGAATTCGGAACTAAAGTATTGTTCATCATCATTATTAAGTGCCGTCTCCGCAATGAAGGTTGGCTGAAACGTATCTCCAACATCTCCTGTCTCTTGTCTTGGTGGTGCATTCTGCTAGACAATAACCTGTCCATCGTATGATGTTACTCTCCCACTTGTATCTCTGCCTACCTCTTGCTCGCCTCACTTTGACTTTACCCTCAAGTAAGGTCTTCAATAAGGTGCCATGTCTTTTAATGTGTCCAAAATATTTTATTTGCCTGATCTTTATTTCTCCTAGTAGTTCTTTCTTCATATTAAATGTCTTCAGCGCCTCTTTATTTTTATTTCTCTTTCCATGATGTTCTCCCTATTCTTCTATATACCCACATCTCAAAGGCATCAATTCTGTCTTCTAATTGTTTATTTAGTGTCCATGTTTCTGAGCCATACATTAAAATAGAGTAGATATATCATTTTATAATTCTCATTTGAACTTGTTTGTAATTTGTTTAGATGTTAATATTTTCCTCATTACATTGAAGGTACTTTTAGCAATTCCTATTCTCCTTTTAACTTGTTTCACATCTGCCATCATTTGTGACTTTGTGTCCAAGATATTGGTAATGCTTAAAGTATTGTTAGCTCGA
Source organism: Meghimatium bilineatum (assembly GCA_034231615.1). Taxonomy (NCBI): domain Eukaryota; kingdom Metazoa; phylum Mollusca; class Gastropoda; order Stylommatophora; family Philomycidae; genus Meghimatium; species Meghimatium bilineatum. Next base: position 41,145,085 of record CM067308.1, on the reverse strand, counting down.
GACAAACATCTATAGTTATCAGTGATTCCAGCCCGGATCTAACTCAGCTGTCGAACTTTTTCTATATCGGAGTTCGCTCGCGGAGAGAAAAGGTTCAGTACCCGAGGGGTACAGGCACAACCGTCTTAGGAGACAATCTTTGTTCAGCTCGAGAACAAAATGCTTGTCATCGGCGCTTCTAAGTATATGTACAGACCCAGACTTGGTTCACGACGTTGGTTCATGACACTTCCGCCAAGAGGGCGAACGAGCCCGAGATCAACACTATATCGATTTCTTCCTAAATCGGAATAAGGCTCGTGGATGAGAAATTGTTCAGTACCCGTCTAATTACACGAGACAAGTTCACTGGAAATTACAGCAATAATTTTTTTTTAAATATGATGAAAGAAGGCTGGTTTTATTTGGCAATTAGTCACGATTACATAGACTAGGCCTATAGCTCAGAACACTTCAGTAGCTCAGTAACTGAATCGATGAATCGCAGAATATGTCCATGTAAGCAAGACATCGAGGTTCGATTTCATACTTGCAGCCATATGAAAAGTGGTTTTTAACATTCCGCGACGAAGATCACATTTATTGAATTAAATATATATATATATATATATAAGATAATTTCTGTTATTACATATAAATTGTGGGTCCGGATCAAATTATTATAACGGGATTACATTGTAAAAAGAAATACAACCCACCGTCTTTTCCTACTGCCCTGGGCACGAGGCGCACTGAACTGTGCCCGTTTTAGGTTATGTTGACACAATATTTAATTTGTTGTTTTCCTGTCAAGTATAATTTTTCATAAACACTTTGACGATAACAACGTCAATAACTTAAATTATTACATCAGCGTTCATCGTTTAAATGTTGCAGGTGGGGTAGGAAAGTACAGAAAAGCTAATTTTTGATATTTTTCCAATCTGTACAGGTGATAAATGACCTAGTTAACCGCGTTTTCACGGAAATGTGGATCTAACCACATCCTTCTCTAGATATGTCCTGCTCGTTGGTCTCACGGTGCCACTTGTCCGTTCATTAAAATAAGGTAAAGGTATGTTCCAAGAAAGTAACCTGCCGTCAGGGATGAAGATAACTCTTCATATACTAAGCAGCACCAACTATTAGGCGGGGTGGCCAGTTCCCTTCCTTGCTGTCTTTACCTCCCCTAACTTATGCGCCAGGTACACATTTGCAGCTGAGTCAACTAGAGGTGTGGTCCTGTCAAGCGAAAAATCATAATCCGGATTATTTTGTTTCTTAGGACCAGTGGCGTATCCTGGGGTCTGAAAGAGAGCATGCAACTTTTAAAAAATGATAATTTTCTACTCACCCAGTTATTTGAAGTTCAGTTCTATTCTGCGGCTCTTTCTGCTAAAGTCCTCTGTTACTTTGTTATAAAAGTCATCATTGCCTTTCATCTCTACAAGAAGGTCTTTTTCAATTGACATCATTGATAGAGCAGAAAGACGACATTGCCCCTGCGAGTTCCTTATGACATTTTTAATGCGTTTTAATGCAGAAAACGAACGTTCCACTGAAGACGACGATGCAGGAATTGTCAATATTAAAATAACTTACATAATGATTCCGAACCACAAAGCCAAACGACTTTCTTATATAAATCATTGTTAAATGAACGGACACATTTTGTTCCTTCTCGTTTCAAACTGCTTAACGCAGGAATCGGTCTGCCCATTTTTACCAAGTCCAATTTTTCATTAAATGTTCGCGATTGAAACGGTCGCTCAAATAAATCTACAACAACATCATTAATAGAATCAGCCATAATAACAAATTGAAATTGAAACCACATCGCTGTGTAAATGTGCGTGTGTGTTGAGTAAGATCACGTGACGTGTACCAAAAGTTACCGGAAATGGCTTACTAAACAAGTGTGTGTGTATGCAATCAAGATTATAATTGCTTGCATTGTTATCATTAGTTTAACATTCAAATAAAAGTACTAGAACATAGAAATTGCACTGTTTCACACCAGTAAATAAATGTTCATCAATCAATTTATTATGTGCCAGTGCTAAATTGTTATAATAGTGATTGAATCATAAAATGTATTAATTTTTTTTTCATCGCAAGCTTACTCTGGAGACAAGGTTATAAAAAAACACACAGTATATCACTGCGCTTATATGTAAAGGGACTATTTTAACGAAAGCAAAAACAAAATTGCTTCAGTGCGGCCACTATACTTTCATATGTGTTGCCAGCACTAATTTTCGGAAGAATTCAGATTTGTGAGAAAAATATTTTAAAATATATTTTTGAGCAATGCTGCAAGGGCTAAGTTTGGATGGGGGATAGATCACTGACTGGTTTATCATTTTCGCAACTCTTGAAGGCATGCAATGCTTGCCTTGCTTATGCTTAGCATACGCCACTGCTTAGGACATGGTTTTGAACCTGGCACGCTGTAACCCGGCGATATCAAGTAAGTTCACTATCATCTAAGCTACCGCGTTCTATCATTGGCTGGTGACAAAAACTATCCGCAAAGTGACCAATAAAAAGCAAAGATTAGTCGGACATTCGAGCTAAGTAACGCTTTGTGTGATCAGCAAACATAGCCTATACGGAGAAGAATGCGATTTACCTGGTCATTTGATCAAAACGTCCTTCTTCCTGGGGGGCGATCAGACTTCAGAGTGCGGCAGAAGGGACGATTTAAGGTCGCAAAAAAGGAGGGGGGGGGTGGGAAGGAGCATTAGCTGACACTGACATCATAGGCCGTATTGCACAAAAAAAATATTGAAATGACACGTAATTACTACAGTAAAATCTCGTTATAACAACTTGACCCGGGCCGACATAATATTTATGTAATAACAGAAATTCGTTATATACGGTACAAACAATAAATTATAAATATGATTGGGTATTTTGAAAAGTGTTGTTATACAGGGATATTTGTTATTAACGGATGCGTTATAGAGGGATTCCATTGTACTTATTGTGAGTACAATAAGACATGAGGTGCAATTATGTTTGATGTAAATTGAACACTTTGAAATTAATCTCAAACCTGACACAATTAGGATTATTGAAACTAGTGACAAGCTTCTGCTGAAAACAGGAAGCTTTTTAACTATCAAAATGAATATAATCAAAAACATTTCAACAACAGCAAACATTGACTTACAGGTGCAGTTTAACCTGGAAATTCACTGTGTAAATTGAATGCAGAATCCAGGAAAGTGTTCTAGCTCTCAAAATGTTTTTAAAAAAATTTGTTATGGGCAAAAATTATATTTGAGTACAATTTTTTTTAAACCGTCTGATAGTCCCGGAAAGAGTTTTCGAACCTCATACCCCTGTTTGCATTTTTTTTATTATCTTCAACCATGATAGAAGAAACTCACTTAAAAAAAGTGTCGTTAGTATAGTATTCCTCATCATCATCAAGTGCCGTGCCGAATGGCGTTGACGATCATATTTCTCCATATACATTGATATCCAATATATGTCATCATCTTTGTTGGTGTCTCAATCGAAGCCATTTAGTCAAACTGTCCAATATCTTTTCTCTGGTTCTTTCCCTTGATCTTTTCCCTTCTATCTTTTCTGTTGTCACTATATTCTCAATGCCTCCTCTTCTCATAATGTGCCCAATAAATGTTGACTGTCTTTTTCTGATATTATCAATAATGCATCTTTTCACATCCATCTTTTCACATTCTTCATTAGTAATCTTTGCTGTCCAAGGGACGCGTAACATTATTCCAATAAACCACATTTTTGCTGCCTCCAGTGATTTTTGTGATGTCTTATTTATTGTCCATGCTTCACTTCCTAAGAGTAGCACTGGTTCAATGTAGCAATTGAGGGCACGTTTTCTAGTATCCATCGATATGGGCTTGTTGCATTGGATATTTTTAAATTTATGGAATGCTGCTTTTGCTTGTCATATTCTGCTTTTATATAAGTATAGTATTGAATACTTTACCGCAGAAGACGGATGTGTCGGGCCATTGGCGCAAATAAAACGGCGACACAACGCATTTCCATTCTCTAGACTACATCCTGCTGGAAATCTAATAGGACAATTGTTCTGCTACAAGAGAGATCTGGCGGGAGTTTGAGAATGAACGCTGAAGAAGAAGAATACTTTAAATACAGATTCATTGCTTTTCCTTATATAATATCCTTGTGCTAGCTGTTTTTAAATAAGGATATAAAGTCATCAACATTAAGTGACCATAAGTGATAAAATCACTTAAAAACTAAGAAATAACCTTTTTAGGTAACCTCCTGCCCATTACAGAAGATGCATCTATGTCCCTGGCTGGGGGTTGTTCATCTATAAAATATATGCAAAAGGAGGTAAAGCAAAATGAATTAAACTGGTTACTAAAAACACTTACCTTGCCTATGAATAAAAATATATAAAAAAGTATATAAAAAAACATACAATAAAACTACACAGGACAAATCTCAACGTATCGGTCCAAATGGGACCTTTTTCAAGAGAGAAATAACTGATAAACTCAACAATAATAAACAAAATAGATGACTGAAATTTTATCAAGCCATGTTTCTATGACGCAGAAATGGAAACGCGTCTAGTAAAAGAGAAAATGCGTGCATTCATTATAAACAAACTAGAAAGTGGGAAATTACAGGCAATAGAGATGTGGTTGGAAAAAGACCTTCTTTTTTTGTCACTTTATGAGACAGGCAGGTTTTGAGAAAATAGTCACAACAGACAAGACTGAAGGTAACAGAGACAGATGGGGACAACGTGAGAAAATATTAGTTTGACAACCTAGCAAGGCATGGAAACAACAACGATCCTGATAACAATACTGTGGACAGAGAGCCATGGTCGCCTACACCAGGGGTGGGCAAACATTTTGTGCAGAGGGCCACATTGAAAATTGTAAAGCTATTGGAGGGTCACATATAATATAAAATTATATCGTCCGAGTACTTATAATCATTGAGAAACATTCAGCCAATCAAATTACGTCAATTCTAGTAAAGTAAATTACTCAATATTAAACGTAGTAAAATTTCATTATATATATATATATATATATATATATATATATATTAATATTAATATTTAAAGATGTCAAATAGGAAAAAACATATTGTATTTTTAATATATAAGAAAGTCGAATTAAAATTCCAATGGATTTCTGTGTAATATTAATGGTAAAAACATTATCTGTGAAGATAGTTCGTTTATTTAAAAATGTGTTTGAGGGCCGCAAAATATCTAATGGTGGGCCGCATGCGGCCCGCGGGCCGTAGTTTGCCCACCACTGGCCTACACCAACAAGAATGACATATGATAATGATTTATGAGCAATGATGAGGTTGTGTGGTGGTGGGGTGGGTGAGTTTGGGGAAGGAAGGATACAAGAAGAATCATCATTTGAAAGCGCATGGAATGAATGTGAAACCAAATATAGACATAAACATATATATACAACCACACATACACATACATAGAAATGTATACACACACCAAGAATTAAGAGATAAATATATAACAAAATGGACACAGATGTGTGAAGAATAACCACACAAAATGCATAGCCTGTTTTTGTCCTACTGAACTAATTTCTGATTTCTTAGACAGTGTCTTCCAACCTCTTGTCGTATCTCTTCCATCTTACCTAAAGGACACTAACCATGCTATATCCATCTTTTCTTCTTCTGTTCTCGATCCTCTACACACCTATCACATATTCCTTCTAGATGTTGTTTCCCTCTATACATGTATTCCTCATAATGATGGGCTTCTGGCGTTACAGTTCTTTCTTAACATCAATCCGCATAAGTCTATTGCTACTGCCGCTATTCTTCGACTGGTTGAATTAGGTCTCAACCTGGATTTTGTTGAATTCAATGGACACTTTTTTGTTCAAATTAGCGGTGTAGCAATGGGTACTAAGATGGGACCCAGTTATGTTTGCCTATTTATGGGTCACCTTGAACATCTTATCTTTACCACATTTCAGGGCCCTGTCCCTTACATATTCCATCGCTACATAGACGATGGGTTTTGGGGTTACTGATATTTCTCTTAATAACCTCAACCTTTCATTGACTTTGTGAGTGGTTTCCATCCAGCTATTAAATTTACCTCTCTTATTTCCTCCACCACTGTGGACTTCCTTGACATTTGTGTTTCCATAGGATCCACATCCCTTATCACGTCTGTACATTATAAGCCTACGGCCTCTCATAGTTTTCTTCTTTATACATCATCTCACCCAAGGTCTTGTCGTCATGCCCTCCCTTTTTCTCAGCTGCTTCGTCTTCTCTGCCAAGACGATGTTGATTTCCAGGTTCAAAACTCATAAGATGCTGGATTTTTTTTCGCCGTCGCTTATACTCTGAGGATATCCTGTCATCAGCTTTACAACGTGTTCTTACTATTTCCCGCTCAGTGGACCTCGTACCATCTATTAAACATACCTCTGATCGCCCAATACTGGCTATCACTTTTCATCCTCATAATATGCCGGCACTACGTATCCTATTACGACATTTCTCTATTCTCTAGTTAGATCCCATCTCCAGTCCTGCATTTCCCTCTCTTCCACTAATCAGGGACAGAAACCTTCGTGATCTCTTAGTTCATTCTCGTCTGCGCACTTCTGCAGTTCAACTAGGAAATGACCCTTGTCACCGAAATTGTTTGACTTGCCCTTTTGTTATTCTCACTCCCATGTTACAGTTTCCTAAATCACATTTTTATATTCAGGATTCTTTCTCATGTTTGTCCCGTAATTTTATATACTCTATCATATGTAAACGTTGTGATATGAAGTATATTGATGAGATTGGTAGACGTTTAGCTGATAGATTCGCCGAACATTTGAGAGATATCACGAATCATCGTGACTCCCCAGTGTCTAATCAATTTATCAGCCCGTCACATCATGGTAGCTCTGTAACCGGTTTGTTACGTTGTTATACCGGTGACCGGCAACGGCAGGCTTTGGAATATCGTCTCATTTGCCATATGGGAGTCTTACAACCACACGTCATGAACATTAGTCACCGATTTGTTTGAGAGTCACACCTCTTCTTTATAACCTCTACTCCCGTATTGCACTGATTCTTGTAATTATTTGTTTTTGTACACTTTCATGAGTAATTATTTTTGTGTTTGCCGTACTTCTATATATTTCCTTTATGTCTTCTTTTGTTTGTTTATGTCAACATGTGATTATTTTGTACTCTAGTCCATCAATTGTATTTTGTACTCTAGTCCATCAATTGTACATTAGAATGCCCTATTGTTATTGTTCAATCATTTACATATTTAGACTTTGATTTCCTCGGTGTTATTGCAGCTGTCTCTTCGATGGGTGCCCACACATGTATAGTTATTTGTATATGCATTTTGTTTTACATGATTCTATGTATCCACACAATTACTTTGGGTCACACATTTGTATGAATACATATGCATGTGTTATAGCAGTATCTTTATGTGAACGAACGTTTATATTAATATATGTATATGTTTCTATGTGTGCGAATGTTCATATTATTGTTTTTATTTATTTTAGAAAGTGTTTATGTGGATGCATGTTTATATTTATATATATATATATATATATATATATATATATATATATATATATATATATATATATATATATATATATATATATATATATATATATACATGAGCGCTTGTTTATGTTAATGCACGTATCTCCATTCTGTGTCAATATGTATGCCTATTCTGGTGTGAGTCCTTTCCTATGTGTGGATACATTTACATGCCTATGCATTTTGTGTGGTTATCCTTCACACATCTGTGTCCATTTTGTTATATATTTATCTCTTAACTCTTGGTGTGTGTATACAGTTCTATATATGTGTATGTGTGGTTGTATATATATGTTTATGTCTACATTGATTCCATGCGCTTTCAAATGATGAATTTTCTTGTATCCTTTCTTCCCCAAACCCACCCACCCCACAACCTCATCATTACTCATAAATCATTATCATATGCCATTCTGGTTGGTATAGGCGACCATGGCTCTCTGTCCACAGTATTGTTATCAGGATCGTTGTTATTTCCATGCCTTGCTAGGTTGTCAAACTAATATTTTCTCACGTTGTCCACATCTGTCTCTGTTGCCTTCAGTCTTGCCTGTTGTGACTATGTTCTCAAAACCTGCCTGTCTCATGAACTGACAAAAAAAGAAGGTCTTTTTCCAACCACATCTCTATTGCCTCTAATTTCCCACTTTCTAGTTTGTTTATAATGAATGCACGCATTTTCTCTTTTACTGGACGCGTTTCCATTTCTGCATCATAGAAACATGGCTTGATAAAATTTCAGTCATCTACTGTATTTTGTTTATTATTGTTGAGTTTATTAATTATGTGTCTCTTGAAAAAGGTCCCATTTGGACCGATACGTTGAGATTTGTCCTGTGTAGTTTTATTGTATGTTTTTTTAAATATATTTTTATTCATAGGCAAGGTGAATGTTTTTAGTAACCAGTATAATTCATTTTGCTTTATCATTTGTTCGTTCGGTTACTGCGGCACCCTCCACATTGTCGGACACTCTCCGACCATTTGGTTATTTATACAAAAGGAGGCAGTGACAGGAAAGAGTTTGAGGAACACTGACTAACATGAACTTACGCAAGACAGCAAATAATGCGTGCATGATAACAGTTGCTAGCGTGAGGAGGACGTAGCTTATTACTGTTTTTGCAGCTTTCATTAATATTTCATAGATTTTCTTAATCATGCCATTTAGTGTCAAATCTTCCTTTAAATCCCCCCCCCCCCCGAAAGATTTTGAATGATAACCACGGTGGGAAAATTACAGTGGAGTCCCGTTATAACAACTTGGTTCGGACAGACAAAATATTTATGTAATATGTATGTTTCCTGCAACCTGCTGGAAATCTAGTAGGACCATTGTCCCGCTGCAAAAGAAAACCAGCGAGAGTTTGAGAATGAACGCCGAAGAAGAAGAATAAGTATAATTGTGTATTTTGAAGTGTTGGTATACAGGGAAATTTGTTATAAAATAATGCGCTACAGAGGGATTCTACTGTATTTAGCTGAAACCTTTGAATTAAATTCGCGTTTGTTGCCGGGACAAGAAATGGAAGCAATGAATATGATACTGACCAGCCACACGTGTAAAATATGGCACAAGATGGTTGGATGTGGAATTATTTACCCAATCCTGAATGGGTTAGTATTAGGCCAGAGGCAACAGTGCAAGAACTCGTCGAGTTCCCGTGACAACCAAGAGATACAATATACAGATATAGTTCAGTCAATAGAGAAACAAAAAAGTGTGGATGGGGCTATGTTGCCTATAATAATAGCAGGAAGGTGGTTGAGAAATAGTCTGCCTACTCCGCTACAACATCGAGCATTTAGATATAAGAAATAATGGCAGCACTTGGTTGGTGACTGAAGTATAACTCAAACAATACAGTGATACAATCAGACTCCCAAAGCATGCTATAAGATAGTACGGTCATGGTATGGGTTAAGTTGTTGGCACAATATAGAAAAAAGATCTATTTATCTATATATCCATAACCAGTCAGGGTAGTAGAGTATACCACATTGCGTTCTTCAGCACACAAAGTCCTCCATATGATTTCTATCTTCAACAATGTGGATGATATTTTCCAACAATGTAGAACAGTGAGGAAAAATCTTGTACTGTCAATTCATTGACGTTGTATGTTCATGTCTTTATTTTCCCTCCTCTGCTTCTCCCACGTTCGACAATTTCCTGCAGTATTGTTTTTGACAAAGAAACATGTCTGCATATGTATCCAAACCATGCTAGTTTTTTCCCCCGTTTCCCTATTGAAACCAATGGTTCTTGTACACCTGCAAACTTCTCCATTTTATTTCTTACGTACAAATTATATATACAAGATATTTTTGGCTGAGCCAATAAAAGCAATCATTGATTTACTATTGAATGAGGAGAATGCTGGAGATGATAACATGCACATAGAAATAATGTCAGAAATGGGGATGACTAGGTAGGAGTGAGTGGAGAAAGTGTTTCCTCCCTGCAAAGATCCAAAGATCACATATAAACACTGACTCGGATTTTGAGTCTGCACTCTTGTGCGGCAGCTGGAACAGAAGCACGTATGGTAGTGTCTCGTGTGTCATGTGCTGGATTTTTAATCTTCTTCGTTCGCTCTCATATAACCACAACGAATATATCGTGTGATTTCCGCCGGGGAGCGTGAAATACGTTGTATTGCAAGTTCGACAGTAAAACTGTGTTATTTGTACCTCGGTTGGCAACTTTGTGGTCTGGACGTTCGAGGCCCAGCACATCCGTTTTCGTCATGTCTTTAATTCAGGTAGTAGACTTCCCTAGTCCGTGACAGCCTTCCTAGCTGTCGACGGGCACGCGGGTGTTTAGTGACTCTTCGCCGAGACGATTGTCATTCACGTCCATCTCGCACGGGGTGTTCCGCCGTCTATGAACTTGCCTCGTGCAATAAGACGTTATGTGCCTGTGACCATTGGGTACCGAACCTTTTCTCATCCGCGAGCATGGTTCCGGTTGAGGAAGAACTCTACAGTAGAATTGTACCCTGGCTCTTTCGGCTTCTTAGCCGAGGTGTCGTTCACCAACATCGTGGACCCCTCGCCCAAATCTCACACCACGCGTTTGGGAGCAAGGCGTTCTCGAGCTGAGCGACCTTGTCCCATTTGCGCATGAGCCCATCGGGTACTGTACCCTTTCCGCGAGTTTGTTTCCGGTATAGGAGGCTCGTCAGTAGAGTTGGGCCAGGGCAACCTTTGTTCTCCCTGAGCCCATCGGGGTGCGGAACCCTTTCTCTCTGCGAGCATGTTTCTGGTATAGGAAAGCTCGACATTAGTGGTGGGCCAGGTCTTCTTCCTTTGCCGGGCGCCCACGATTGGGTGTGGGTATCTGCCCATATGAAACTCGGGTAAATAGAAGCTTGTCTCGAGCTAACAGGGCTTGCAGTTCTTATTTCCTTGGAACTTGATTCACTTTTTATTTGCAGTTGCTGCTGTCCTCTGTTCCCCTTTCATTGTATTCAGTGTGTAGTATTTTTTTGTCTTTCGTTAAGCATCTGCCTTTTCGAACCATTTCATTGGCCGCTCCTCCAATGCTCGGACTGGACTTATTTGCGTCACTGTGTCGACAGTGCCACTGCATGTGTTGGCGCTAGTGGTGTCGGAGATATTGTCTGTCTCTTATGCAGTCCTATCTCTTTCCATCTGCTGCCTCAACATTCACGGACACGATCCTCAGATGATTTAGCCAGAATCAGCACGAGCCGCTGTGTTTCTGTTACCAGGGTGCACCACGAGGAGGTACATTTGAGATCTTGGTTATCTGCTAACCCTGGGTCCGCCGAGAGCAGTGCGTTCCCTATGCACCCCGGATTTTAATCACGAACCAGGACTACGTACCCATTCACGTATATCAATGTAAACGAGAATGTTATACTGAAGTTGAATGGCATAAGAGCATATATCCACCAATTTGGTACCATGTGACTTTAACACCCTTCACTCCTATATGTAGATATTCTATTGTGTTCTGTTAATTTTCTGTTCCTATTTTCATCATTGTCCCTTCAATTTATTATCAATTATTATTCAACTCCTTCCAAAATTTGTGTTTTCAATTAGCACTGTAATATGAACATAGGCAGTGCCATCCTTTACTCATGTACTTCAGACATAACTTTTGGTCACATGTCAATGTTTTTCTGTTTGCTTTCAATGATTCAAAGAACTTCATAATCCTGTTTTAAATATTAGACATACCGGGTAGCTAGTTTTGCTGCATTTCTACCTATTATTGATTGTCAATTGTTTAGTGGATACAATCACACAACAGTGTCTGCTTTGAGGATAAGTTCAGATAATGTTAAAAGAACATATGACCGTGCTGTGAAATATCACATTTTTTAAGAGCCAACGGTAAGTATGCTGACACTAGAGGACGTTTTTTTCAATTAACGAGCAAGCTTAGAATGTGTGTTTATATTTTGTCTTCCACTTTCTCTAATGATATTTCAAGTTTTGCTCTTCTCATCACAAGATCTATGAATCTTGACCATCTACATCAAATTATATGTAATAATTTATACCGCCAAAGTCAGATGTGTCAGACCACTGGCACAAATAAAACTGCGACACCACACATTTTCAATCTCTGCACTACATTCTGCTGGAAATCTAATAGTTATCATGTTCCTGCTACAAGAGAGATAGATCTTTGGACTACATTCTGCTGGAAATCTAGTAGTATCATGGTCCTGCTACAAGAGAAATAAATCTTTGGACTACATTCTGCTGGAAATCTAGTAGTATCATGGTCTTGCTACAAGAGAAATAAATCTTTGGAGTACATTCTGCTGGAAATCTAGTAGTATCATGGTCCTGCTACAAGAGAAATAAATCTTTGGAGTACATTCTGCTGGAAATCTAGTAGTATCATGGTCCTGCTACAAGAGAAATAAATCTTTGGACTACATTCTGCTGGAAATCTAGTAGTATCATGGTCCTGCTACATTCTGCTGGAAATCTAGTAGTATCATGGTCCTGCTACAAGAGAAATAAATCTTTGGAGTACAATCTGCTGGAAATCTAGTAGTATCATGGTCCTGCTACAAGAGAAATAAATCTTTGGACTACATTCTGCTGGAAATCTAGTAGTATCATGGTCCTGCTACAAGAGATCTGGTGGTATTCGGAGAACTACGGTAATGTAAAGAAGAAATAATACCGGGTAATTTGTCTCTTTACTCCACCCAAGAACTACAACCGCATGCCATGAAGAAATATGTCTTCTGCACTATGTGCTGCCCTTTGCACCAAAGAAACAAACTCCAGCATCTCTGAGTATCCCTATAATTAGTTTGCTTAGCTGTTCATATCATTTTCATCATTTATCTAAAAAAAAACCCAAAATTCAGTAGTCTCAAGTTCACTTTGATTTTTCTGTTTACAGTTACACTGTTTACATGCTTCACATCCATAAAAAAAGGCTTAATTTGATATCTAGCACATTAATTCATATATTCATTATTCAGTACTCCACTGCAGGAACTGTAATTCCTGAGACCATTTTCCAGTGTAATTGTGATGACTGTTTCATATCTATTAACTAGTAGAATTGTTCTGTATTTTATATAGAAAATACAGTACTCAAGTTTGAGTGAATTCCATATTGACTGTGTATGTGAATTCCATATTGACTTTGTATGTGAATTCCATATTGACTTTGTATGTATTTAGTCCCTTCTGAGCCAAATATTGTATATAGGATAGTAGTCCTTTCCTTCCATGTTCAGTGTCCCGTTGTAAGTTACTGTAGTTTTTGTGTATTGCTTATGCCCAATATTGAGATTTTCCAGCTGATTGTTCTTTCTTCTGTGAAGTTTCTTTTTGATTCCCTGTTACTAGAAAATCTTACTCTTAGTACAATTTGAGTCAAAATACATTAGTTGGTTTGGGGGGGGGGCTGAGAAGGAGGGGCCTGAAAGATAGAAAGGTTCTGGAAGTTGACGGGTATGCTGTGCTTACAAGCTCACAAATAAGGCGATAATAGAGGGGATTGGGCGGTGACCAACCCCCCCCACACCTCAAAAAATCAGAAGACTACATTTAGTACTGAGAGGCTAAAGTGTGTAAACCCCCCACCCCCCCTTCCCAACTGATAGTTATGTCCCTATCAAAAAAGTGAACACTACCTTCATGAAAATGAGGAAATTATCTTTGAAACGGTAAAAGACCTCCCTTGGAAAAGACATATCTATGGTCCTGTGTCTTTATACCTAGACAACGACAACGGACACTGAACATAACTGCAGTGTGCACTAAAGAGACCATCCAGGCAAAAATTACATAAAACCCACAAGAACAATAAACTTGCACAGTTACAAGACAACATCAAGTCTTTGATATAATACATGATAAGCAGCTAAAGAAGATACAACTTGATACATCAGAGATATAATGAAGATGAACAGCAGCTAAAGAAGATACAACTTGATACATCAGAGATATAATGAAGATGAACAAAGTTCTGTTTACAAGCAAGCCTTATGGAAAAGCTTGCATTAGCTCAGGAAACATATCTTTGTTTATCTCAAGAAATCACGAGTGGTCAAGTATCTCCAGATAGGTAACACAATGCACTTTGTTTGTTATTTATGCAGTGGAATCCCTTTATAACAACTTGGTCCGGACCAACAAAATATGTACCCGGTATGTAATAACAGAATTTCACTATATACATTACAAACAATGTAGAATAAATATAATTGGGGTTATAGCAAAGTGTTGTTATATTGGGAAATTTGTTATAAATGAATGCGCTATAGATGGATTCCACTCTATACGTTATTGAAAGTCTGCATTATTTATTGCCAGAATGGGGAGCAAAGAATAGCGACACTATTACCTGCCAAGCATGTCGTAAAGGGTGACTAAAAAGAATTCATGTGGAGTTGGCTGTCCCATTTCATTAATAGGGTCAAAGTGATCCATAAACTGTGTTTTATATGAAAATGTGCAGGTATCATAGCTAAGCTGTAAACTATGACATAACTCATTCATTCTCTAGATTCGATCTATCTATCTATGTTCCTTCATATGCCGAATACTATGCATATGACAGAAACCAGAGCTCTCCAGTTCGAGCGATGTGATGCTACTATGTGTAATACTTCCATGTTGTTAGGACTCATAGTCTTTGATGGTTGTTCTACAAAGAGTCTTTCTTGGTCTTCCTCTTTTTCTTTTACCATCTGATACCCATTTTAATGCATGTAGTGGCAATCTGTTCTTATTTATTCTAAGTCATCATGAGTGTTTAGTCTGTTTCTGTTACATCGTTTAAAAAAAAATGATAACAGCTAATTATGCCATTGATCAAACCTGACGATCAAACCTGACATATAATCAGTCTTTTTAGGGTTATCAGGACACCGATTACAGGACTGTTATCTCCAGATTACCAGACTGTTTTTCTCCAAATTACCAGAATGTTATCTCCAGAAACTAAGACAGCTATCTCCAGATTACCAGACTGTTATCTCCAGATAAGAAATATACAATCTTAATTTGTTGGCCACTTTATCAGACAATGAGGTTTGGAGAACACAGTCATAACAGGCAAGATTGAAGGCAACAGAGTCAGAGGATGACAATGTGAGAAAATATTAGACAATTTGACAACCTGGAATGTCAGGGAAACAACAACGATCTTGATACATAATGCTGGAGATAGAGAGCTACGATCACCTACGCCAGCTTGCATGGCACCTGATGATGATTATCTCCAGATTACCCGACTGTTATTTATCTTCAGATTCTGAACTGTTATCTCCACATTACATCCTGCTAATATGCTTGAGTGTGAGAGCACACAGACAGAAGAAGAAATCTGTCTTATTGAGATATTCAAGATTTGGTTCACTGCAGCTGCAGACTTGATTTTAAATTATTGCTTCCCAAGAAGAAAAAGATACTAACAGGTCACAAATATTTTTAATACCATATTAACAAATGTAGTGGTTCTCAATGTTGGTCCATATAGCCATGAGGGCCACGGAGACTTGCAGCAGGGAGATCACAGAGAAAAACAAAGTCACATGGGGGGGGGCACAGAAAGGTATCTGAATGATAATTAATGAGATAAATAGTAACAAGTCTTGGAGAAAGTCAACAAGTCATTATGTTTAAGACACCAGGGAGGACACGGAAGAAAAATTGTCCCACAATGGGGAGGACGCCACAAATTGTTGATAACCACTGGTCTGTTTATAGACAGAGTAAATAATTAACTTGTAGTGGACCAAGGGACAACCTATTTGTTATTTTTAACTATTTCCTGATTTTGTCACTGGTTCCTTACGAGTTAATGAAGTATCTTTCCCACTGTTACTGTGTCTACCAATTCCCCACAAAAGGAAGGAGTTAATAATGCATGCTGCATCTAATACAAGAACAGATTTATAAGAGCAGTTAGGAAAACTATAAATGGTTTTATTTGATAATCTGATTTAAAGAAAGTAGAGAAAAAAATAATATCCAGGAATTGGTGTAAACTAATTCAAACATAAAAAGGATAGTACTACATTGAGCATGATTAAAACAGTACAAGCATAAACTACAGACATTGATTAAAAACTGCTTAAGAAGAATACTAAACATAAGGTGATAGGACAAGATAAGAAACGAGGAAATCTGAAGGCGACGGGTCAAGATCTGGGGGACACTCAGATTAAGGAAAGATAATGGAGATGGACAGGGCTTGCTCAGAAAACCAGAAATAGATATATCACGAAAAAAGGAAGACCTAGAAATCCATGGAGAAGAGAGGTCGTGAAGAATGACGGAGATAGGAATCACATGGAATTAGGCTGAGAACATATACAAGTTTAGAGGCATCCTTGTCTGACCTATGAATTCAATGTTGTGCAAATACTATAGGGAGACCCAAAGGTTTGATTGATTGAATACATTGGGCAGCTTAATATGTTCTTCTGTAACTGAACAATGTGCTAAAATGAATCTCTCATGATCAGCATTATTCACGGTTTAAATTGGCGTTTAGTTTTAAATAATTTATATACTTTAAAAATTAAAGTTTGAAATAAAAATGGTGACAATCTTCATGTCAGGTCCGCCCAAGGTTGTCTGTTAGCAAATTTCTTTTGAAAACTCTTTTCTATATTGAGATGACTCTTGTACAGCACAAGTCAATATTTATTTTACTTCTCGGCACATTACGGGATGATCTGTCCATAGTCCATCTTTTAATGTTATGTGCAGAACCATTCCAACTCTGTGATAGTTTGTGCTTCTTTCGAGTCGTCACATACATCTTACATGACAAGCAGACGCAGCAGACTAGTCGTCATAAATTCAAAATGGCAAATGCAATCGCAGATGTCTGTTTACTGAGCTTGGGGAAACGCAAAGTGGCAAAACAAGAAACACAGTGGAACAGCATGGCACCACTTAAGGAGCTACCTAGCAGAGTTCATGTGGTGATCTAGGCACTAGTACAATATCAACCCATTCTATGCCATATTGGCCATCATCAGCAGATATTGGCCACATGTGTAAACTAAACATCACACACCATTCCTAACCCTCCCCCTCCCAAACTAAACAATGTTGTCGTTTTCTCCAATAATGATTTGCCTACTATACACCAACAATAGGACATAATAAATGTAATGCTTAT
Source organism: Meghimatium bilineatum (assembly GCA_034231615.1). Taxonomy (NCBI): domain Eukaryota; kingdom Metazoa; phylum Mollusca; class Gastropoda; order Stylommatophora; family Philomycidae; genus Meghimatium; species Meghimatium bilineatum. The sequence continues at coordinate 41,127,843 of CM067308.1, read as the reverse complement.
GCTAACACTCTTATTTGCCTGTACTCAGTTTCATAATATAATTAGGCTACATGTTTTTAACAAGGTTATAGTTTGTTATGTAAAGAATGCCATGTGATGTGGACACATCTTCCCAAATGAACCTACCTTTCTTCATTTTACTGCTACCGTGAAGTTAAATTATTTTTTTTAGCAAGAAATAATACATAATACAACGAAATCCTGATGTAACATGGTTTGGAAGGAAAAATATTTATGTTATAACAGAAATTCGCTAAAGAATAAACTAATTAGGGATTTTGATAAAAGTGTTAAATAGGAAGTTTTTGTGATAGATGTATGCGCTATAAAGGGATTCCATGGTATCTATTATGTTTCTCTTTCTGGGCTGTTCAATATTGACTCTGATCTTCAAATCTTAAGAGTGACAATGGTTTACACTTCTGAATATCTTCTGAAAAGTCAAGAATTCACATGGTCTACTTGCATGAAACACTACATTTATGTCTATAATCTTTATACCTGATGAGCTTGTATTAATATCCCAGGTACAATACCAGAGGAGTTTACCTTCACACTTCTGCATTCGACCGATAAAGATGCAGTATGTATGTTACAATTAAATATTTAATACATAAACTAACCAATGAGAAGAGGAAAATGGAACACACTGTAACAACATGCAACTTAAAGACCAAAAGAAAAGATGCTTGACAACCTAGCATTATGGCATGGGATAACATTGGTACTGGAAATGATTGACAGCACACAAAGTAAAAGGCTGTGGAAAGACATTATTACCAACATCACATGGCATGTACCATAAGAAGAAGAATACTATCCCAAATCCTAACCACAGTCTTTTTCCACCCATACAACTCTTCTAAATTAATAACCTAACGCCAATAGACAAGTATATGCAAAGGGAAATAATCAATTAAAATTGAAGACTGTAGGAGTTATATACTATGTTCCCTTTATTTTGTTTGCTATATGTAAAATCGGTATGTTCGTTATATGGTATTGAACTAAATCCCACACAATCTTGGTATTTAAGATGACCTATTTAAACTTATACTGTACTGCATTAGCTAAGTGATAGTCTGTTTCTGACACCATAAGTGATAGTGTATCTCTACCATGAAATTTTTTAAACATACCTACATTGCGTAAATCTTCACTTTTGGTATATTCACATATTTTTTATTTTGCCTTCATTCAATAATTTGTAAGCATTTACTTTCAATAAATATACTCAGTTCATATGTACATCCTCATCTCAAAAGTTCCAACTGAATTACATTACACATATCAACATAAAAGGAAAAAAAATGTTTGATCTATTGTTTATATACAAAAGTATGAATGGACATATGCATTGTTTACACATTTAACAATTGGCAAACAAATATGAACATGTAGATTTTAAAATTGAACAGAGATGTTTCTGAGAAGAACTTGAATAGACAATTATTGGAATTTCTTTACATGGTTTAAATCATGATTTGCTTTAGTGGGCTGCACAGACAAGCATGTGTGTCCTCAGGTAAGCATTGGCCTCTGTAGATAAACATAGATTGCTGTGGTGAAGCATGGCTCTCCACAAATATCTGAGTGTTGGCTATCTTTTGAGATGTTGAAATCTCTCTATGCCATGATGCTAGGTTATCCAGAATTGTCTTTCTTTTATGAATCACATTTATCAGAATGGCCTGCTGCTGATTTTGATGCTGCTGGTTGTAATGTGTTCCTGGCCTCCTTTTCTCATGACATGGAGAAAAAAATTCGCCTTTAAGAAAAATTTTCTGGCAATATAATTCCTTTATGTTTGATCTCTTTTTAGTACTTCCTTGTGGGTTCTTTAGCATTTCATAGCATTCTTCTATAGAAACAGGGAGCTGAGATTGTGTAGTACATAAGTCACTCATTCACCAACCAAATGATCCAGGTCTAGAGTTCACTTGTTGCTTATGATTTGCAACAAAAAAATCAACCCAGTTCCTATGGCTCACCCAATGACCAGGAAATGGTACCATTGTTCATGATCTTGACAGGACAAGAAAAATGTCACCAGTGCTACTGAATTAGTGCTGACACAGTTTTTCAGCTACATCGAACTTAATCGACCCCATCAAAACATTGTATCAAGACCAGCAAGCAGCCATGAGAGTAGACAGTGAAATATCTGGTTGGTTCAGTGTGGAAAATGGAGTCAGACAAGGATGTGTCCTATCACCATATCTTTTCAACATTTATGCAGTGAACATAATGAGGAATGTAAGAAAAGATCAACAGAGAAATAACTTTGACCCACTCAACATCGGAGGTTATGAGATACCTATGCTAATGATACAACAATATTAGCACATGGTCAAACAGGTCTCAAACACTGCATAAACTTTATTAACGAACATAGTGAAAAACAAAACCTTTTCTGCATGGAAACAAGATCAAGATTATGACAAGGGGCAAAATCACTAGCAAGTTCTCAATCAGTATCAACAACAGCGAATTAGAAAGTCAACAGTTTTGAATACCTTGTTTCTCTTTAAAAACAGTAATGGTGATCGATATGAAGAAGTCTGAAGGAGGTTGGATATTGCGTCAAAGAAGCTGATACAAATGAAAAACATATGGCTGAGCTGCTGCAAAACAACAAAACTAACATTCCTAAGAGCTTGTATATTCCCAGTGGCAATATATGCATGTGAATCCTGGTCAATCACCAACAAAGTGAAAAATAAAATAGCAGCATTTGAAACAAAATGTTACAGAAAAATCCTCAGAATACCATGGACCAATAATATCACCAATGTAGCCATCCTGAGAGAAATTAATGTAAAATGAAACTGGCTAAACAGCATGGTTCTTTTCAGAAAACTATAAAATTGTCATATCAAACGCCATGACAGCATAGAGAAGACCATAATGGAGGGGATAATGCCAGGAGACGAACAAGAGGCAGACCAAGAAGAAGATGGATGCAAGACACCTGAACACGACAGTAAAAGAAACAGGCAGGCTGGCTCAAAGTCAACAGAAAGGTTGTGATGACTGCTAGATCCTGTTCAGGATATGCTACCTGATGATACTTCCCTATGTCAATACTGTTCTATGTAAGCATTGAGGAAACCTCTGATTTCCATGATGAGACAGTATATGTTCTTAATTTGTTGGAATGCTGTTTGCTGTCTTGCCCATTCGATTCTTGATTTTTCTGGTAAACTTTTTCTTACACAAAAATAATTTCAGGGTCAACTCACAACCTTTACAGCTGAGGACATTTATGAGAAGATATTGTTATCTGATTTCTTAATTGAATAGTATCCATAAAAAAATGAAGTATTCAAATTCTGTGTCTGTTTCACAGCTAGCACACTTCATGAGAATAACATATGTTTGCAACATTCACACAAAAATCTGGCTACTAATATCAGTTGGAATATAATTCCTATTTCAAAAAAAATAATGCAATACAATTATCAAAACATTAAAAAGTGATCCAAAACAATAGCCATGAATTTATGACTGAAACCTGACGATAAATGAAACAAAAAGAGATGACAATGCTCTTTCTAAATAACACAATAATCACAGAATAACTGTCCACTAAAGTAGCCAGGAAGTATTCAGAAACTTAATCCTAATTTTCTAAGCAGGTTCAGGTTTCAGTAATATCTTCTTCAAGTAATAATAATTGTATCCTTGGTTTGGTTCACTTTAATTTCTTTGTACTTTGCTGCTGTGACTCTATCACCAATTTGCCTGATCCAAAAAGTTGACTAATTATAGACTGAAACAAAAAATGTTTATTCTATACTTTCCAAGAAACACTGATAAAATTCAAATAAAATGTTGAATATGAGTTGCTTCTGATTTATGATTTTCAACAACCATCACAGAATATTTCAAAAATGAAGATGAAACCAAACATATTTTTTATTGATAATTGTCAATTATTGTAACTATAAACCAATGATGTTTGAATAGATAACTAAATATGGTTTGGTAGGAGGCTAGTAACATTACCATGTCAAAATACATTGTTACAAAGACTAATGCTTCTTTCTCTTTGTTCATTTTTTAACTCCTGCAGATTGCAGTTATGTAAAGGTAATATTAGTTATGAACCTAAGCCACAGCACATGTTTCCCTAAGTGCCCAGCTGCCTAGTGAGTGGTTGACCAGAAACCATCTGACTAGCATCGTCTATCACACATTCGTAGTAGTAATGGCACCATTCCTCAAGTTTCCCTAGAGAATGAGACCTGACACCCTACTTCTTCGTGGGAACCATGGGAGAAATTTGTATTTTAAACCGCAAGTGGAATTGAAATCCGGGTCTGTTGTTCAGTGTGAGAATTACCATATCAAGAATGATTAGTAATATGATGTTTTATAACTACCTAAGACATCGCCTGATTTCAAAAGCAAATTTTTTACAGGAAACATTGTAGTCAACCTCCACCTCCAAAACCTCCTTAGTCACTTCTTATGACTTTTCTTGCATATACATGTAAAGGCAAGCTGAGTTATGAACAAGCGTCATAGCACATGATTTTCTCATAAGTGCTCAGCTGCCTATTCAGGGGCTGGCCAGAAACCTCCTGACTAACGCCGTCTACTGCACATGCTTAGTAGCGATAACAGCATTCCTGGACACTCTTAAAGCACAAGTCCTGGCACGCTATTTCCCTATGGTGGGGTGAACTACAGAAATAATTTGCATTTCAAACAACGAATAATGAATTAGAATAAACTCAACACCTGGGTCAGTGATTTAAAAGAACACTTCCCCCAAATGACATGCTTGTCAGGTCATAGTATCTCCACCCCTTTCAGACCTGGCAATAAAAAGGAGTAACTACTAAATATGAAAATAAATTATATGGTCAGGTTTCCTGTAAAATAGTTTGGCACCTGTTACGCAAATGTGGCCATCATGTAAAAACTGCCCCACTTTTGTAATGTTATGCTCACAACCATGCAATCTCTGTTATAGTTTGAGCATCTTTCATGTCGTCACAGAAATCTCACGTGATTGGTAGATGACTCGAGGGTAAACCAACATGGGTAATGCAGTCGCAGATTTCTGTATACTGAACTTGCAGGCTACAGAGAAAAATGCTGCATGGTTGTTACAAAATTTAAAAATCTAACACTAGTCCTAACCCTCCCCCAAAAAATGAACCCTACTGAGTTTCGTACACTAACGCCAGTTATATTTTTTATGAGACTATAGTTTGTGCTATTAAAAAAATAGGCCACATCTGCTTAATATGAACCAATAGTTTAACTGTAGTAGTGCCCCATGAGTCTACAGGTTTCCAACAGAAAAGGCTGATAATAAATTAAGCATGTGGCTGGACTGAATTGAGCATGTGGTATGACTGTGTATGTCATTTTTTTTTAGATGTGTTCCACTTTACTCTCAGATAGTATAGTATTTAACAATATAAAATAATAAAAGAGGAGATCAGATCAACTGGGAACTCATAGGCTCAGTTGAAGAATACAGCTCAGAATAGAAATGTTTAGAGAGTTGCAACCTTATGTTCCACATGGAACTGAAAGGAAAAGAAGAAAAAAAGGAGGTAATTTCTGAAATGCTGTTCTAGTTGTTTACTGTAATGTGCCTAATGATTTGTCATATGGAAAATATGGTTAAACTTCATGTAAACCAGTATTTGTTCCCTATTTGTAGAGAACACTGAACCAAAAATGATAAATGGTAACACAGTAAAATGGCATATGGTGACAGTTGTATTATATCTACTTGCTGATAAGGATAGTTTCAAAGAGAAGATGAGCGCGAACCATTGACTGAGTAAAATTCTGCCCATAGAAATGCTTTCATGGAGTGTCAACATAATATAGATCATGCCTATTCATGCTTTACCAATGCATCCTGATGATTAATGGGTTTTATAATTATTAATGTGATTTACTAATTATTGTTTTATGTAGTAAGCATTGACTGTTTTATGTAAGCTTGATAACCAAATTATTTTAAAGTCAATCATGATCTCTTAGTCTTGCTAGATTTTAGAATAGTCATCAGGATAGAGAGCTCCTGGTCTCCTCCAGGTCAGCCTAATGAGTCATATCTTGACTCACAGTTCATTAAAGTCTTGAAGTATCTGTCTTTATATCTATCTATCTATACACTGTGGCCTTATTGCATAAGGGGTAGAAGAGTTCTCTGGAGATGGCCTTCTTGTGTGCTCTTTGTAAACTTGTTCCTGTGGCTTCTTTGATTTCTGTGGTTCATGTTCATTTACATGGTCTGCGTCTGGCTTTATAGCTGTAATGTCTATGTGTCATGGCCATCTGTTGGTAGTATGGAAGTGTGTGAATACCACTTGATCTGTTGTCTTTTGATGTGTTCCAATACTGGTATTGTTTTGGTTATCTGTCTGATGTTATCGTTACAAATTCTATCTCTTAGTGACACTCCGTGTATTCTTTGTAGACATGGCATAGACATTTCTGCTGTCACTATTTTTCTTTTGTATTGTGCTGTCATTGTCCAGGTTTGGCACTGGTAGCACAGTGATTGGATAATAATAGTCTTGTATAATTCAACTTTAGTGTCTATGTTTACATTTTGCTCTTATACATGTTATGTGTCCTAGGATCTGGTATGTCCTGACAGGCAGGGATACTTATCACTATACTATCGAGATGTGTTCAGAAAATGACATTTATGTTACGTATACTGATATTGTCATTACATTAACAATGAAATTAAGTGTCGCTCATCCAGCCTGCCTAATTTAATTACCTGTCTTTTCAAAATATCCAAATGTTCATAAGCCTTTTTAACAAGTACTTGATGTTGGTCAGCATTTGTCACAGTTTTATTTTCTTTGAAAGCGTCCTTTGTTCTACGCAAAGCATACATTCTGGTGGTAATAAAGTATACAAAAATATATTAGAGCAAAAAGATGTTACAATATAGTGACAATAATAATAATATAAATAAGTGAATAATATCCTGTATAGGAAACATAATGACAACAGATAAAGTTAAAACCCACCCAAAAGTCATAAATGATAACCATGAACTAGAAGATGTTAATTTTGAATATTTTGGTGCAAAAATAAACAGTTCAGGGGAATGTGCTGCAGAAATCTAGAGACTTGTAATAGAAGCTTAAAAATTTTTTTGGAAAGGCTCCAGCCGTAAAGTTAAATTATCTGATCAGAGGAAGCATATCCAGTAGCAAGAGAAAAGCTGCCTTTCAAATGAGATGCTACAGAAGGATTTCGAGAATACCATGAACATATCAAAATACTAATCAAGAAGTGATAAGAACATTAAGTGCTGAAGAGGGCTGGTTCTTAGTTGAATTATTAGGCCCTATTTTAATGTTAAATTGCATTGAAAGTGATGATCTTCCTCCTTTGTAAGCGAAGATGAGCATGGCATGAAAAACAATGTGATGAACAAGTAGAAAAAAACATTTGTGATTGTATTGAAAGTACAATGTCCTGAAGGACAAAAACAAAGTCACACTCAAGTGAGCTTTTCAGGACATGGGGAATGCAATTCCATCTCTTTACTGTCACAATAGTCTGCATATACTTCTGATGACTCTAAGTTGTATTTTTGTATTCTCTCTGGCTTGTGTTGTCAGAGCCCAAATGGGAAGAAAAGAATAGTGACACTCTTACCTGTCAGAGGAGGCAAATAAGGTTTCGGATAAAAAATATTATCCATATATTATATGGTTGTCCAATCCCACAGAGTGTCAAAGTGACCCACAGGCAATGCTGAAACTGGATGTGTCAGGCCTAAAGGCGCACATACCGCAACTAAGTTGGAAAACCATGACAAACACATTGCATCAACTACATTTGACTAATCCACAGAAGTTTCAGAATGAACACACAAAGAATCTCAACCTAGTTCACGGAAGTTGTTTATACAAGTAAATATAAGTAGGAAGCCAGAGGACAAATTTTTAAAAAATTCTTGAGACTAACGGGAATTGAACCAGTCCGTTAATAATAATATAAATATTTTTAGTCCTTGTCTCGATCGGTCTGTTCTGGTGACTTTGTGTGCACGGTTTGAAAGGCTTGATGAAATCGCATATTTTTTTGGAGATGCGGTTAGTCAAGTACGGAAGAACGCGTGTTCAATAGTTGCTAGGCAATTTGGTGCTGTTGAACGGACTGGTTCAATTCCCGTTAGTCTTAAGAATTTTTCACGGAAGTTGGATTTGTGGGATTGAAACACAAACTTCTCTGCCATTTTAGCCAGAAAGATATTGATGTCACAGGTAAAATGTATTTTCTTTTTACTAACTAACATTTTTGTAATTCCTGTGCTTCTTCTTCTTTTGTTCACTTGAAACATGTCTATATCTGTAATTCTGTCTCCTGAATAAAACTCAGTCTTTTGTAGTTCATACAGTGGCCCATAGAGCTGTGATTCCAGTGTTGCTTCCTCTGGCCAATATGTCTGCCTCAGTATTTCATGCTCTGAACACTCTTGAAGTATATGTGTGGCAATTCCTGTGCTCTTTTGAAATCTTTCTTTTAATAAATATTTATGAACAGGTACAACCTTATTTTGTTTATTAATGCCAGTAGTTTTTTTTAGAAACTAGTGATTAATCCTGGCTTTGAAGGTCTATTGATAGCAATAGGTATCTACTTTGTTTTTCGAATATAAAACTGCTATCTTCTTCCACATTCGTTCTCAAACTCCTGTAGGTCATCAGGATGTGGTGCACAGAATGGAGTGTGTGTTGTGTCATGGTTTTACACATTAGCTGCAATATCTGTAACTTTTAGCTTTACACATCTGACTTCAATGAGGCTTCTTAGTCACTTTTTAACATACATGAGATAGGACAGCCTACCTCAAAACCTCCTTACTCACCTCTTATAACATAGTTGGCAAATAAAAGTGCCTTGATTCTTTGCTTACCTTTCAGACTCCAACCACACGCACACGCAGGTGAAAACTGTCATAATCATAATGTTTATACAAGTAAATTCAAGTAGGAAGCAAGAGGATAAATTAAAATTATTCTACTAAAAACTATGATGTTTCCATCACATAATAATTAACAATCATCGGTAACAAGCCTACTTCTCGTCTACTATACTCTGACGACGCACTTCACCACTCGGACTCTCAGTTCAGCTGGACCAGGACAGTGACACACACACTAGGCATTAGCACTAATCGAAATATTTCCACAAAAAGATATTTAGAGTAATGTCCCTTGATAAACATGCCATTTGCCGACATTTTCATTTTTTCATGGACCACGTGTGCACTATCCAATGGAATTGTCATTTAGTGACGCCACGCAGCTTTAGTTCATATAAAAGTGAACTGTATACTATTTTTCATCCATTTGTTCAGTGTATTAAGATTATAAATGTTGGAGATACCTTATCTACAATTAACACCAAGCAATTAAACAAGACGAGGTAGGTGTTTTTTCTCTTTGCACGCGTATATTTTTTAGTTTTGATTTTAAGTGATATGTGAAACCATGTCTAACATATTCAGCAACCATTTCTCTCTTTATGTACCAAATTTTAACATTTCTAGAAGTACCTATTAATTATTATTAAATTTTAAAAATGCTATGGTGATCGACCGACCACGCTACTAACTTTAGAGTTCGTTTTCGGCTGTTCAATGTTGCCGCGCCGTTAATTATCGATATACGTGTATAATGTTAAAAATTTAAGTTACAGTTTAATGAATTTCTACATCTTATCATTCTTTAGTTAATTTAATGTGACACTATGTACTAGTTTTTATTGAAATGTCTTCAAACAGTATTATATTAAATTATTCAAGGGTACAGATAAAAAAACATGTCAGCGCGTCAGAATGCTTGCAGCCCATGTTACCATGACGATGACAAGTGTTTGTGTCTCACTGTCACTGTAATCGAACTCAGATAGCTTCTATTCAAACATTATTAGTAGGTCTAGGTATAAATTAGAATTACCGTAAAGATAATTTTTAAGATGCATTATTGGATATTCTATTTAATTCTGATAGTGAGCAGCACTGTAGACGTGAAGATGAACATGCGGCAATATGGTTCGCCATTACGCATGTGCATATACAAGTTTCTACAGAGTCATGTCAGTGTTAAGCATTGTTCCTCTCTAATTAATTATGTAGGTAGAGTATTATTTGGTAAAGTCTTGTCTACTGCACCTCATTACACTACAGTTTCACGGATGTCCTATGAAATGGGTCTGCAGTCTGATGTTATGGCTGGAGACCTAATGCATAAGGCTTTAGGCATCTGGGTTCCCTCATCCCTCCCACCCACACTTTACTTTCTTGCGTGGCGTATCTCCGTCTCGGGGCTTCCGTCAATCCACCACATATTTCCTTCTTTTCTTTTTTCCTCTTGTATTCTCCACCTCTGCATTTTTTCATCCTCTGTTCCAAACCTCCCACTTACTTATTCGCCATACAGTTCCTGTACTCTAGTCAGTTGGCATTCGCTATGTCCTACCTTACCTCCAGAATTTTCTTATTAATTAGCCCCAATTATGCCTGGCAATTGGTACAGTATATTCAACAGATGCGTCTTGCCTTCCCGAACACAAAAAAGTATAATTTGTATGGTGTTTTATCATAAATAAGTGAAATAATTAATAATTAGACAATTAAATTACAAGTAAATTATGCAAATTAGCCACCATTTTGAATATTAATTATTTGGTACAGTATATTCAACAGATGCGTCTTGCCTTCCTGAACACAAAAAAGTATAATTTGTATGGTGTTTTATCATAAATAAGTGAAATAATTAATAATTAGACAATTAAATTACAAGTAAATTATGCAAATTAGCCACCATTTTGAATATTAATTATTTGGTACAGTATATTCAACAGATGCGTCTTGCCTTCCCGAACACAAAAAAGTATAATTTGTATGGTGTTTTATCATAAATAAGTGAAATAATTAATAATTAGACAATTAAATTACAAGTAAATTATGCAAATTAGCCACCATTTTGAATATTAATTAGCCCCAATTATGCCTGACAATTGGTACAGTATATTCAACAGATGCGTCTTGCCTTCTCAAACACAAAAATGTATAGTTTTATGCATATATTATCATAAATAACTGAAATATTTCATAAAATGCAAGTTCTGCTTCAATTCTTGGTCACAACTTTCATCATCAGTCCGTTCATATTTTATTATATGTTCCCATGTAATTATCTTTTCCTGAAATTTCGACAAAAAAAATTCATAACTTTTCACAGAATCGACCTACAGACTTGGTTGAGGTATCGTTGAATTGCAAATTTCAAGGGCTATCTAACTGTGGTGTTTATAATGTTATAAACCCAATTTGAAAATTTAGTGCTAATACCTACACACACACTCAGTGTGACACTGTGACACAGTTTTGACACACACCTTGTGTTGTGTTAATTTAACTTATAATAACAATGGCGTCACAATGTGAAATGGAATGCTATAAATAAGAGGTAAGTAAGATTAAATATAAATAGACCTGAAATTGTAATCTGTAATCTTATGACCTTCCTTCAGCATCTGTTTATACAGTGACAGTATCGTTGATCTTGTGGGCGCTGCCATTTTGAAATAAGATATATTATTGTATTATTGTGGTATGGACTAAATCTAACGTATATTAATTAAATTATGTACACTAGATTATTATGCACTTTAATTTCGCGCGAATAAGAATATGGGATCCAGTACCCCGATAAGTAAAAAAAAGTTTTTTCGAACAGATAATAAATTGATATGATTTTCAGCAGTTTAATTTAATCTTGACTTTGGAAACATGGACTGGAATTCTGACTTTGTGTACTTTCACTACATGTTGGTTAGAACCTGAAAGAATCATTTAGGTTGATCTGAACAAAAGTTATATAATTATATATTTTGTTGCAGCTGGACTTACCCACCCATATCCGTAATACTGTACTGTAGTGTAAGCTTATACATTGATTAACACAGTTGTTATTAAATATTTGCGTTTTGTATTATTAGTATTACCTACCATCTTGGGCGCATCTTTCCTTTCTCTACGGTCATAGTGAAATTTGACCTACGGTAGTTTTGAAGTATTTCCTAACATGATAAGAATGATGATCCTGGTGGGATCTTGTACCATAGCTTTTGTTAAGGGGGGGGGGGGGGTGTGGGTGGTTAAAAGGATTAGAATTAGTTTATAGATGTTTTTAGGAGAGGGAGGGAGAATGGTTAGAATCAGTGTTTAGAATTAACTTAAGTAAGAATTTTCGTGTAAGGGGGAATCAATATGATTTTTTTTATAGCCCAACGGCATACAATTGGGGGGGGGGGGGTGTGTGTGATGCGTTGATTGGTTTTCTCATGGAACTCCGTGACGTCGTCTGCTTAAACATGAAAACAGTGTGCTATTTATAGCGCAGTGACCATAGAAAAGAATAATTTACCTTAGTATTGTATTGTAGCAGTGCACTCACTGTGTTTGTACCTGTACAGTGTACATACTGCAGACCCTACATTGAATTGTCTACTATTTATTTACTTGAATTTCCTGTCTCCAGGTGGAAGCTGGTTGACCATTGATAGCATTCACACTTACCGTTAAGCATTGGGGGAGGGGGGGGAGCTGTAGGGTAGCAGGGGGTAAGATGGCACACTTTTCACATTTTAGCATATTCTGACAACTAGACGTAATTATGAGAGACCAAACTGGTATCAGTGTATAGCTTATCCATTTATCTTAACCCCATTTTTGGGGGCAAGATGGCGCAGGAAAAAAGGCGATATTAAATATTTGCGTTTTGTATTATTAGTATTACCTACCGTATTGGGCGCATCTTTCCTTTCTACGGTCATAGTGAAATTTGACCTAGTTTTGAAGTATTTCCTAACATGATAAGAATGATGATCCCGGCTAGTTAGATAATCATTATAAAATGAGGACAATCACCTCTGCAACAGGGCTAGCACACAGGCAGTATATAAATGTGTATTAAGAATAGATAAAATAAATAGATAGACCTAGTTTTGTAACTTTACTCTGAAAACAAAATTTCTAAAACAAATTGTATGTAAGTTCCGTTTTAAAGCTAATAATGCTTTTGTAAGGTTGGTTGATCATTACAACCATATATATCAATCTCTCCCAGCCTTAGATCAGCATCCATGACATCTGCATTTTTCCATAATATTTTGAATGCACCATCTTGCCCCACTAACTGTGCGCCATCTTTCCCCAAATTAAATGGTTAGCAACTTTAATAAAATGTCATTAAAAAACAAAGTATTTTGACAATATAATGTGCTTAATAACTTAACAATACAATATATGTTTCAGTTTAAACATGTAAAAAAACATGACAGTAATGATAAGAGTAGGCAAGGGGTAAAAAGTTGGAAAAAAATAATTCAAGACCCATGAAAAACAAATTGACCTCACGGTTGGAAAACGACCTGTCCATGCACTGTCAAATTTTGTTGTGTCAAAATGGACGTTTCCCTCCAGACCTAGTCATGTGTCCTACCGGAAAAATCCATAGACTCGGAAAAAATCAAAACGCTGTCTTGCCCCGCGCGCCATCTTACCCCCGGCTACCCTAAGTTTTTTTTCAATGCTAAATGTGATTCCTGAGTCAGTGTTTGTAGAGAGTGGACGTAATGTTGTCGGTCTTCCTTGGGTCTGTATCCAGATGATTGTTTGTTATTATAATGTATAAAGCTCTCAGTGAGTTTGGTATTTGGCTTTAGTCCACTCTCACAAGGTGACCAAACCACTTTATCTGCTGACGTTCTATATATATCATTGAATATCTTGGGATAATTAAATTTTAAATATACTTCCTACTAAACGAAAATGTTTCTGTTAGGCCTATATAATATAGATTTCATTTAGGCATAGGTGCTATAGGGCCTACATTTGCCGAAGTTGGATGTGACAGGCCATTGGTGCAAATAAAACAGTGACAACGCATTTCCATTCTCTGGACTACATCCTGCTGGAAATCTAGGAGTATGAGAATGAACACTGAAGAAGCATAGGCCTATACTAAAGATCTTGCTAGATCTTCTGGCATATAAAATATTGCAAGTAGAAATCTAAAAAGAAAGATGTTTCCGAGGAGTCATATGGTCAGTGGTCTGTTTTTGTGAGTAAAGAGCACATATACTGCAGATTGATTATAACAAGGTATCAATTATAAATGATAACAAGCAGAAGATCCCAGAACTGAAGTCCATGATCAAAAGCTTTGTGAACAATAAATAAAACTCGTTACGTACATACAGTCAAAAAGGTGCTATCCATAAGCTTGGAAGAAAGTAACAAACTATCATTTTCAGACTGAGAATAGATGACAACATATAGAGGAGATTTAGACAGATTATGTGACAACATATAGAGGAGATTTAGACAGAGAATATGTAACAAAATAAATAGAAGATTTATCCTGTGTGTTGCTGGGACCTGAAATTATAACAAAAAATATTGATATTGCTGCATGCCAGGATGTCGTAAGAAGTGACTAAGAAGGTTTTGGGGGTTAATTTGGCTGTCACATTGTATAGAATATCAAAGTGATCCATAGACCATGCTGAAGTCAAATGTGTCAGGCAGAAAACTGTTTTCTGGACTACAGTCTGCTGATCTGCAAAAGATCATTTAGAATAAATGAAGAAGAGGATATTTATGGTTGGTGTATCTTTGTTGATAATCTACAGAAAACACTCTGAACTTGTTATAGTTTCCTGCTATACAACATTACAAAAAAAGTGCCATGGTCATTGGAAACATCTCTGGTGAATAAGATCTAAAAATCTGACTCATAACAGGTGACTATAGTACATTTCATTAAATAAATTCATATCAGAGTATTGACTCCGACTGGAGAACAAAAAAGTAAGTAGAATGATTGTCAAATTTATTGCAGATATTTAGGCCTACATGTCAATTTCTTTTTTTTTCTCCAGGTGTATATGTTCTGAAAATACTGAAAATGGGTTTTATGATGTACAAGCGGATGCTTATTGCTAGTGTTTCATCAAATATAAAGCTTTGGGCTTCATTTCATAGTTACACAGCAAACCTTAAGTCACAGAAAAAGCATCAGCATTGTTTTGGAGATGGTGTGGAAATTTTAGGGAAATTATATCAAACAGATAATTTCACAAACATCAATCCAAATATACTAAGCAAGATTGGAAGAAATATTCACAATATTCCAGGTCATCCATTGAATCACATATATAAACGTATAGAGTCATACTTTCATCGTACATATGTACGGCGAGGAAATCCAAAGTTTTCTGTGTATGACAGTCTCAATCCAGTGGTTACATTAGAGCAGAACTTTGACAGTTTATTGGTGCCAGCTAATCATGTCAGCCGCTCGCCTCGAGACACGTATTATGTCAATTCTGAGTACATACTACGAGCACATACTTCGGCTCATCAACGAGATCTTATACGTTCAGGTCTAGATTCTTTTATAGTTGTGGGTGATGTATACAGACGTGATCAAATTGACTTCTCACATTTCCCTGTTTTTCATCAGATGGAAGGAGTGAACCTATTCTCTGATTTTGAGGTGAGCTTTTGATTTAAATTCTGGAGATGAAAACACCTGCAATTTATTAGTGAAATATATCTTATTTTGCGAGAATTTAATGTAATTAAATGAAAACAAGATAAATTTCATGTAAATATGAAAACCACAAGATACAAAGGAAGACAGAGGAGAAAGTAGATTGAAGAAGTTACTAACATTCTGAAACGTCACAATATTACTGCACATCAAGCGACCAAATGTGCCATAGTCTGAAAACCGATTGTCATTCAATACTGCAATGCCTCACAGTAAAAACAGAGAAAAGACGATAGAATACTACGTTTAGACTAGACCCTTATTAACAGTCTATCAGTATAAATAGAGGTGCTGTTGTGCTTTTGTTTTATATTTCTGATGGAATGTGTTAGTAATTCTCATTCCCAATGTGACTGGTGTTTTCTTTGATCCCCTTTCTGATGGGTTTGTTTTTATTTTAGTTTTCTATGTGTGTGTCTTGTGGATATGACACTAGTGAATAAGACTTATTAGGAGAATTAAGGAGATTACAATTGCTATTGGGAGATAGTAGAATGGGACTATTGATTTGTAGGATAAGAAAGATTTCCATCAGTGGGATATGGAACTATCAGCATACTATGAAGAATTGCTAAACAAGACAATTTTTTATGGGGATGCCCAGAGTTTATTGGTATCGGTTCAGAATATCACTAATTACTTTGATAAGTGAAATTTGGAACAGGGTAATGTTTTGCTAATCACTCGGAGCACATATGATAACACACACAAATTGACGTTTTGACCAAAAGGCCTTTATCAGGAACATAACACAAAACAATTAAGAAACAGCAGTTCACAATTACATAATAATGGGCTAGTTAATTTGTTCCTTTGGTGCTAAGGGCGGCACCTAGGGCTTTAGTCATATTTCTTCATGCTGTTCGTTATGCTGCAAGTTGTTGTAGTTCTTGGGTGGTGTTAATACCTATTGTCATTGCCTCATTCTTGATTGTTCGTCCTGTGTCTTTCACATTTTTTTTTCCTGTTGCATACCATGACAGAGCTTGGTGGGTAAGTCTATTCTTGTCTGATCTAAGAACATGACCTAAATACCACCATAAATCTTCTAATAATAGTTGACACATATTCTTGTTTGGATATGTCTCTTATTGAATCATTGGTGCCAAAGTTTATCCTATTTATGGTCAGGATTTTTTGTAGACATTTATTGTCCAAATTATTTGTCTTTTTTTTTTTGGCTTGGCTGGATTTCTAGCTTTTATCACATCTGTAGATTAGTACAGGGATCACTGAAAAGTTTGATCTTAATATGTTTCTTTAAGGGTTTTGTTCTTCAGATATTAACTAGTTTATTGAAGACACTTGCTGCAAGCGCTATGTATATCATTATTTCTGTTGTTGCATCTCCATTATTTGATATTTTATTGCCCATGGTAGGTAGAGTTTTAGACTGTCAATTTCTTGATTGTTTAATTGCACAACTCCTGTCTTATTGGTAAACTACATGCATTTCATTTTTGTAATATTAATCTGTAAGCCTACTATGTAGTTTGGTTATTTGTTTTTGAGTGTGTGCAAATGTTGTGCTCCAGGTAATCCCGATAACATTTTATGAATGTTTACGCATGACCCGGTCAATTGCTACTCCATATCTCAAGTGAAATGTTAAAGGCAGCAAATGATAACACTTTGAAACATCTACTGACACTAAAGAACGATGTATTGATGAATGAGCGACTTTAATACAATGGAAAGAATAATGGTTAGACAGGATAATTTTCAAAGTATGAATTTATCCCATCTAGCCATTATTAGGCTATGATACAAGCTGGATAGTTTTTATTTTACTGGAGGGAGACTTTGTCATTATTTTTTTCATACAACCTTGAGGCATGCTGAAGATGGAAACATTCAATTACTTCAAGTAAATAAGTCATCCTGTCGCAAGGGCCAGAGTTATGCCCTGATGTCGACTCCTGTTAACAGAAGCACAAATAAAAGTGGTTGGTGTTTTGTTGCCTACAGAAATGGTGTGAAGTTAGTTGAGAAATCTTCAGTATATTCCACTGTCACATCGAGCATGAGGATGGAGATAGAGGGAGTTACAGCAGCACTTAATTGATTGATAACTGATACATCAACACACACAGTAATACTCACAGACTCTCAAAGAATTCTGCGCAAAATAGAAAAGTACTTGCTGAGAAAAGAATTGTTGGACTTATTAAACAACTCAATTGTCCAGATCATTAGATCATTAGCCTTAGTCATTGCTGGGGTCAGAGGAAATGAGATAGCCGACTTATTGGCAGGCAATGCAGTGATAATGGAAACATTATCTGTGAAGAGAAAATGACAATGCTGTGAAGAGAAAAAAACAGGCTTGAACAAGACAGTAATAAATTCATTTCAAGATGAAGATGATGTCAACGAGGCTGAGAACGTACACATACAAAGAATGTGAGAAATGGGAGAGATCTAGAGGGAGGGAAGGAAAAGTACATTTTTGGAAAGTCCCAAAAATCACCAATCAACACCTGGTGAAATCCTCTTGGGTAGAGGTAAGGAGGGTAGCTTTTTCATAATAATAGTTGTGGCCGTCACTGTTATGTTCATTGAGACTGCAGCATGTTGGTAACAATTATCTACAGTTGACTCTATGGGAGTCTGAGACTGGAGCATGTTGATAACAATAACATTATGGGAATCACTGCTGTTAGCTTTATTTTCTGTGAAAACAGTAGCACAAAGTAAACATTTTAATTTTTTTCACAGCTATTCTCGAACATATCCAATTCATCCTCAATGTCAATGTTTGAGCAAGGCATCAGAAATGATTACAAACAAGAATCTCATACTCTGGAAACTGCCCAGCATTTGGAGCATGGTCTGAAGATTTGCCTAGAGGGTCTTATGAGAGATTTGTTTGGACAAGGTAAAGTTAAAGTAGCTATTGTTGGACCATGACCATCTACAATATAAGACCCACTGACTAATTGGAAATTATCACGTCCTCTTAATGATTCATTTGATTATTCCCGTGATTTTCATTGATCAGTATGATTATACTTTTTGTGACAGCCAATGAAAATGAAAATCAATAGAATAATCAAATGAATAATTTTAGAAAGCTGGATTTTCCATTAGCCAATCATTCTTATACTGTGGAAGGTCATGGTTGGAGCCATATTAAGTGTAACATACCAGTATATAACATAGTATATATATTAATATATACACATACACTATGAATTGTCTCAGTTTTGTGGCCAA
The DNA here is from genome assembly GCA_034231615.1 of Meghimatium bilineatum. Taxonomy (NCBI): domain Eukaryota; kingdom Metazoa; phylum Mollusca; class Gastropoda; order Stylommatophora; family Philomycidae; genus Meghimatium; species Meghimatium bilineatum. The sequence continues at coordinate 41,108,995 of CM067308.1, read as the reverse complement.
ACCATTTACAGTATTATCAGGAACTTGTCATTTCAAAATTTTGTCACAATGTTTTGTTCACAAGTGGATTTGTTCCTTGGGGATTGTTGGAAGATACTCTTGAAAGGCAATGTGATACTTTTTAAAGGTAATTGATACTCTGTTGAGAGTTACTAGGTACATATTTGGGAAATAGTAGGTAATTCCATTACTCATTTTGAGCCTTTTGTTAAAAAAAAGTTCTGCCCTAGTTTAGCTTTGTACTTTATCAGAATGTGAGCATGCAAAACACCATTCTAGCAAATATCCCCAATATATTTTATTATTGAAAGTAAGCACCTGACTGTTTTCTGGTTTATCCGTTTATACTTTTCTTCATTAGTTATTGGTTAGTTAATTGTTTTTGGTCAAAGATATACTTAGATCAGTAGTCATTTTTTCTATGTTGGGTGCCTCATTGCAAGTTGCTGTATTTCTTCTGTATCACTTCCCAATATTGAACTTTCTCTGTTTATTGTGTAAAGTTTCTTTATGCTGCTCTACTTTCTGTTTCCCTCTGCATCCGCATTGGGTGAAAGAAAATGTAGTACTAAATGTCTATTTTTTAGGGGGAGGGTGGTATTGCCATTTATTTGATCACATTACTTGATTTTAAAATGTTGATTTTCGGTTGATATTATACGTTTATTTGATGCATTACTTGATTTTAAAATGTTGATTTTCGGTTGATATTGTACGTTTATTTGATGCATTACTTGATTTTAAAATGTTGATTTTCAGTTGATATTGTAATTTTATTTGATGCATTACTTGATTTTAAAATGTTGATTTTCGGTTGATATTGTACATTTATTTGATGCATGACTTGATTTTAAAATGTTGATTTTCGGTTGAGATTGGGAATCTTCTTTGTCCCTTCTCGCACTCCTGTCACTTAACAGGATATAGTTCAATGACTTACTGATAAACACATAGGTCCTCCTCAGTTGAGTAGCCAATGTGACGTTGAACTCGTGTAAGGTTTCTTGTCTCAACGGCATGGTTGAGGGGTTTTATAAATGCAATGTTTGGTCCCCAAAGGCAGGCATTCCATTGCAGCAGTATCCCAAGATCATCATGTCCCACCAAGAGCATAGAATGTAATTCTGGGCTATTTCATTTCTAGATCAGATTTGTTGACCCATCTTCAGTAATCGTACATGTGACATTCCCTGCCACCCAGGTGTCTATCACAAAAGGAAAAAGATGCAATGTCGTCTGTCCTGCATATCTTTTTTCACCCATAGTGATTTGATATAAGATAATTGAGACAAGACATGCATTTAGCCCATAAGTGAGGGACAACAGAATATAGAACATGAGGCATAGAACATGAAACATATAAGTGAGGGACAACAGAATATAGAACATGAGGCATAGAACATGAAACTTAAGTGAGGGACAACAGAATATAGAACATGAGGCATAGAACATGAAACTTAAGTGAGGGACAACAGAATATAGAACATGAGGCATAGAACATGAAACATATAAGTGAGGGACAACAGAATATAGAACATGAGGCATAGAACATGAAACATATAAGTGAGGGACAACAGAATATAGAACATGAGGCATAGAACATGAAACATAAGTGAGGGACAACAAAATATAGAACATGAAACATAAAAGTAAACATGAATGTTTGAGGGATTTTCACTGGAAGAAAAGCCTCACCCTGTAATCATATCATTTACTAGAAGTATAATGTAACATGTTGGTTTTTCTGTTAGGCCACTGGTAAGACTCTCATACCTTCTGCATGCAAACTGTAATGGTAAAATTGTTACAGATCCGTTATAGCAAACTTCTACTGTGAAAGTGACACATTAATTACATCTACTCATGTTTTTCTTCCTTTTTTTGTGGTTTGCTGTGATATATTAACAGTGTTTGTACAATCTACAGAAAACACAGACTATATTCACATCCTAAAACTGCTATTAATCTATTACATTTTTCCCCCCTATCTATTTACCTTATGTCCGGCTCTGTGATGGCCAAGGTACCAAATTTGATCCTCGCCACAGGCGATTGTGCATCTGGACCATTCAGAAACCAATGGCAAACTACTGAACCTATTTATATTGCCTATAAAATCACTACAGTAAAAAAATGCTGAGTTGATAGCTACATCCTGAATATGATGTGATACCAATTTTATTTGCCTTATGCTACATAGTTTTTCTGTAGTCTCCTACTCCGAACATATTTCACATGATTGCTCACTTTACAACACCACAGGAAGAGAGCTGACTATCAGAACATATTTCACATGATTGCTCACTTTACAACACCACAGGCAGAGAGCTGACTATCAGATCATATTTCACATGATTGCTCACTTTACAACACCACAGGAAGAGAGCTGACTATCAGAACATATTTCACATGATTGCTCACTTTACAACACCACAGGCAGAGAGCTGACTATCAGAAACAGCTCTATCAGAAACATCTCTATTAGAACAGATCTGACTTTGGGCTGGTTACCACAGCATAGTTAATTGAAGGGCCCCCCCCCCAATATAGATGGTATTTGTCTTAAGCAATATAGATACTGTAGCATTGATATAGGTAGTTCTGAGAATACCATGGACAGCAAGGAAAACAAACCAGGAGGTGTTAAGAACAATTAGTGTCCAGGAATGCTGGCTTCTGAACACCATATTAAAGAAAAAGATAGTTTTTTCGATCACATTAAGAGACATGATGGCATGGAGAGATTGTTACTGGAAGAAATGACAGAAGTCAACAGCACCAAAGACCACCCAAGACACTGTTGGACATTCAAGAATGCCTGCTCATGTCACTAAAAGAGGCAGGACAACTTGCTCAAGACTGCAGAGAATTCAAGAGATCCATAGGGAAGACTACATTCTGGAAAGAATATGTCACCTGATAATGATGAGCATTGACATTTAGGGTTAGGGTAGGTTTAGGGTTAGGGTAGGTTTAGGGTAAAGTTAACCATAACAAAAGTACTTATTTATTTTCTGTTCCTCAAATCAGAAATTCTCAACATCCGCCAAATGGCTCCCCTGGGGCCTCATCTACTAAACTTCCAGGAGAGCCACTGAGAAACATTGTTTAATTGGGATCCACAGTCCTGTCTAGAAGGGCCACAGTAAGGTAACTGTTTGAATGATAGATATTGATAAACCTTAACAGTGTTGGTGACCTGTGAAGAAAAGCAATGGTTGAACCACTGCCTTAAATAACACAAACAATTTCTTTATCTCTAGACCTTCAGATGAAGTGGGTTGAAGCTTACTTCCCATTCACCCACCCTTCATGGGAACTTGAGATCTTCTACAATGGTGAGTGGGTGGAGATGCTGGGCTGTGGAATCATGGAGCAGAAACTGGTCAACTCAGGTATGCACCAATAAAATGGTCAGTGTTCTGATGTTTAAAATGAGATAAAAACTGCAACACTTGTTTAATGGAGGATTGCTATCTTTAATGGTCAGATTTCAGTGAAATCCCTCTATAGCCATCCTTTTATAACAAATTTCCCTATGTAACAACACTTTTCAAATATCCTAATTTGCAATTTATTCTTCATTGTTTGTACTCAATACAGCGAATCTCTGTTATTACGTACATATTTCATCGGTTCAGACCAAGTTATTATAATGGGATTTGGTAGGATTAAGGTTCGGACCGAGTCATTATAATGGGATTTGGTAGGATTAAGGTTCGGACCAAGTCATTATAATGGGATTTGGTAGGATTAAGGTTCGGACTAAGTCATTATAATGGGATTTGATTTATAATGGTTTCTAGTAGAATTAAAATACATGAAACATAGTGAAACATATGATGTGTAACATAGGAATCATGAACAATAAAGGGAGAATAGAAGCAGCCAAGAATCAATCCCAGGTCTGTTTGATCAGCAATAATGCATTGTAGTGAGATATGTGTATTTACAAACTCATTATTTAATAATCCTGAAGAGACACCAATTTATCACTCTTGTTACCTGTGCCAGGTATTGAAGTTTTACTTGAGATTCCAAATTTGTTTCTCCTAGGGTTGTTTTTTTTGCAGAAAAGAGGAGGGGTGGAAAAGAGAAAAGACAAGCTGGATGTGTCTGTTTTCTTCAATATGACTTGGACACCACAAGCTTGATGTGACTGTTTTCTTCAATATGACTTGGACACCACAAGCTGGATGCTCTTGTGATCTGGATAGGACTGCTATGACTATTGTAATGTTAAAAACAAAATTCCCTCTAAGGTGATGATGATATTCCTCCTTCACAAGCGAAGATGAGCATGGCATGAAGAAACAATAAAAATGCAGTGAACAAGTAGAGAAAAAAACATTTGTGGTTACCAAATGTGGTTTGAGTAAAGTTTTCTAGGTATGAAAATTTCAAGCACAGATATTAGCTCATTTTGGTTAAGTCAGGAATTTTACCATAAAAATAATGGAATTTGTGGTTCAGTTATTCTTGCCACCACGAACTCCATGGTATAGTATTCTTGCAGCCTTGAAACATGCTGCAGAATAAATTGATTACCTCCCATCATTCCAAACTTTTGCAAGATTCATCACTATCTTCATCACTATGGAGATAATTTTTGTCTTATTATTGAAAAAAAAATATGTGGACAGAGTGTCATATGAAGTGGTCAGTAGGAGTTCTAGCTCTGATAAGAGAAGCAAAAACATGTACATTTCTTGTTGCCTTTGACCTTGAGTTTCTATTGGTAAAACTATGTTAAAAAATCTGTGGTCAAACAAAACTTACACTAATATAAGCAGAATTCAATTCTTTATTCATATGTAAAAATATTATTTAAATATCTCTAACAACAAAAAAGTTATTGTGTTTTCAAAACAACAACCAACTATTAAGAACAATTTTCAAATCCAGCCACAGGAGAGAATATTACGTAATTGTAAACTAGTGTACTTAAGGTGAATGCCTAGCCATCCGCAGGTGGCATATGTCACATATTTCCTTTTTCTATAGAAACCCAAGGGCTGTGTATGTCATATTCCAGTTAGCCATTTGTTGTCATGGTAAACAGTCTCACATGATCTTTTCCAATCATGATTTTGTAATAACTTTACTAGAGTTATTCCCTTGAATTTAAGCAGTATTTGAAAGACCTATACATTATATTTGGTCTATTAACATTAAGAAGCCAAGCCACATATTGCATATCCAACCACATATTGAGATTTATTCTCAAATCTCCTTTTCCCCAAACAGGTTGTACTCCAGTACATGCCATACTCAAGCAGAATACATGTGTCCATTATAATATACATATAAAAAGACATTTTATTTCAATGGCAGTTACAGATATCCAGCATGTGTCTTCTTTCCTTGTTTGTTCTGTGCATTATGTTACATACAAATCTGTCTGATCATCTGTAAATTGATAAACGTCTCGTTGACAATGATGCTAAAGTATTCATAACATGTGGCAATCTCATCAAGATTATGTACAGACCCGTTTTCTACAAAATTCTCAACTTCTACTTGAAAAACGACATTACTCTGGTGAAATTTACGATGCAAATATCATGCCCATGTATTAATCCAGCACAAATTAAAAATGTAATATCGATCGCAACAAAACAAGTAAAAAAAAGCGCCCCGTGGCGAAGGTAGATGTCTACTAGTAGAACCGACGTGCTGTGACTGTAAGGGGATATGGTTAACTTTTGTATTGTGCCAAATCTGCACCTTTTGATGTGACACATTTAACTTTTGGCTGCCAAATCTGCACCTTGTGATGTGACACATTTAACTTTTGGCTGCCAAATCTGCACCTTTTGATGTGACACATTTAACTTTTGGCTGCCAAATCTGCACCTTTTGACATAATACATTTAACTTTTGGCTGCCAAATCTGCACCTTTTGATGTGACACATTTAACTTTGGGCTGCCAAATCTGCACCTTTTGATGTGACACATTTAACTTTTGGCTGCCAAATCTGCACCTTTTGACATAACACATTTAACTTTTGGCTGCCAAATCTGCACCTTTTGATGTGACACATTTAACTTTTGGCTGCCAAATCTGCATCTTTTGATGTGACACATTTAACTTTTGGCTGCCAAATCTGCACCTTTTGATGTGGCACATTTAACTTTTGGCTGCCAAATCAGCACCTTTTGATGTGACACATTTAACTATGGCTGCCAAATCTGCACCTTTTGATGTGACACATTTAACTTTTGGCTGCCAAATCTGCACCTTTTGATGTGACACATTTCACTTTTGGTTGCCAAATCTGCACCTTTTGATGTGACACATTTAACTTTTGACTGCCAAATCTACACCTTTTGACATAATACATTTAACTTTTGGCTGCCAAATCTGCACCTTTTGATGTGACACATTTAACTTTTGGCTGCCAAATCAGCACCTTTTGATGTGACACATTTAACTATGGCTGCCAAATCTGCACCTTTTGATGTGACACATTTAACTTTTGACTGCCAAATCTACACCTTTTGACATAATACATTTAACTTTTGGCTGCCAAATCTGCACCTTTTGATGTGACACATTTAACTTTTGGCTGCCAAATCTGCACCTTTTGATGTGACACATTTAACTTTTGGCTGCCAAATCTGCACCTTTTGATGTGACACATTTAACTTTTGGTTGCCAAATCTGCACCTTTTGATGTGACACATTTAACTTTTGACTGCCAAATCTACACCTTTTGATGTGACACATTTAACTTTTGGTTGCGAAATCTGCACCTTTTGATGTGACACATTTAACTTGTGGCTGCCAAATCTGCATCTTTTGATGTGACACATTTAACTTTTGGCTGCCAAATCTGCATCTTTTGATGTTACACATTTTAACTTTTGGCTGCCAAATCTGCATCTTTTGATGTGACACATTTAACTTTTGGTTGCCAAATCTGCACCTTTTGATGTGACACATTTAACTTTTGGCTGCCAAATCTGCATCTTTTGATGTGACACATTTAACTTTTGGCTGCCAAATCTGCATCTTTTGATGTTACACATTTAACTTTTGGCTGCCAAATCTGCATCTTTTGATGTGACACATTTAACTTTTGGTTGCCAAATCTGCACCTTTTGATGTGACACATTTAACTTTTGGCTGCCAAATCTGCATCTTTTGATGTGACACATTTAACTTTTGGCTGCCAAATCTGCATCTTTTGATGTTACACATTTAACTTTTGGCTGCCAAATCTGCATCTTTTGATGTGACACATTTAACTTTTGGCTGCCAAATCTGCATCTTTTGATGTGACACATTTAACACTTTCACCACTATGTGTTTTCTTTATTGTCAATTCTCCATCACTAAGACAAGGGGCACAACTCCTCCAAACAATCGATATGATGATGCTAAAAATGCTTTTTCTTCCAAATTATCCATCATATCACAGTCAGACTTGACAGATCAACAGAAAAATGAATAGTCTTGCATGAACTTATATCAAAGATAATGTAATACATGTATATTTAAAACATTAATTGTCAAACTCAACATAATGTGGGGAAAATTTTTATTTACCTTGTGGGTGCTGGGTAGGGAAGTCATATTGAGATGAAAATATTGAGATATGTTCTCATCATATTTTGTCTGCCAAACCTGCACCTTTTTGCCTGACACATTTAAATTTTGGCTGCCAAATCCGCACCTTTTAGCCTGAAACATATAACTTCACTTTGACATCTCATGCCCAACCCAAATTTTCCTGAGTCATCTCATTGACAACTTGAACACAGAAACTTAATGAAAAAAGGTTAGTAGTATCCTTAGTGTCAGCATAATTTCATTTAATTAAATGCAAAAATTGCTTTCTTCTTTCTGACACTTTCTATTTTTCTTTCAGGAGGAGCATCTGATAAAGCAGGCTGGGCATTTGGTCTTGGTCTGGAAAGACTAGCAATGAAATTGTTTTCCATACCAGATATTAGGCTATTCTGGAGCACAGATTCTGGTTTTATAATGCAATTTAAGGATAAGAGTTATACTGATACAATCACTTACAAGGTAATCAAGAGAAAGGTGCTAGAAGCAGTGCTGTACTGTATTTTTTGCTTTATACCCATTTATGCCTTGAAGTGTTGGGGGTAGAAGAGTTCTCTAGAGACTGCCTTTTTGTGGGTTTCATATATGTTTGTTTTTTTGTTGACTATTTTATTTATGCAATACATCTTTTGCATGATCTGCCCCTGGCTTTGTAGCCATCATGTCTTCTTCTGAGAACTCTATGTTTCCAACGAGCATTTTAATTCTAAACTGTCAATTTTCTAGACCGGTTACTATGCTGTTCAGTCTTCGAATGGTTAAAACATGTTCTAATTTATCACATTCAGAAAATAAATCTGATATTCCATTAAGAAAGCACTGAAACACTGAACTTTACTTCCTTTTAGGCAAGAAGAGTTAACAAACCGTCATCCCACAGTGTTGTACATCAGTATGAATGTGACAGAAAATACAGATGTGCTTCATATGGTGAGAAACACTCCGTTCAACCATGGATGTTAGCTCAATTAAGTTATATTGGAGATATGATCATAACAAATCATAGAAGTCATGGTTCAACTACAACTTCCCAAGTATTATAGTATGAATTTAAGAGTATTTTGACAAAGATGGACGTGTCAGGCAATTGGTACAAATAAAAAGGAGATACATCACATTTCCGTTCTCTGGACTACATCCTCCTGAAAATCAAAGTAGGACCATTGTCCTGCTACAATAAAGATCCAGCGGGATCTCTATTTAGAATCAAAGCTGAAGAAGAAAAATTTCTTTAATCAGAATAAATAGTAGACTTGTGTGGACATCTATGGTTATATTGATCTATTCTTGTGAATACAATTTGTAATCTTTCGCTTGACATCCCAGATAATATGTAGTCCCTTATTTTGGTATCTTGATATTGGTAGCATATCCTATTCAGGATGTAGTCATCAACCCACCATTTTTTGACTGTAGTGAATTTTTTCTAGGCAATATAAATATATTCAGTAATTTGCCATTGCTTTCTAAAAGCAATGAAAGTATTTCTTACTGAAAGTATTTTGATATAGTACCACTTAATTTTATTTTTTTTAAGCGATTGCCAATGTACTGGATTAAATTCAGAGAAAATTGGGTACATGTTCTATTTTACCTGTAATTTCTTTATTTGTAATAATATTTAAATAAAATTAGAATAGCATGTCTTGTATGAATGGATGGGTGTCTAAAATGTCATGCATGTGTGCACAAATTATCTGACCTTGACTTAGTTGGTGAGTACATTTGACCTACTTTATAAAAAAATTCAAGATGCTTATACTGACTAAAAGTCTTGGAATTAGTCAATAAAATGAGGATTATAGGCAAAGTGATTGATGTTTGCTGGTCTGAAAGGGTTTGGAAACACTTTATTCATCTACCTGCCTTCTTACAGTAAGCACAGTGATATTTGTCATTAATTTTATTAGTGTGACCTGCTCTTCATTCATTTTCCTTTTGCGCTGAAGTTAGTGCATAGGGCAGAGGTCAGATCTCTCCAATTTTGTCTGTCCAAAGCTGTTCTGTGCAGTTCTTGAATAGTATGAATATTGGTTGTTTTACTTTCTCTAAGTATTGTTCTTCTTGGTGTTTCTTTTGGTCTACCCCTTGCTCTTTTGCCTGTAGGTATCCATTCAAGAGATTGGTGGTGTATTCTGTTGGTGTCTGCGCGTAGGACATGTCCGATGTAGGACCAACGGCGTTTTCTGATAACGTTTGAATGAAAAAAAGAATTGGAATGAACTGACTTCTGTTACACAAATCAGTCTGGACGTTACGATGTTAGTTGATTAATCCAACGATCGACGGAATGACCCAGACTTGATTAGAGAAACACCCTCCATCAACGGACGTCACTACTGGAATTCCGACCTGCTCTTACAGAGCCATATATGTCATTAGTCTGTCAGTTTTACCTGCTAAAAAAGGAAGCAATTTAGAATCTATTGTGAGAAATAGACAAAATTTAGTAGAGTAATGTATGGGTGCATCCTGCACAACTACAATCAAAGCTTCATTCAATATGAGGATTGTCCCCATATGTGCACCAGCTAAGTCACTCCTATTAACATTGTTATGCTCGTAATCGGCATCATTGACCTACTGTCTATACAATAACTTCCCTGACGTGAAACTAAATCTCATTTTCACTCCATATTTCAATATCTGAATAATATAAATACAATTAAAATGTGACTTATCAAACAGATTTTTATCTTACTTGTCCTAGTTGCACACTCTTAGATAAATCTGGAAATTTTGTGAAAATATGCTTGTTTAGAGTTCAAAATTGTACATATTATGCATCAATACTTTCTCCTTGCATTGAAATTATATAGATCTTACTACATTAAAAAATATATCACAACTTACAGAATGAAAACAAACACTTTTCTGTGATACATGATTATAAGACACAGAGTTTTCAGCTGTATAGAATCTTAAAGGTTAATATATTTAAACACAAAATCTACTTACATATTACATATCATACATAATCAATAAAGCTTACATCATTATATTAAGTATTCTTCTTCTTCATCGTTCATTCTCAAACTCCTGCTGGATCTCCCTTGTAGCAAGACCATTGTCCTACTAGATTTCTAGTAGGATGTAGTCCAGAGAATGGAAATGCGCTGTGTTGCTGTTTTATTTGCGCCAATGGCCCGACACATCCGTCTTTGGCGGGTATTAAGTATTCAATTGTTTAAGTTACCACCAGTCCTCATGCTGTCTAAAATAATGAGTGTAATTAATGATGGTTATGACTGTTGCTGGATACTGTGGAGATACATGATCGCATCATTCCATCACCAGGCTGCCTAATCTAATAATGATGACGTTGGTGATGATTGTTGCTGGATACTTATTTTAATGACAGTATCAGATTATTTCATTATCAGATTGTCCAACCTAATGATGATGATGATGATTCAAAGCCTTTAGACCTGTGCTACTCAACCATCAGATGATGATGCAAGCCTTTAGACCAGTGCTACTCAACCATCAGATGATGATGCAAGCCTTTAGACCAGTGCTACTCAACCATCAGATGATGATGCAAGCCTTTAGACCAGTGCTACTCAACCATCAGATGATGATGCAAGCCTTTAGACCAGTGCTACTCAACCATCAGATGATGATGCAAGCCTTTAGACCAGTGCTACTCAACCATCAGATGATGATGAAAGCCTTTAGACCAGTGCTACTCAACCATCAGTGCTGGGTCACAGCAAATTATCATCTATCTATACAACAGTAATCCGTCAAGTTGTAGGGGGTACCACATTGGATACATCAATGACACATAGTCCTAATATATTTCAACACAAAGTAATATGATTTACAGTTTATAAAAAAAAGACAAAATCACATGAACAAAAATAGTTAATGTTTACAAAACAGACTGAATTGAATTTGGTTTTGACCAAAATGTATTTTTCAAGTACAAATACAGTACACATGAACAACATACAATAAAAGTAATATTGCAAATGGACTGGACTGCAGATATCTGGTAACAAAAACCACAGTAATGATAATTTATTATGTGAGAAACGTATGTTTCCCGATAATACCTATGATAAAGAGTTTTATTGCTGTCCCAAAATACTGTCATGCAATCGCTAGTTAGTTTTGTAGAGCTATCAGGTCTTGAAATATAATGTCTGTCTTTCAGTTTTTATGTGAGTTTTGTTGACTTTGTGATAAATGTATGGAGAGTGATTCATTTTCTTGTCTTTCATATTAGGAAGTGAGCAAGTACCCACAATGTACAAATGACATTTCATTTTGGATCCCCGAGAGCTACACTTCAAATGACTTTTATGATCTTGTAAGAACAGTTGGCGGAGATATTGTAGAGCAGGCAAGTTTATGTACATTTATACAGTATCTATTTATGCTAACTTTCAGTCCAGTTACTTTTTAAGAAAGTTGAATATTTATCGTTGAAATATTGATCATTAACCTAATTTTTAACACTTTGCTAATGATCAATTCAGAGTGTATTTATCTCCCATTGCCAAAGGTGTTTTGCCAATGTTTGAGACATTTGCAGTGTCAGCTTTCAAAATTTGTATAAAATGAAACTCACTTCTCAGAACTTTGAAATTTTTTAGGTGTTATAATTTAGCCACGTTTCAGTGCTAATTTAACAAAGTTTTTAATTTAGGCACAACATTAATTAGCATCGCTGAACATGGTTGCGTTAAAGAGGGTAGCCACTACGGGTTCTAGTCCAAGAAAATTGGAATCATTGCACTGTTATACAATCACAGAATATTAAAACATGACTTGTCATGCCACCATCTTGAACCAGAAATCTCTCGGTTGCTAGTCAGCAAAATGTTAAGATATTTTATTTATGATCAATGTTTCAGCGATGGATATTTACTTATTGTACAATCTTGGCATAAACAGTCATTGAGGGTGTGCAGAGTAAACTTAACACCTATCGTTCTTGCGCACCAATCATCAACCCCTCCAAGGCAAAGATCATCTGGTTCTCATTAAAAAACAAGATAGTTGCAGACCCACTTCCAGCTGCCACAAACATAGGCATTAACATTGAGAGGGAATAGACTGTGAAATACTTAGGAATCACTTTTGATAGCAGCCTTTCTTTTGTGAAGCATGTTACATTGTCATTCACAGAGCTAAGAGGGGTATCAATGAAATTAAATTCATGGCATCTGCAGAGATGCAACAGATTTCACTCTTTTTGTGGACAATTTTTTGCTGATGTATCAGTGGTACTATCTGTTATGGACTGTGATCTAGGATTACTCACACTGTCGCAAACACAGGTCGATAGACTGGAGAGAGTCCAGACTGAGGGCAGTTATAGGTTGGACCAGAGATACACCAATCACTGCCATGAGGTTTATTCTAGTCCTACCTTAGCATCAAAGTAAAACACAGAGTAACACAGGTGAAGAATACTTGAAAGTTTCCAAAAATGGCCATTGCCCTTTATACCAACCTCTTGATAATATAGAAGGAAGGTGCATCAAACAGGGAAAGTCTTGGATGACAGAAGCAGAAGATACCCTACTCAGAGTGCATGCTGGAAGAAGAAGAGGCTGTAAATAGATGGAAGTAAATAAAGAGATGTCACTGACTGGAGTCGTCTAGTAAGTAGATAGAAGTAGACTTGAAAATGTAATGCCATAGTGGATGGCAAGGGGATGAGAAGAGGCAGGGCTGAATTATAGCAGTCATGGAAACACTACACAATGATGAAGAGGATGCTGAAAAAAAGACAATATACATGTTTCAGAGAATGATATAAATGGGAGTGTAACCAGAGTAGAGGGGAGCAAGAGCTTCCTCGTTGAAAGAACAGAAGGATCTACAAATAACAAATGACTTGGGCACTGAGATTATATACTTTTAGATGACAGACGGAATGGCTAGAGCATTTATGGGAATGCCCCTGCTGGTTCCTAATAAAAAATCGGGTGTAATAATGAATGTTTGTATTTTCTGTATGAATTTGAAAGCCCTATAGTTATTTCAAGAAATAAATCATAATCATTATAATGCTGTGTGTTGTTTTATATTACTTTTGACATATCACACAAACTTACCTGTACCTGTCTAAAATTGATATTTATTAAATAGTTTACACGTACCCAAAGTCAAATGATTGCATTTTCTTGGGCACAGTCATTTTGGAATGATGGATTATCCTGGATGAGCTATGTTTAGTAATACTGTTGCTATGGTTGCCATATCATATCCTTGAATTTGATCAAGGAAATATACTATAAATTCAATGATAGTCGAATTTGGTCAACAAAGTGTTAATATGCATAAGCCATCATTTGTATTGGTTATATAAGCTGTCTCTTACCTCTTTCGATTAGATTATTTTATTCTGTGATAGTTGTCTGGTGGTTATTTTCTTTTATGGTCTTATTTCATCTTGATAGTCTGAAATGAACCGTTATCAGATGATGTTAATTGGACATTAGAGTCAAAAATGTCTTTTATGATAAAATCTGCTGATCCATGATCAATTTGGTCTGTTGCAGCAGAAGCATGAGAACTTTTCCCATTTGTGAGAATTGATAACAAAAGCATTCATGATGATATGTATACATCTTTGTATCACAAATTTGGTCTGTTGCAGCAGAAGCATGAGAACTTTTCCCATTTGTGAGAATTGATAACAGAAGCATTCATGATGATATGTATACATCTTTGTATCACAAATTTGGTCTGTTGCAGCAGAAGCATGAGAACTTTTCCCATTTGTCAGAATTGATGACAGAAGCATTCATTGATGATATGTATACATCTTTGTATCACAAATTTGGTCTGTTGCAGCAGAAGCATTCATTGATGATATGTATACATCTTTGTATCACAAATTTGGTCTGTTGCAGCAGAAGCATTCATTGATGATATGTATACATCTTTGTATCACAAATTTGGTCTGTTGCAGCAGAAGCATGAGAACTTTTCCCATTTGTCAGAATTGATAACAAAAGCATTCATTGATGATATGTATACATCTTTGTATCACAAATTTGGTCTGTTGCAGCAGAAGCATGAGAACTTTTCCCATTTGTCAGAATTGATAACAAAAGCATTCATGATGATATGTATACATCTTTGTATCACAAATTTGGTCTGTTGCAGTAGAAGCATGAGAACTTTTCCCATTTGTGAGAATTGATGACAAAAGCATTCATTGATGATATGTATACATCTTTGTATCACAAATTTGGTCTGTTGCAGCAGAAGCATTCATTGATGATATGTATACATCTTTGTATCACAAATTTGGTCTGTTGCAGCAGAAGCATTCATTGATGATATGTATACATCTTTGTATCACAAATTTGGTCTGTTGCAGCAGAAGCATGAGAACTTTTCCCATTTGTCAGAATCGATGACAGAAGCATTCATTGATGATATGTATACATCTTTGTATCACAAATTTGGTCTGTTGCAGCAGAAGCATGAGAACTTTTCCCATTTGTCAGAATCGATGACAGAAGCATTCATTGATGATATGTATACATCTTTGTATCACAAATTTGGTCTGTTGCAGCAGAAGCATTCATTGATGATATGTATACATCTTTGTATCACAAATTTGGTCTGTTGCAGCAGAAGCATTCATTGATGATATGTATACATCTTTGTATCACAAATTTGGTCTGTTGCAGCAGAAGCATTCATTGATGATATGTATACATCTTTGTATCACAAATTTGGTCTGTTGCAGCAGAAGCATTCATTGATGATATGTATACATCTTTGTATCACAAATTTGGTCTGTTGCAGCAGAAGCATTCATTGATGATATGTATACATCTTTGTATCACAAATTTGGTCTGTTGCAGCAGAAGCATGAGAACTTTTCCCATTTGTCAGAATCGATGACAGAAGCATTCATTGATGATATGTATACATCTTTGTATCACAAATTTGGTCTGTTGCAGCAGAAGCATTCATTGATGATATGTATACATCTTTGTATCACAAATTTGGTCTGTTGCAGCAGAAGCATTCATTGATGATATGTATACATCTTTGTATCACAAATTTGGTCTGTTGCAGCAGAAGCATTCATTGATGATATGTATACATCTTTGTATCACAAATTTGGTCTGTTGCAGCAGAAGCATGAGAACTTTTCCCATTTGTCAGAATCGATGACAGAAGCATTCATTGATGATATGTATACATCTTTGTATCACAAATTTGGTCTGTTGCAGCAGAAGCATTCATTGATGATATGTATACATCTTTGTATCACAAATTTGGTCTGTTGCAGCAGAAGCATTCATTGATGATATGTATACATCTTTGTATCACAAATTTGGTCTGTTGCAGCAGAAGCATTCATTGATGATATGTATACATCTTTGTATCACAAATTTGGTCTGTTGCAGCAGAAGCATTCATTGATGATATGTATACATCTTTGTATCACAAATTTGGTCTGTTGCAGCAGAAGCATTCATTGATGATATGTATACATCTTTGTATCACAAATTTGGTCTGTTGCAGCAGAAGCATTCATTGATGATATGTATACATCTTTGTATCACAAATTTGGTCTGTTGCAGCAGAAGCATTCATTGATGATATGTATACATCTTTGTATCACACATTTGGTCTGTTGCAGCAGAAGCATTCATTGATGATATGTATACATCTTTGTATCACAAATTTGGTCTGTTGCAGCAGAAGCATTCATTGATGATATGTATACATCTTTGTATCACAAATTTGGTCTGTTGCAGCAGAAGCATTCATTGATGATATGTATACATCTTTGTATCACAAATTTGGTCTGTTGCAGCAGAAGCATTCATTGATGATATGTATACATCTTTGTATCACAAATTTGGTCTGTTGCAGCAGAAGCATTCATTGATGATATGTATACATCTTTGTATCACAAATTTGGTCTGTTGCAGCAGAAGCATTCATTGATGATATGTATACATCTTTGTATCACACATTTGGTCTGTTGCAGCAGAAGCATTCATTGATGATATGTATACCTATTTGTATCACAAATTTGGTCTGTTGCAGCAGAAGCATTCATTGATGATATGTATACATCTTTGTATCACAAATTTGGTCTGTTGCAGCAGAAGCATTCATTGATGATATGTATACATCTTTGTATCACAAATTTGGTCTGTTGCAGCAGAAGCATTCATTGATGATATGTATACATCTTTGTATCACAAATTTGGTCTGTTGCAGCAGAAGCATTCATTGATGATATGTATACATCTTTGTATCACAAATTTGGTCTGTTGCAGCAGAAGCATTCATTGATGATATGTATACATCTTTGTATCACAAATTTGGTCTGTTGCAGCAGAAGCATTCATTGATGATATGTATACATCTTTGTATCACACATTTGGTCTGTTGCAGCAGAAGCATTCATTGATGATATGTATACATCTTTGTATCACAAATGTGGTCTGTTGCAACAGAAGCATTCATTGATGATATGTATACATCTTTGTATCACAAATGTGGTCTGTTGCAGCAGAAGCATTCATTGATGATATGTATACATCTTTGTATCACACATTTGGTCTGTTGCAGCAGAAGCATTCATTGATGATATGTATACATCTTTGTATCACAAATTTGGTCTGTTGCAGCAGAAGCATTCATTGATGATATGTATACATCTTTGTATCACACATTTGGTCTGTTGCAGCAGAAGCATTCATTGATGATATGTATACATCTTTGTATCACAAATTTGGTCTGTTGCAGCAGAAGCATTCATTGATGATATGTATACATCTTTGTATCACACATTTGGTCTGTTGCAGCAGAAGCATTCATTGATGATATGTATACATCTTTGTATCACAAATTTGGTCTGTTGCAGCAGAAGCATTCATTGATGATATGTATACATCTTTGTATCACAAATTTGGTCTGTTGCAGCAGAAGCATGAGAACTTTTCCCATTTGTCAGAATTGATGACAGAAGCATTCATTGATGATATGTATACATCTTTGTATCACAAATTTGGTCTGTTGCAGCAGAAGCATGAGAACTTTTCCCATTTGTCAGAATTGATGACAGAAGCATTCATTGATGATATGTATACATCTTTGTATCACACATTTGGTCTGTTGCAGCAGAAGCATTCATTGATGATATGTATACATCTTTGTATCACAAATTTGGTCTGTTGCAGCAGAAGCATTCATTGATGATATGTATACATCTTTGTATCACACATTTGGTCTGTTGCAGCAGAAGCATTCATTGATGATATGTATACATCTTTGTATCACAAATTTGGTCTGTTGCAGCAGAAGCATTCATTGATGATATGTATACATCTTTGTATCACAAATTTGGTCTGTTGCAGCAGAAGCATTCATTGATGATATGTATACATCTTTGTATCACACATTTGGTCTGTTGCAGCAGAAGCATTCATTGATGATATGTATACATCTTTGTATCACAAATTTGGTCTGTTGCAGCAGAAGCATTCATTGATGATATGTATACATCTTTGTATCACAAATTTGGTCTGTTGCAGCAGAAGCATTCATTGATGATATGTATACATCTTTGTATCACACATTTGGTCTGTTGCAGCAGAAGCATTCATTGATGATATGTATACATCTTTGTATCACAAATTTGGTCTGTTGCAGCAGAAGCATTCATTGATGATATGTATACATCTTTGTATCACAAATTTGGTCTGTTGCAGCAGAAGCATGAGAACTTTTCCCATTTGTCAGAATTGATGACAGAAGCATTCATTGATGATATGTATACATCTTTGTATCACAAATTTGGTCTGTTGCAGCAGAAGCATGAGAACTTTTCCCATTTGTCAGAATTGATGACAGAAGCATTCATTGATGATATGTATACATCTTTGTATCACACATTTGGTCTGTTGCAGCAGAAGCATTCATTGATGATATGTATACATCTTTGTATCACAAATTTGGTCTGTTGCAGCAGAAGCATTCATTGATGATATGTATACATCTTTGTATCACACATTTGGTCTGTTGCAGCAGAAGCATTCATTGATGATATGTATACATCTTTGTATCACAAATTTGGTCTGTTGCAGCAGAAGCATTCATTGATGATATGTATACATCTTTGTATCACAAATTTGGTCTGTTGCAGCAGAAGCATTCATTGATGATATGTATACATCTTTGTATCACACATTTGGTCTGTTGCAGCAGAAGCATTCATTGATGATATGTATACATCTTTGTATCACAAATTTGGTCTGTTGCAGCAGAAGCATTCATTGATGATATGTATACATCTTTGTATCACAAATTTGGTCTGTTGCAGCAGAAGCATTCATTGATGATATGTATACATCTTTGTATCACAAATTTGGTCTGTTGCAGCAGAAGCATTCATTGATGATATGTATACATCTTTGTATCACAAATTTGGTCTGTTGCAGCAGAAGCATTCATTGATGATATGTATACATCTTTGTATCACAAATTTGGTCTGTTGCAGCAGAAGCATTCATTGATGATATGTATACATCTTTGTATCACAAATTTGGTCTGTTGCAGCAGAAGCATTCATTGATGATATGTATACATCTTTGTATCACAAATTTGGTCTGTTGCAGCAGAAGCATTCATTGATGATATGTATACATCTTTGTATCACAAATTTGGTCTGTTGCAGCAGAAGCATTCATTGATGATATGTATACATCTTTGTATCACAAATTTGGTCTGTTGCAGCAGAAGCATTCATTGATGATATGTATACATCTTTGTATCACAAATTTGGTCTGTTGCAGCAGAAGCATTCATTGATGATATGTATACATCTTTGTATCACAAATGTGGTCAACCTATTTTTCTAGCATCCTGTTAGAGTTCCCCATAGAGTATTTGTTTTGGGATAATGATCATCCTCTGAATAAGGCCAAGTCACCTTTTTTAAAATTTGGTGTATCACAAGTAGTTAAAAACTGTGTACTGTATATTCTTCTTCTTCTTCTTCTTTTGTTCACTTGAAACATATCTATATCTGTAATTCTGTCTCCTGAATAAAATTCACTTTCTTTTGTAGTTTATACAGTGTCCCATAGAGCTTTGATTCCAGTGTTGTTTACTCTGGCCAATATGTCTGCCACAGCGTTTCATGCTCACAACACTCTTGAAGTATATGTTTGGCACTCTGTGCTGCCTGTCCACATGGCTGTGTTGCCAATCTTGAACTTTGTATACATGTGACTGCGGAGTCGGTTGTGTCCTGTTCTGAGGCGTAGAGTTATAACTTGTTCTGATTTGTTCATAATGTGATAGTCATTTTGTGTTGGTGTTTGTGGCTTTCTTATTGACTTTATCATCTGTTTTTTCTGATGGTAGGTGATTGGTATATCTGGTTGGTCTTCGGCAGCACCTTCCTTAGCCAGCTGGTCTACTTTTTCATTTCCTGGTATTCCACAATGAGAGGGTATCCACTTTATATTCTTATAAAGCTTTGTTAAACACCATCCATTTTACATAATACCTTTTTGCATTGAATATTCTACAAACATGGATCAGATTTATTGCAGACATTCATAATATTTATATTTTTGTCAACAGGTCTTACTCATTGATGAATTTGTTCATCCCAAAACAAGGCGCACCAGCCATTGTTATCGTATTGTATACAGGCACATGGAGAAGACTCTAACCCAGATGGAAGTCAATAAAGTACACCAACAGATTGAAGTTATTGCTTCTGAACAGTTGGGGATTCAGATCAGATAAGGAGTGACTGAATGTTTGATCTGCAGAGAATTCAGTTCAGATAGAGAACAGCTTTGCATCTGAGTTGTTGGGGGTTCATGTCAAATAAGAAATGACTTGGTATTTGAGATTCAGGTCAGATACGGAATGGCTTAGCATTTGAGATTTGAGGTCGGATAGGAAATGGCTTAGTATCTGAGCATTCATTCAGGTCAGATAAGGCATGTCTTATCATCTAGAATTTTGGGGTTTCAGATCACATAAACAGAGTTCAGTATTGGGAACTCAGCTGTGTGGCCATTTGGACAGGCACCTCAGACAACAGAGCATATTCTTCAGGAATGCCCAGAATATAAAATTCTGAGGTAAATACACTGGTCCAGAGAAACATTCGGAAAAAAACTATACGGGCTTCATTATGAGTGTTAAAACACAGTCAAGTATATAGAAGAGACAAAACTTCAGATATAAGCTCATTCCAGGCAAAAGAAAGAAGGTCATATAAGAAATCCCACCAAAGATGGATGTGTCAGACCATTGGCGTAAATAAAACAGCGACACAACACATTTCCACTCTCTGGACTACATCCTGCTAGAAATCTAGTAGGATCATGGTCCTACGACAAGGGAGATGCAGCGGGAGTTTGAGAATGAACGCTGAAGAAGAAGAAGAATATAAGAAATGGCTTAGCATTTATTCAGTTTGGGATTCAGGTGAGATAAAGAATGAAAAGCAAGGAAGCAATATGCTTATTGTTCCATCAGTATATGAATTATGACTATCTGCTACATATTTTTTTTGTGTGTAGAGAACTATTATGATGTTCCAGAGACTTTTAAATAACCCTCTCATTATTATTGTTGCTTCTATGGTTGTATCTGTTTTTGTTTTTCAAATAAATAACTTTTTCTGGTTCTGGATGTTTCACTAATGTTTTGTGTTTACATTTATACATATGTTTATGTTTGTTTGTTTTTCGTTCGCTCCATTGTAACCGTCACGGATATCCGTGCAATTTCCGCCGGGAGCGTGATTACGTTGTGCCACCGTTATGCGCCTTGTAGGCCTAGCACATCCGATTTCGGCATGCCTTGACAATTCGGGTGGGCTACCCTTAGCCTGTGACAGCCTCTATATCTGTCTCCAGGCACGCGTAGTGGCGACTCTTCGCCCAGACAATTTTTTGCTCTCGTCTGACTCGCACGAGGTGTTCCACTGTCTATGAACTTGCCTCGTGTAATTGGACGTGCTGTGCCTGTGCCCATTGGGTACTGAACCGTTTCTCATCCGTGAGCCTGGTTCCTTAAGGGGAAGAACTCGACAGAGGAGTTGGACACTGGCTCTTTCGCCCTCTTAGACGAGGTTGTCATTCACCGACATCGTGTACCACTTGTCCAAGTTCAAGTCTCACACCACGCGTTTGAGAGAAAAGCGTTCTTGAGCTGAGTGTCCTTGTCCCAATAGCGCCTGAGCCCATCAGGTACTGAACCCTTTCTCTCTTCAAGTGTATTTCCGGTGTAGGAAAACCTGACAGTAGAGTTGGGCCAGGGCTAAATCGTTGTCCCTTTTGTGCCTGAGCCCATCGGGTACGGAACCATTTCTCTTTGCGAGCATATTTCTGGTTTAGGAAGGCTCGACATAAGAGTTGGATTAGGTCTTCTTGCTTTACCAAACGCCAATGAATGGGTCTGGGTCTCTGATGTAAGGAACACAGGTAACTAGAAGCTCGACTCGAGCTGACGGAGCTTGTAGTTCCCTTTCCTAGGGTCTTTTCACTTTCTATTTGCAGTGCGCGCTGCCCTCTAGCGCTGTTCTGACCTTTCATTGTTTCATTGTACTCAGTATGAAATCTATTTGTCTCTCGCCATGCATCTACCTTTACGTGCATTTTACATTGGCCGCCCCTCCAATGTTCGGACTGGACTGACTAGCTTCACTGTATGTCGACAGTGTCGCTATATGTGGTGATGCTGGTGGTGTCGGAGATATTGTCTGTCTATTGTGCAGTCAAATCTCTTTCCATCTGCTACCTCCACATTCTTGGACACGATCCCCAAATTATTTGGCCAGAATCAGCTCGAGCTGTTGTATTTCTGTTTCCAGGGTGCACCGCGTGGAGGTACATTTGGGATCTTGGTTATCTGCTAACCCAGGGTCCGCCTAGAGCAATGCGTTCCCTTTGCACCCCATACATATGTTTAAAAATCTTATAATAAAATTTCAATATAAAAAAGCATTATAACAAAAAATGTTGCTACAATATTGTTATTTTTGTGATGTAAATGTAACTTCTTTATAACATAAATTCTTCCTGTTTTTTAAAATGTGTCTCACTGTATGTTGTTTTTTTGTCTAGTGGGTAGACCACAACTATACTTAGGATGCTGGCATTGACAATAATAAAAGTGCCGTTTAGTAACTTTTAGGGAGAGAGTACAGTGTTTATTACAAATTACTTAGTCATGGTTGTGTAATGTTAGATTTACTGTCTTCCTTAGATTGGTGGTCATTGGTTTTGATTGCTAGTTAAGGGAAATAATTTTTGGGGATTTGGTTTGATTAAATAAAATTTGCTTCTTTATGGTAAAGAATGCTCTCTTCAACTGTGGACATTATTCCTATGTAGTTATATCAGAGCTTTACAACCATACAAAATAGTGGAGGTTGCAGTTATGGTAATCCAGCCACAACAGACCCAGTGATATGAATGAAGTAATCCAGTCACTAAGACATACTGTTTCTTTTGTACCAAAAATAAGCTCCTTTTTAGCTCAGCCTCAGAAAAAGAGTCCATAGCATTTCTTTTTCAAAGTAAAAATATTCAAGAAGATCGGCCTTTCATGGAGGTTGGTGAGAGATTGAGTATGCGATCAGTGGCTAGGTTGGTGGGAGATTGAGTATGCCATCAGTGGCTGGGTTGGTGGGAGATTGAGTATGCCATCAGTGGCTGGGTTGGTGGGAGATTGAGTATGCCATCAGTGGCTGAAAACCTAAGCTTAGCCAGTCCCTCTCACACCAAGTAAGACTATGTCTGCTTTAGCTAAGTCAAGTCCAAAAGTACTGAAGATTTGCCAGTTTGTGACAGGAAACTGTCCCCTTCGAGACCAACTCCTTGAAGTGGAAATAGGATCTTAGTCCAGTCAACAGAGTTTGGAAGCTAAGATTGTTTGGGCCATCCCTAGCATTGAACAGGACCACAGTCTTGCCCAAGCAATCACCGACGTTGAAGTCTGAGATACCAGGATGAGAAATGCACCAGCAACCATGGTATCATGCAACATGAGTAGAGAACATCGAGAAACTGTGGGGAAGATGGTATTGCACTGAGTTAAGATAGGCCACATCGCTCACCATGGTACATGCACAATATTATGGTGGATGCAATTTGATGGGAGAAACGGATGAAAAGTGGAGTCTCACAACAGCACTTAAATGCATGATGTGATATGTCCATAGAGAATAGAACACATAATCTTAATCCATGAAAACATTCAGCTAATATTGTGTGCACCTATCACTTATGGAGATTGTTCAGTGGCTTACACCATGCCTTATTACACTAGCCCAAACCCCCTCATCTACACATTTAATTAAATGCCAAGCATGAGCAGGAGATCTAAGACCTATAGCTTCTTTGGAATTAAATAGGCATAAAAACCTATTCAGATCTCATGCCGGTTAAAGTCTATTATAAACAGTACAGCATGTCCTATTTTAATGTAAGGGATGACATGAAACTAGAGAACTCTTCCCATCACTCCATGTACTTCTTTCCTTCCTCTTTTACCCTTTACGGGTGTCGAGGGAGATACAATGTTCTTGTTCTCGCTTTTCTGGCAGCTTCAGATAATGTTATTTGGTGTTCGTGTAATGTCTCTTTGACGTTGTCGATCTAGCGTACTCTAGGTCTACCCTTGGCTCTTCTTTCTGCTTCTCCTCTCTTCATATATGCTTTATAAATATTGAATCACACAGCATTCTTTCCAGATTAATGAACCATTGTATCTGTTAGTTTTGTATGTATTGTAGAATTGATATGACACCCACTCTTCCTCATGACATCGTTTCTAATTCTGTGTCTTCTGGTCACTCCTGTGGCTTTTCTCAGACATCTCATCAGACATCATGCCCAAAACACTTTACATGGAAGTCTATCGCAATTATAGAAAATATACAGATTTTGTATTTAAGCTTGTAGATCTGCATAGAATACAAAACAACAAAAATCTACATCTTTCTTCAGCCATCGATCACTCCATCACGTAATAATACATCAGGTAAAATGCATCATTAGCTTCAATGAACTGTGCGATTCATATCCATGGGGCCCCTCAAGTTCAGAGAAATGTCATCTTAGTAGGCCATATTTTCTCCCATTTCTTTGTAATGTTAACATGAATGAAGATGTTCTCTGGGCTCAGTCCACAGCTGCACAAGTCTGTCTCATCAATTTTGAACTTTCGTACATGTGACTTCTCTGTTTGTTTTGCAAGTCCATAGTCTGAAGATAATTTGTTCTTTGCGTGACATTTACCTGTATGGATCATTATGTTCTGCATTTGGGTGCACCTTCCTCTACTTTGTTCTTGAATTCTGATGGTATCAGTATTACATTCATGATATGAAATGTCACTTTCTACTTGTTCTAACTATATATTCCTTCGCTTGCCAAGAGATCAGTCTGTGCATATCCAATTATGGCCCAGTGACCAGTGCTCCACTGCAGTACTGTTTCTTTCGTTATAATACTGAAATGTAATAAGTTGGGATATGGGTTAAATCATGTGTATCGAAGACAACAGTGAAGGATTGGGCAAGAATGTTTTGGGAAAGGCTGTGAAAATGAATTATCTTCTGCTGCTCTTTTGATCTTTCAACAGTAAAAATAAATGATAGCTTTGTTTTTCATGGACATTTTGAAAGCTGACAGATGAGACAAGATTTATCACTGTATCCAGCATGATGAAAATTGTTGATAGAAAAAAATTAAAGGTAAAAAAAATGTGGTTAAAATATTTCGTTTATATCTTTATTAAAATTGTTGCATTTCCTATACAGTGCATCCACCAGCCATCAACACAGCATTTTGTGTGGCAGTATTGACTTTTCATATAATATAAATATGTTCAGTATTTTGCCATTGTTTTCTGAATGGTCCAGATGAACTATTGTCTGTCGCAGGATTTGAGTCAGTAATTTGGCCGTCACAGACATTCACAATACCTCGCCACCAGTGAGTTATGACATATGATTATTACATATACATAATTGTATTTGAAACATTTTTTAATGTATCTGTAAATCATAGTAGAAATACTGACTACTTTTCAAGGATGAGATATGAGATATTTTTGCGCATGCGGTTGCGTCTGTGGGTCTCATAAATGGCTCACTAGACAAACCAACCATACAGCAGAAAACCTTAGTAGATGACATGCCTTTATATTGAGGTTATCTTCTTATAGGAGCTTCATGGCACGTCATCTATACAATCCCGTAGTCGTAACCTTCGATAACAGTTACCATGTTGTTCTGACAGGCCGACGTTGTGCTTGAACTAGTTACGGGCACGGCGTGGGTGGGCAGAACAACAAAGAAACCTGTCGCAGGGGCCAGAGTTGTGCCCTGATGTCGACGTCTGTTCGGCAGCATTAGACTCAAAACACCATTCAGTCGAATGACTGCTGAAACAGAGGGCGGAGCACTTATGGGAATGTCCCACATGCTGTGAGACTAGTTTCTAATCAAGAATCAAGGATGAGAGTCCAATCTGGTAGTATCAGATCATGTTACAATACAAAATAATGGATGTCACAATTTAGGTAATCCCTCCACCACAGTTTTAGTTAACTAAAAATATGTATCTCTTATGGTGAAGAGCACTCCCTTCGATGTCAGACATTAGTTCAATTTGGTTATATCAGAAATTGAACCATTAAAAAAATTGGGGGAAGTTGAGTTTCTGTAATCCAGTCACCATGACCTTAGGATATGTTATTACTTTGAAACCGCCACCACAACTTCTGATTAGTGAACTAGTAAAATGTAGTCAGATCTCTTCAGTGTTTATTTTTAAAACTTACTTTGCCATCAAGTAAGGTCATAAAATGTGCTTCATTGTCTATGAAAGTAACTTGATTACGAGGCGTGTTCAAATGAAAACGGGACTTGTGGATTTATTTAAAAAGTATCATACGCAATTTAATATTTTCAACGGAATTGAACAAAGCAACCACTTGTGAATAAGAATGCACCTGGGTTCATCAGAAAAAATCTCCGTATGCATTTAGGCAAGCATCCCACTGTTTAGGTAGACGTCGAATGCCGTCCGAGAAAAAGTTGCGTGGCTGTTCTCTGAACCATGTGGTCACCGCTGTCTTCACGTCTGCGTCGCTGTTGAATCGCTGTCCCTTTAGTGCTTTCTTCAACGGTCCGAACAAATGGAAATCTGCAGAAACCTGTGTCTTGAATTTTTTGGGTTTTGGTGAACCTGGATGTTTCCATTGCATGCTGTCAATTTTGCTGCTCGGTTCATAGTGGTGGCACCACGATTCATCACCTGCCACAATGCTCAACAGAAATGCATCACCCTCTGCCCTGTAACGCATCAGGTGGTTCAAACTCCACCCCATCCGTTCTTCCTTATGGTGGTCAGTCAACATCCGTGGGACCCACTGTGAACACACCTTCCGATAGTTCAATTTCTTCCGAACAACCATGTGGGCTGTCCCAATTGACATATGGAATTCTTCTGCAAGCGAACGAATGCTCCGACGACGGTCAGTCAGTACTGCTTTATCAAGCACGGCTATGGCTTCTTCTGTTGCAACAATATGCGCCTGACCTGGCCGTGCAAGATCTGCCGTTAACTCACGTCCGTCTTTAAACATACGCACCCACTCCATCACTCTGGTCCTCGACAAACATTTGTCACCATATGCTGCCTTCATTCTCCGATGAATGTCTACTGCTTGACATCCTTCAAATGAAAGAAACTGGATCACAGCACGCTGATTCACTTTGGACGGGTTCGGAATCACACCCGCCATATTGTTAACAGTCTTCTGCAGCACATATGCATGCTGGGAAGATGAACACGTGACCGTATGTAAATTATTGGATACTCATTACTAGTGCAAAATGTCATCAATATCAGTGCGCTCTATCACGCGTGGTGTAACAAGTCCCGTTTTCATTTGAACACGCCTCGTACAATAAAAATACATTTAATATTTTGAGGTATAAGTTTGTTTGGCTTAGGGTATAGATAATGGAAGGTTTTATACTGATTCTATTTAAATTGAAAACTTGTCCACGATCAATTATTAGCATAATCCAGTTGGATATTGGTCATGTGTAGAGCAGTTTGTTTTTGGTTGTTGTAGGTTACCCACAATTTGTTTTGCAAAGACACTGATGTGGACATTTGGCCTCTGCTGTATGTTTTGTTGCAGAGGTCGTTAATGACATTTTGAGCACTTACCATTTACTGCGTGGATTGAATTATGTAGTGTAAAAGTCTATGTTATTGGATGTCTGCATACAAAATATTGGAACATATCTTTGACACCCTCTCTGAGTACAAGGCTTGAGTACAAGACTTCTTATGAAAGAATTGCATTAGAATTGAAGTCGACTGAGTACCAGGTATAAAAAAAAGCTTTGGAGAAACTCCCAATTGTGCTATAAATCAATTTTGTTCCAAGCCATGAGGTCACAATAAGATAAAAGCCAACACAGCGTGATACAACCAAAATAAACACCAGTCTTAGGTTGAAAGGGTAGTGCTTCAGCAAGAGGCTTCAATCCCATATTAATTAAACAACCCTTCCCTCATTGAACATAGGAAACAATAGCATATAATCCCTGGGGGTCAAAACAAATAAAACCGCCATAGAAGTTGCTGCTTAACACCATGACCAACAATCTAAGATCACTACAAACATAGTCTCAAGACACATGATGATAATGAGATGGCAATACTGGTATGGCTGCTGAAAATTTTAAAAATGAACTCAAACCAATGTAATTAGTAGTCAATATTTTAACGCTTCACTTGTTATTTTATGAATGTTTATTGTTCAGTCTTTAATCACATTCTTGAGTGACATCTAGTAAGTCTGCATTAAGAGCATATCGAATAACTGATTAAACTATCATAATGAAAATAAGAACAATAATTCATAATTCATCTATGAATGAAATCATTAGATTTAGCTTTGTTTATCTTATCACCCACACCGCGTTTTGCAAGCTCTTCTGTCTCTGAGCTTTCATCCTCTGATGTGGTATCCTCGTCAACTTCGAAGCCCGTTCCTGCAGTTTCTGCTTCATGATCGTCATAAGTATCCCCTGCATCGTCTTGCTCTTCCACGGGTGGTAAGGACACAACCTTAGACCTTAGAGCATCAATTATGTTAGGATGAGGACAGTGTTGCTTTTTCTGTCCAGGCGTGAACACCATGTTTATATTCTGTGATGGAAGAATGTACTGCTGGACATAGGATGGACATCCACGAGGGTCATGGGTGTTTGGGTGTTGAGGTGGATTCCAGAACTCCCTCTGTCCTATGGAGAGAGGCTTCTGTTGATTTAAAGCAATCTCTTCTAGTAACCAAGAAGTCAGTTCAGGTGGGAAGTAATTTGAGAATAATTGCTGAATCTTGGCCTCTGATCGTACCAGCTTCACCTGAGAGTTAAAGAAGAGTTTGTTAGCTGAATATATTGTGTAATAAAATATTACAGCCGTGCACTAAGAGTTAAACAAGAGTTTATTAGCTGAGAAAATATTTTTTCTCATAAAACATTACAGCAGTGCACTAAGAGTTAAACAGAGTTTATTAGCTGAGAAAATATATTTTAAGAGTTAAACAAAAGTTTATTAGCTGAGAAAATATATTTTCTCATAAAACAGTGCACTAAGAATTAAACACTGAAATTTGTTAAATGAATAATATAAAGAAAAAAATCAAGGATTTATTATTTTAGAAAAAAATCATAAGGCAGCAAGTGTGATTTCAACCAGGTCTGTTCAGATGCCACATATTCTCCTTGCAACTTGAATCAATAGGTTTTTTAATGTTTTCATTCAATCCACATCCCTAAAAATAGATGCGATTTTCGTCAAGACGTCCATGTTTTTCTCGAGCTACTATGAATATTTACCTGCAGATCGACACACAGACAACAATACATGTTGCACTAGTATGCAAATTCGATGAAATATGTATTGACAATTATGACACTCAGCCAGACACAGACTGAATAGTTGGATAGGATCCAGAATGAGGCGATGCGCATCATTCTTGTGTGCACGAGAGACACATGGACAGATGGGGATGACGTGTGATAAGGAAGCTATATAAAGTGTGTGCCCACTAGAGGATGTGGCGCTTGGTGTCAGGTAGTGATAACTCTGGATAGAGAATATTGCTGTTGAATATGAGGTGCAGACATTGATCAGTGATAATTCTACGGATGGTGATATGGTTTTATATATATATATATATATATACATTGATTCTTAGTAGATTGAAGGTCAAGACCAAAACTAAGACGCGCAATGTTCTCGACCTCTTTTTCGCCGACGATTGTGCACTAAACGCTACCAGTCTGAAAGACATACAAGGACAGCATGGATTTTTCTTTGTCCTGTGATGCGTTCGGTTTGATCATCAGCACCACGAAGACATTAGTAATGTATAAACCAGCGCCAGGTGTCCCCTATACAGAACTTGTAATCACAGTAAAGGGACAGAAACTCAATACTGCCAATAGGTTTGTATATCTCGGCAGCACTCTATCGCAAACGTCGACAAGTAACGAGGATATTGCCCTACGTATTGCTTGTGCCAGTACGGCATTCAGGAGCTTTCGTGCCACGTCTGGATCAGGCGTGGTCTCAGTTTGACTACTAAGTTGGAAGTGTACCGCGCAGTGATTCTACCAACACTGCTTTATGCTGCGGACTGTCTATGCGAGACACACTCGACAGCTTAACTCTGTCCACTTTTGGTGCCCAAGAAACCTCATGGGAGTACGTTGGAAGAATCGCGTATCAGACACGTAAATCCTTCAAAAGTCCCGTATGCAAAGCATCCAAGCGCTGCTGACTAGATCCCAACTCTGCTTGATTGACCACATCGTCCGTATGCGAGACAAGCACCTTCCAAAGAGATTATTCTATGGGGAGCTGTGCGATGGTAAACGTTCAAGCGGAGGACAGAAAAAGCGCTTCAAGGATCACCTAAAAAAACTATCTCAAGCACTGCAGCATCGATCCTAGCTCCTGGGAGACTACAGCCCTTGATCACTCAGCTTGGCACACCCAGATCACTGCTGGCATCACGAAATTTGAAAAAGAAAGAACACTGCGGGCAATTTACAAGCGATGGAAGCGGAAGGATAAATCCGAAAACTATCCTACCCCGAACCCTCTGTACTCCTGCATGCACTGCAATAGAACTTTCCTGGCACGAATCGGACTCATCGGGCATCTACGAACTCACAAACCAAATTAGACAATCACAAATGATTTTTTTTCTATAGGCGATCATGACTCTCCACAGCTCACTATCTCCAGCATTATGTATCAGAATCATTGTTGTTTCCTTGCCGTGCCAGGTTGTTACACTGTAACATTTTCTCACGTTGTCGTCCTCTGTCTTTGTTGCCCTCAATCTTGCCTATTGTTACTATGTTCTCCAAACCTCCTTGTCTCATAACGTGGCCACAAAATGAAAATTGTCTTTTCCTTATATTATTGACTAAGATCCGTCTCGTATTTGACACTTCCAATACTTCCACATTAGTTTTTCTTGCAGCCCATCTTATTCTCAACATTTTTCTGTAGAACCACATCTAAACTCCCTCTAATGTCTCACTTTCCTGTTTGTTTATTGTCCAAAACTCTCATCAATATGTTAGTATAGGAGTTATATATCACTGCAGAACTTTTGTTTTTCACTATCTCCGTGATGATTATGAAAAGTATTTTTGTTATTTGACTCATGAGGCTTATTTTACGGTGTTCTTCACATTCGGTGGACCATGGTTTCTTTGTTAATGCTATAAATATGGATCTCATTAAGTCATCGGGTCCGCTATTATATAAGCCATTCAGCAATTTGTTGATTAGTTCTACTCCAAAGTCACATAAAGCTACTGATTCCTCTAATGTGATATTGTCTGCTCCTGGGGCTTTGCCATATTTCATGTTCCTCCCTTGTTGATGATGATGATGATGATGTTCCTCCTTCGCAAGCGAAGATGAGCATGGCATGGAAAAACATTAAATGCGATGACAAAAAAAAATTAAATATATATAAAATAATTAAAATTGGCAATTAACTAATTTAGGTTGTGAGTTCGTAGATGCCCGATGAGTCCGATTCGAGCACGGAAAGTTCTATTGCAGTGCATGCAGGAGTGCTGAAGGTTCGGGGTAGGAGAATTTACGGATTTGTCCTTCCGCTTCTTGCGCTTGTGGATTGCCCGCAGTATTCTTTCTTTTTCAAATTTCTTGATGCCAGCAGTGATCTGAGTGTGCCAGGCTGAGCGATCAAGTGCTGTAGTTTCCCAGGAGCTAGGATCGATGCTGCAGTTCTTGAGAGAGCTTTTTAGGTGATCATTGAAGCGCTTTTTCTGCCCTCAACTTGAACGTTTACCTTCGCACAACTCCCCATAGAATAATCTCATTGGAAGGCGCTTGTCTGGCATACGGACGATGTGGCCAGTCCAGCGGAGTTGGGACCTAGTCAGCATAAAGAGCCTCCCTTACTTCTGCAGGGAGTATTGATAGACCCTCGCCGTTATTTTGTATGTTTTATCTCGGATCTATTGTTATCATAAAGGTCTTTGATATATTCCGACTATCTTTATACTATACGAGCTTTTCCCATTAATACATGCACTGTCTTAGATTTTAGACACCCTGTAACTGTTTGTGTTCTGTTCCCTGTTATATGAATTTGGTTATGTAGAAATTGCGTGTCTTGATTATATTGTGATTAAATTTCTTTGCACTTCTCGTTCAGCTAGCTTTCTTTTGTAACCTTGCATTTCTCTCTTATCTCCTTGTGTATTTTCTGATATTCCTCTATCTTGTGTTTATTTTTTCTTCCGGTGCTCATAAAATCTTTTGTCATCCATTTTTGTTTTGATGTATGTTTTTATTTTGGTATTATCTCTTTAGATGTTTGGTTTATCGATTGTTTTAGCATGTCCCGTTGAACTTGAACGTAAACTTGTGACAGCTGAAATGGCATGCTTACGCAGAATCCTAGCAATATCGCTAAGAGACAAAGTGAGGAATGAGATCAGTCGACAAAAAAACCGAATCATTCGACATTCCGCCCCAATCTTGGAATATATCAAGAGACAAGAAATCAAATTGTTTGCACACATCAGCAGACTACCAGCACACAGCATACCACAGCAATCTATGCTACACAGATACAACGAATGCAGACCCAGAGGTCTACCGCGAAAACGATTGACCACCGAAATAAAAGAGGCGATAAAGTCCACAATATACTCAGCAGACAAGAGGGCCGTCTCCAGAAAACTCTTCTACCTCTGACGCCGAAAGGCAACAAAGGGTTTTAGTGAATAGATAGATAGATTGTTTACAGCTTAGCTACATGTATAGGATAATAGGCAGAACGACACATTCCCAATTCAGTATAAGTTCTCGGTCAGTGTGACTTATGAGATGTGACAACCACCATAAGCCTCAATCCTTCATAATCGTCATTTACAATATACATGGCAGGTCACTGCTATTCTTTATTCCCATTTCTGGCTAAACAACATACGACGATTCGGTATTGATCTCGCGACATCATAAACATAAAGCAGACTACCTAACCACTATGCCACATAAATTCCCACCACGTACCCACCCCATCCCCCCAAATAAAAACACAACAACAAGCAAAAACATAAAGACAATTGAAATATATGTGATAAAATCTATTTGTCATTACCTTTGAAACTGTTCCTGGTGACATAAGCTTTTTCAGGGCTTTCCAAACACCGTGGAAAAGAGAACTGTGGTTAACACAGATGACCAGACCAAGCCTCTCCGGGTAATGATTAGCGAGAATGTTAGTAGTACCATATCCCAGTTTTGGGTTGCAGGCACTTAGTATCATCCCTACATGCAAACAATTATGACAATTAGTATCATTCCTATATCAATCAATCAATCAAGTGCCATGCCGAATGGCGTAGGCGATCATGCTTCTCTACAACTCTCTGTCTCTTGTGTTGTTAAATGAATTAAGTTGGTGACTTTTTGTGCCACAGTGACAACACATCCATAAATTTCTCTGTCTCTTTCCCCCGTGGTCTTTCATGTGGTTACTAAATGCTAAAGTTTTACTTTCCTCCTCACATGCCCTTAAAATTTTGATTATCTGCATCTAATTTTTGCAATCAATTGTCGTTTTGGGCGTGCGCATCTTATACTCGCGTGCTCGTGAGCATCTTAAACTCGCGTGCGCATCTTAAACTCGCGTGCGATTGCGCATCTTAAACTCGCGTGCGCGTGCGCATCTTAAACTCGCGTGCGCATCTTAAACTCGCATGCGCATCTTAAACTCGCATGCGCGTGCGCATATTAAACTCGCGTGCGCATCTAAAACCCGCGTGCGTGTGCGAATCTTAAACCCGCGTGCACTTCTTAAATCCGAGTGCGCGTGCGCATCTTAAACTCGCGTAGCGCGTGTGCATCTTAAACTAGCGTGCGCATCTTAAACTCGCGTGCGCACCTTATACTCGCGTGCGCGTGCGCATCTTCTTAAATTCGCGTGTTTATCTTAAACTCGCGTGCGCGTGCGCATATTAAACTCGCGTGCGCATACTAAACTCGCGTGTACGTGCGCATCTAAATCCCTCGTGCGCGTGCGCATCTTAAACCAGCGTGCGCTTCTTAAACTCGCGTGAGCATCTTAAACTCGCGTGCGCGTGCGCATCTTAAACTCGCGTGCGAGTGTGCATCTTAAACTCGCGTTCGCGTGCTCATCTTAAACTCGCGCGTGCGCATTTGAAACTCGTGTGCATGTGTATCTTAAACTCGCGTGCGCGTGCGCATATTAAACCCGCGTGCGCGTGCGAATCTTAAACTTCGTGCGCGTGCGCATCTTAAACTCGCGTGGGCGTGCGCATCTTAAACTCAAGTATTACTCTAACATCTGAGAACGTCTACATTCGTTTTATTGGCTGTCCATGGAATTTTCATCAATCTTTTTAAAAACTACATCTCAGATGCCTCCAGCTTATCTTGGGCACTTTTTTTTAAACTGTCCATGCTTTGCTTCCATAAAGAAGGATTGGCTTGATATAACATCCTAGCACTCGAACTCGCATATGGATTGATATTACTAATTCATATTATTCCTACACGCAAACTATTAATGCAATTAGTATCATTCCTACATGCAAATAATTAAGGCAATTATAGGGCTCCAAACTGCCGCATAGAGCATATAGTCACAGACTTCTAAATAAGAAAAGGATATGATACGGAGTCACAAAAACAGTCGGTTGTCATATTTTATCGGAATTTCCCTTACAGTAAATATTCTAATTCTCGTGACATTCTTTCCAGAATTAGTATATTTTATGGATGCACTGAACTCTTCGTGGTCCCGAGCGAGCTGACATGCTGTTCTGGGAAGGTTCTAGTTTTAACCGTTTTTATTTATAGAAGTTGTTTCATATCTTCATCGATAGCTGTTAAAATAACAGTAATCTACATACCTAATATATAGGATATGATGTACTTCCATGTTAAGAGGATGGATACTTTATACTTTTGAACTTTATACGATCGTGGTCATCGCGTATGCTTCTCATTATCATATAGTAAAATGTCAAGTCTTTTTCAAGAATATTATTGCTTGCTAAACTCACACAGCGTTATTCACCTCGGCTGCTGCATCTGATAATTGGTCGCTTTGAGTATACTATTTGTCGTCAGCCAATTTAAAGCATGAGAAAAGTCGGATAAGCCAGGATAAGTGACGCCGCTCATGATCTGTACGCAGGATTATTATGAAGGACTTGCTATACATGAACATCATAAGACATATTCTAGTTATACTAGTGAAAATCGGTTCAAGGCCGGGAAATCCAGGCAACGTTTGTTGACAACCGATTTTGTTTGTGACGCTGCAGCATGTCCTTGTGCATATCTAGATGTGACTATCCGTGTACAGAAATAAACACAGTCATGTTTCACACTTAACACCACACGAACACACGTAAAACACACCCATAACATCTTTCATCGATGAAGCTGCAATAAATACATCATTTCTGGCAGACCCGGTTTCTGGATATGCATAAACATGAAACATCATTCAAATATCCATGACCCGCTACTGGCATATCGTTATGAAAGGGTTAATTTATCTTCCATCTTGATTCTGTTATGGTCGTGTGTCCTATAGGTACAGAAATTCATGAATACAGAAACATATATACACTTTTATATGTTTGCTCCTTCAAAACAACACAAATAAAACCATCTGTTACCACCGGAAGATAGTGATATTGTTATCTCCCATGCATGTCATAAGAGTCGAATAAGGAGAATTTGGAGGGTGAAGATGGCTGTCCCATTCCATACAGAATAAGTGATCCAGAAGCCCCGGTGTAAGTGATCCAGAAGCCCCGGTGTAAGTGATCCAGAAGCCCCGGTGTAAGTGATCCAGAAGCCCCGGTGTAAGTGATCCAGAAGCCCCGGTGAAGTCTGATGTGTCCGACCGAAAGACACAGATGTCGTAGCCACGCTGTAAACTATGACAAAACGCATACACCACACCACACACGACCACACAACACAACACACCACCACACTGTAACACAACACAACACACCACACT
Source organism: Meghimatium bilineatum (assembly GCA_034231615.1). Lineage (NCBI taxonomy): Eukaryota > Metazoa > Mollusca > Gastropoda > Stylommatophora > Philomycidae > Meghimatium > Meghimatium bilineatum. The sequence goes on along the minus strand of CM067308.1, from coordinate 41,072,792 downwards.
GTAACAACACCACACCACACTGTAACAACACCACACACCACACTGTAACACAACACCACACACCACACTGTAACACAACACCACACACCACACTGTAACACAACACCACACACCACACTGTAACACAACACCACACACCACACTGTAACACAACACCACACACCACACTGTAACACAACACCACACACCACACTGTAACACAACACCACATACCACACTGTAACACAACACCACACAACACCACACACCACCACACCACACTGTAACACACCACCACAACACCACACAACACCACACAACACCACACAACACCACACAACACCACACAACACCACACCACAACACAACACACACACACACACACACACACATACATACATAAAGACAAATACGAACCTGAACAATCAATCACAAATACCCAGGTAGAAACTCCGCTGTCCATTGTGACCTTAGCGTTTTCTATCAGGTACGTGACATGAGCTACGATGTCTTCAACGCTATTCTTGCGTATGGAGGCCTGGCCAAAGTTAGCATAAATCACAGGTCTCCCTGCCTCATCGTGACCAACTTGTCTCTGTCGAACAATAATATTTTACGTAAGAATTGTTGTTAAAATCGCCAATAATATATTTGTAGAAATAGCTTCAAGTATATTTAAAGAAGAACATCAAATCATGTACAGTAGAACTCCAATTATCCGAATTTGACCGAGTAGGCCTACTGGTTGAAGATAGTTTAAACACACAAAGTGCATGCAGTTACTACGAGCCCATTGGATGTCTCTGAAACGCAAAATAGCTATTAGTAACCCCCTCTGCTTTGCTCTATATAAAAGACAATTTATTGGGGATCGGGCTGATTCGGATAATCGAAAATTCGGATAATTGGATGTGGCTCATGAATGAAGCAAAACAGTGTACATACATACAATCATACATTGAAATGAATGGAATTTTATTGATAAAAGTACAGTAATATGTAAACAACTATGTATTGCAAATAAACTACATACACTACAGTACTGTAAAAATATGCACAAATTACATAAATGGCACATATGTACAGTAATACATTGTACAGTGTATGTACATACGTAAATCAAGTGAATAAGTTATTTTCAATAAAATATGTTCAATAAATATATGTACATGTATCTCATTTGAACATCTCGAGTAGAGTTCGTTGCCTTGACGTAGCAGTACGCGTTCGAGCGGCAAGGTCCCGCAGGCGCTTGACGGAAAGAAGTTGTATATAGTGTCACATTCCAGTTGCCTTTCCATCCACTTTAAAGCATCATCGCAGCACATAAAAGCATCCATGGACATCCCTGTGTGTAGGAATATTTTCATCTTCTATGTCTGCGCCAGTGTCATCATTGTCTTTGTTATCGCCTTGTTGTTTCTCCATGACAACCTTGGTGTTCTCATCATCTGTCATTATCTCAAACCCTTGATTGTTCTTATCACACAACAACCAATTCTCCACGTCATCAATGTCGCATTCTGAGCAACCCGTGATTTCCTTGGCAGTATTCACAATTTCTTCAACAGACAATTCATGTTCTTGTTCATTAAGTAGTACATCTGCTGTTTGCTGTTGTTGTTTCCCTTGCTTTTCTAATTCACGTTGTTCTTGTTATACCAGCGTCAGCTAAAGCTCTAAAATTATTTCACCCAAATGCGATTCGGATAATCGGGTTTCTGCTGTATTTCTTTAGGATCCACAATTATATTTTTTCAGAATCTTCAATTATATATTTTAGAACCTCCAATCACAGGCCTATATATTTTTAGAACCTCCAATCATTTGTCTGACCTGTCTAGAGACCACTAAAATATTAATAAGAACTAGACAGTGTAACATGTTGCATATTGTTACTGAAGATCTTATATTTGCAATGTCAGCACATACTTTATATGGCACACGATTATGATATAACCCAAAAGAAATACGAGTAAATGCCACTCTTGTTCTCTGTGCTAGATGATGCAAGTGTTACTTTCATTTCCTATTTGGTGTTTCTGACTTTTTTTTTCTCAGATGGGAAAGTTTTCCAGTAATTTTCAAGCGCAATATTACTACAGTCAAATTCCATTATAACAACTTGGTCCAGACCATCGAAATATTTATGCAATAACAGGAATGCGCTATATACAGTACAAACAATATAAAATAAATATAATTGTGGATTTTGAAATGTATTGTTATATAGGGAAATTTGTTATAAAAGTATGCGATATAGAGGGAGTCCACTGTATTTCACTCAACGTGGCTGTATGGTATAAATGTGGTTTAAAATTCTCCTACCCCGAAACTTCAGCACTCCTGCATGCACTGCAATAGAACTTTCAGTGCACGAATCGGACTCATCGGGCATCTACGAACTCACAAACCAAATTAGTTAATTACCATTTTTAATTATTATAATTGTTTTGTTTCCCCATCGCATTTAATGTTTTTCATGCCATGCTCATCTTCACTTGCGAAGGAGGAACAGCAACATCATCATGGTATAAATGTCAATAACAGGGAAAACTTGTACAAAGAAGAGAGCTTTGCCGTGGCTTTTTTGCAATCTCGAGTCAAGCTGCGTATAACGAGAGTTGATTCTCTCCCAGCAGTGCAGACATAGATCTTCAACATGTTTCAATAGGTGGGACAGTCAACACCACGCCCAGCAGTCTTAGTCGACACTTATGACATGCACGCTAGATGGCGGTGTTACTATTCAAGCTCTCTTTCCAAGTCACCGTAATACAATGTCGATGTATTGGTACATTGAGAGACACGGTGTGACCATGGTGCTCTTATGTCTCAGATCCATGTATGATAGAGTTCTTGGCCAGGAGTTATTCTCTCTTCCCACTTTTCTTTTGTCCTGCTTGTTTCTGTCAAGTGCATGTTGGTGTTGTCTGTTGTTCGTCCATCACAAATGATGATGACCATTTGTTACATCCACTTTTGAAAATTCAATTAGAGTTATGTCCTTGATTATGAGTTCGTAGATGGCTAATGAGCCCTATTCGAGCTGTAAATGTCCTTGGACAGTTCAGACATGGAATGACGACTGTAGACGGATCTTGGTCTATCCGTGACTTTCTAGCTGCTCTCCGCTGTTGAGCTGCTGCATTTCTCCACTTTTCACAAGAATGTGAAAATGTCTTGCACTGGGGATTTTGATTAAAAAGTTGTGGCGAGTTGTGCACATATAAGTGCATGTACTCATGTGCTTTATTATATGCACACTGAGAGATATATTGGTACACAAGGAGAAACGAAGTGGTCATAATGTTTTTATGTCATGGACTCGGCATATCCCAGTTCTTCGCTTGATGTTGCTCAGCATTCCCACATATTTCCTACTCTGTTCCAGTCAAGTGCATGTCTAGCTAGGCTATGTTATGCGATTGATCAATAAGGTTTTGTTCAACTCATATTCATTTCATTTCCTCTTCCTGATCTTCAACTGCATTGGTTTATGCCGTGCTAACTTTTAAACATTAACATTTGGATCGATTTTTTTGGGGGGGCAGGGGGGGGGGGGTGAAATGAACCGGCAAAGAAAGTATGGTTTGATGATTTGATGATATTAAAGAAGGGATAGGCTTAAGATTCTCTACACTTAAACAAGAAACAGAATGAATAAATGAATAATCCTGTAACCCGTCAGGGTGGTAGGGGGTACCACATTGGATATTTCAGCACACGGAATCCTCCAGCGATTTCTATCTTCAACATCCCAACTGAGAATAGAGAGACATGACGGGATTTTTGTGTTGATGTTTCCAGAGTGACACAATTATGGTCTTGAAAGGTTATGGGTTTGATGATGATGATGATGATGATGTTTCACAGGTAGACTGGGGCGCAGGGACACTGGAGAAAATCAAGGTGGTCCGTCGGAGTTGAGGATATTTATGTCGCTAGGGTCATTTCTACATCCTTCTTTTTACAGGATGTCTATGTCGCAAGGGCCATTTCTACATCCTTCTTCTTAGTTAATGTCATGATGCGTTGACTACCATGCCTTTCCATAGTCTTCTATCTCGAGTGCAAACAATCATTTCCAATACCTATATTCTTCCATGCCAAATTGCCAGATTGTCTAGCATATTCTCTTGGTTTCAGCATTACAATAATATATATATAAGAGCTTAGCCACTATTGATTATTTGTGGCGCTAGGGACGTTCCTCTAATTCAATAATATATATCCGTTTTGATATTTATGATTACTAATTGTATAACTTCCTGGCAGCTTAAATTGATCTTGATATAAAAATATCCATTGGTAAACGTCAGCGTGAATGTAATACTCTTGATTATAGATCTTTTTTTTTAAGAGCAAGATATATTTAAAAAATAAATTGAACCGACAATGGTGACCAATGAAAATCACCAGGAAAGCCAAATATGTTTTCGAAGAGCTAGCAGTTCTGTATAATTGCCACGAGACACAATATAAATGTCTTTCTTAAAGAGAAATTTGACCGAGTACCGGTTGAAGATAGTTTAAACACATATAAAGTGCATGTGGTTTTCACGAGCCCATTGGATGTCTCTGAAACGCGAAATTGGTAAGCGATTAGTAAGCCCCTCTGCTTTGCTCCATGTAAAAGACAAACATTTTAAATCCGATCCAAAGATTTAAAAAAACCTGACTTAAAGTAACTTCTAGAATTGCCACGTTGTACATGTAGTCATATTGTACATCTAACAATTCAAACAATCACACATACAATTAGTGTTCTGTAATTTAAAAAAAAAAGGTTTTTTACTTAGTAGTAGACTAAAACATTCAAAATACGAGTAGTATTTTATGACGTGTAAGTCGCATAAATCATTTAATCTCTTGATTTAGAATGCAAAATGAGTTATTTTCGAGTGGTTAGGCCTAGTAATAATGAGTATCCTTTCAGAGAAAACAATAAGTGAATACGAAGGATGTGGTAGTTCTATAAAGACAATAAGAAATTGTATAGGAACGAGTGAAGGTGACCTATAGATAATCATTATAACTTTTATTTGGGTTGATAAAGCTTGATGAAACTTCTGTAAATATTAACATAGGGATACGTATATACTCTGACTTGAAAGGATTTATGTGTATCACGGATGTATGGAAATATATTTGATTATCGTGTTTAGTGAAGCTATTTTGTAATCATTTTTTTTAATACTCTTATCTTAATCAATCACTTCATATCTGTGATCTATATTATATAAACAAGTTATGCTCGTTTTATTACAAGAGGCATAGACCTTCATTTCTAAAGAATTTGACACCTCCCGCTCGGTCGTACAAAGAAAAATAACAGATAGGTTATATGCAACAAAACTGGTAAATATTGTCATGTCAAAAATGTATCCAAAAAATCTGCACGAAAATAGGGTTTTGGACTGAGCGTGTTAAGGTTAAACCAAACCTAGACTTGTTAAGCCACCGACGATGAATATGTCGGGCCATTGGCGCAAATAAAACAGCGACATCCACATTTTTATTCTTTAGACTACATTCTGATGGGAATCTAGTAGCACCATTGTCCTGCTATACGAGAGATCAAGCGGGAGGATAATAATGATCGATGAAGAAGAAGAAGAAGACTTGTTAAGAACGGTGAAGACTAAAGATATATGGCATATATCCCTCAAACTGGTCACTTCCGCGACATTGATCTTTGCCTATCGACAAAAAAATATAGGCAAAGTGACCAATTGAATAATACGGATTAGGCATGGTTAGATCACGGAAGTGGTAGAATGAAAATAATGATATCTTTAGTCGGCTGTGGAGAAGGGTGCTCACTGTAATTACCACGATGAAGCAGTTGGCTGTAGTGAGGGATATTAACATTGTTTAGTAGGGAGTTCTTTGAATTGTTAACAGGAAGAGGGGGGGGGGTGTCAAAAATTATCAAGATATGTGTTGACGTAATTTATGGACATCCCCCACTTCTATAGCACTTTGTTCATTTTAGAATGTGTGAAAGTACTTTATTTAACCATCGTGAATTATGTTCTTTGTTCATTTTAGATTGTGTGAAAGTACTTTATTTAACCATCTTGAATTGTGTTCTTTGTTCATTTTAGATTGTGTGAAAGTACTTTATTTAACCATCGTGAATTGTGTTCTTTGTTCATTTTAGATTGTGTGAAAGTACTTTATTTAACCATCGTTTATTGTGTTCTTTGTTCATACTACAATAATGTGTATTTCTGACACTCTCTAATAATTTTTAGTGTGAAAGTAGTCGGAAAGAAAATTACATGCAATGACATCTTGACAACATTAACAAGTCACCATGTTACTGTGTAAATGACTTTCAGAAGAAAAGCTATCATCAGTTGGAGAAACTGACAAGACGATCTTTGCAAATGTCCGGCAACATCCGTTATAAGGGATGAAGACGATGAATATAAATTAGATATTAATATATCTGTCTGTCTGTATTTTTTATGATTCATGTCTGTTCATACTTAAGCAGTTACCATTGAATGAAAACCTGGTCTGTCATGACACCACTGACAGTCTGAGGTAAGTGGTCGTGTCTGGCGACGGTATTCCACGGTGCTTAGCAGAGCCTTCTCTGCGTTTTTCAGTTTCCACTCGCATGCTTTGAGAAAACGTACAATCCTGAGAAAAGATATGAGAGAGAGAGATCATTGTATAATGGATACACTCTTTATATATATATATATATATATATATATATATATATATATATATATATATATATATATATATATATATATATATATATATATATATATATATATATATATATATATATATAAAGAGTGTATATATAATATATATAATAAATATATATATACATACACCCACAAATTTAACTCAATATTTCAAGAGAAGTGACATGGATAACAATCAGTGCAACAAATGTGTCATTTGTTCCCCTTGGATATATCAGCATATGATAATTAGTTCCCCTTGGACATATCACATGAGGCAGTCATTGAATTAGTACACCAACATTTGATCGCCTGGAAACAAAAATTATGAGGTACAGACATTTTATAGACTTCGTGTCTGTTGTAGGGGTACTTGAACATACCCTATATAAAAATATAGATTTCCCCTACACAGTAAGAGCAGTGCGCCGTCTTATCTTCGCATATTCAATTTGCGAGACTATGAAATGGATCCCTGGACATATCAATCTAGTAGGACATGAAATCGCAGACAGACTTGTAAAACGAGGCGCATTAAGACAACATAAGCACAAAGACATTGTAGTATGGGAATAGTCAGATTATCGGAAAAAATACTCAGAAAATCTGGTCGAGCAACTGTTAGAAATATATTTAGTGAAATGACACGACAAAAGGACATAGACAACATAATAAACTCTGCAGGAGAAGCCACTTCTTTATCGTAGAGTTTCCACAAAGGATATACAAGAGTTATTAGCCATTTATACAGTATCAGACCCCAGCAACTACCCATATAGAGACACTGAACTCATCCTAATTAAACATCTGAACACACCCTTAATCCCTTCTCAACTGCCAGGAAAAAAAAGGTTTATAGACACCCTTAATAGTTACTAACCTACTGTGTGGATCACTAAGTCAAATTCAGAAGACTTGCACTATTTTGTTGAGAATGACAAGTGCTGCTAAGAGTAGAACTACTCAGTAGCTGTTGGATATCCACAAAAATATAGCTGTGTTAAGGGGCGATCATGGATGCATGTTTACAGGAACGTATATATATAGGAACGTATATATATATAATATATATATATATATATATATTATATAGAAAGGTGGATTTTCTCAGTATGAAGCAAGTCTTCGAATCTGTAACCAGGATCGTGCGGTAGATTTTCTCAGTATAAAGCAAGTCTTCGAAATGTCGTCTCCTTTAAAAGTTTTCCTTTGAAATGCCACCCTTTAAATATATTTTAACTGGTGCCTTCTGATACGACTGCCTCTTTGCATCATAGTACGGCACTGCTCTGCATGTTTAGTCCCCGAAGGGAGATATTCTAGTGAAGCAGTATGCCATGATCATCATGCTCTGCTAAGAGCTTAGCATATACTTCTATGTCAAACAGTTCATCATTCTTTAATCAGCTTTGTTTCCCCAAGTGCAGCGATGGAACGTACATCTGACATTCCCTCCACATATGAGACTGCCACATAGTGACAAATGTGCAATTTCCGATGGCCTGCATTTATTCGTCATCCATGGAGATTCTTTTTTAATGCATACCTACAGGCAAAAGAGCAAGGGGTAGACCAAAAGAAACACTCAGAAGAACAATACTTAGAGAAAGTAAAACAACCAATATTCATACTATTCAAGAACTGCACATAATAGCTTTAAACAGACAGAATTGGAGAGATCTGACCTCTTCAATATGCGCTAACTTCAGCGCAAAAGGAAAATGAATGTAGATTATTTGGTAGAAAATAAAAGTATGAAATTGAGACAAAACATGCATGTAACATATGAATGGAGATAACAGGACATACAACAAGAAACATTTATAACAGTAAAGATGAATGTTGGGGGAATTTTCACTGAAAGAAATCCTTACTGAAACACATTAAAAAACGCACCATCTGTATAATTCAGGAACAGATTGTGAAATGTAAATATAAATGTTTACAAGTTTACATATTTGGAATCTTTATTCATTTTCCTACGAATCCATGCTAATCATCAATTCTTGCATTTGATTGTTATGCAATACATTGCAGGCAAGGGAGAAAACCAAAATGGCAACCAAAAATAAAAATAAAACTTTCACGTTAACCTCAGTATCTGGTATGTCCACCGTGTGCTTGTAAACAAGCTTGGCAGCAGGCCCTCATGGACAACACATGTCTCTGAAAGAAATTCCGAGGAATCAAGTCTCGTTCACGCGTAAGAGAATCTCCGAGCTCCGAGTCACACACACAAAAAACTGTCAATACTGCATTTTTCGCGTTAAGGTGTTGCAGGGAGCTCAATACTACAACGATCAAATTAGGCCTAATTATAAACATAAATAAAACATAAAAATGGTTGCTTCAAATGTGACATGAGTAAATAAATAAATAACATAGGCATCAAGTTGAAAGGCAAACATAGCTCTTGCTACCTGGGCGGACCTGGTTCAAAATCCATTGACTGAGCTATGATTTTTCTTTATCAATGAATCCTCGATACTTCTATACTATTGAAAATCACATTAATTTACATTGGTAGCAAGATCTAAATACTTGAGATTCCTTGTACGAACAAAGACAATGTAGTAAAGTTTCACTTCACCAAATATAACACTAGTAAATTCTAAAGCATGAACATCTTACGTTTCGTCCGAGACTGCAAACTCTGGCTCATCTGGAAGTGGTGTAATTTTCTGCATTCTTTCTTTAAGAGTTGTAATAGCCTTTCCTTTGTCCATTATTGACTTGTTCTAGAAACTCCTGTTCACTCTCTTCTACAAAGTAGAATGTTAAAAAAAATAAAGAAATTAATATAGCCTATGTATATAGTTTAAATATATTCGTACATTATATTTGAAACTAATAAATCTCACATCTAATAGAAAATTTGGTTCGTGTTTGGAACGCGTAACCACCGATATTTCCCGTGGCAGTTTTTTGTCAGTATATGTTTATCCGTTTTAATTGTAATATACATTTATTTGTAGTTAGGACTAGTTATGTAAAACACACCTCTCTAAATCCTAAGTCTAACCCTACAAAAGGTAATAGTTAAATTAATAAGTGATATATACTGTATATCAATTGGCAAACATTGTCAAGGGAAATAATCTATTATTGTAGGAAAGAAAGGACAAAACATTCACAGGAAAGTGTATTTCCGTGCACAGGAAATAAAGCTCAAATAGAATTGATATTTACTGTACTTGGGTTTTCCCATATGTACTGCGCCCCTCTAAACACAATCGCACGTCGCTTGCGAGAGTACCACTCGAAACACGTAGCTCTGTAGTTTCAAGCGATAATCCCAAGGGAACTCCGAAAAACATGCACTAATAAACATGCCTTCAGATTAGCTGCGATTTCTGAATTTTTCGAATCGGCACATTCAAATTCAGCATGGCTTCTGGGTCACTTTAACCCTTATGGGAAAGGCCAGCCACCCCACTCTGAAAATGTTCTAAGTCGTCTCTTGCGACATGCGTAGCTAATCCCAGAGTTGATTTTCTTTTCACCGTTCAGATTTTTTGGCAATACTTGGACGATCAATAATATGACAATAGACAATATGAGTATGACAATAGAGCAATGCTTGCAAGCTTAAAACGGGAGAAGAATAGAATGAGAAAACAAGGATTTAAAAATTAAATATAGATTATTTCTTTGAGGAATGCTTGGTTTAACAAAATAATAAGAACAGATATTATAAGGAGGATAGTGCACACCAGTAACAGTAATGAATTTCATCAATATGCAGAGAGTTAAATGCATTTAGTTTGATCATTATCTTAGATAACCACATGCAGCAGACTTCACATGGTCGTGCTAATTGAAAAAAGCTAAAGCTAATTTCCCTGTTTCTTTGTTGAGCACTTTGAATGATCTTTTCTAGGTAAAACCACTACGCCAGTGCTGTTTTATTTATAATCATTTATGATCTATTTTATTTATCTGCTTTATGATCTTTTAGTTAGTACTTAATGTCACGTTCTGACTTTTTATGGATGGAGGAGTGGGCTGCTTTTAATTTACGGCATTGATTTTACGTAAAAGAACACTGACACTGACACTACAACAAATCAACCAAAAATAAAATAAAAATGTAACACAGGCAGGAGCCAAACACATTGAATTTGTGGACGAGCAGTGGCGAAGAACACAACATCGTATGCGACACACAACATAATCTTGTCAAAGAAACTCTTCCTGATCTGACGTTGACAGAAAAATCAGAACTATCATGTAGAGTAGTGTCGAAGGTTATGATCCTAGGTATTTAAAAGCATTTGTTTCACCTTTGCCACTACTATGCTTTTGTGATCAAAATGTTGAGTGGCAACTAAGATTCGTATAGACCACGGTCTACCAACAGGAATGGCATTTTAACATTTATTTGGAAATGCAATTTATAGTTAACGATTTCTTGGTATTTCGTGTTAAAGCGAACTACTCAGATCTGGCTCTTTCTCGTGAATGGCTAACAAAATCTCAGAGGACCAGAGTTTACGAGGGTATGCCAGCATAGATTGATTACACGCCATCTTTCATAAAAGATTATGGTCTTGTGTGTGTCTGAAGTGATCATTGCTCTTCTGAACTGCTTCATTGTTATCTGCACGATATTTGTGTTTGTCTGTTTGGTAGGTCATCGCGAATACTTACGTGTGTACGACTTTCTGTATCTGTCAGATGTGTTTACTTAATTATCACTTGCATCGAAGACTTAAGCTACTTCTTTAACCTCTTTCATTCTGCTGTCCTAATCCAAATGAACCTTAGACTCTGCATTCCTCAGTCTTCTTTCCCGACCAACTTGGAAATTTTAACAAAGACCAAGCACACTTCGCAAGAGGTATTACATTCAAGATGACCCGTTTAGCAACAATTATCACTAGTAGGCCTATAATAGCTAAAAAAAAAATATACATTACTTCTTCAAGATAGATTTGCGAATTAGTGCTGTGCAATGTCTTGGCATATCCTTATTTTCCCTTGAATTTGAACATCTGGCGATACACAGTATAAACAAAGCGACACATAATCTGCTTCATGAGACAACATGATTGACACTGTGTGCGACCAATATCTGCATCATGAGCCAACATGATTGACACTGTGTGCGACCAACATCTGCTTCATGAGACAACATGATTGACACTGTGTGCGACCAACATCTCCTTCATGAGACAACATGATTGACACTGTGTGCGACCAACATCTGCTTCATGAGCCAACATGATTGACACTGTGTGCGACCAACATCTGCTTCATGAGACAACATGATTGACACTGTGTGCGACCAACATCTGCTTCATGAGACAACATGATTGAAACTGTGTGCGACCAACATCTGCTTCATGAGACAACATGATTGAAACTGTGTGCGACCAACATCTGCTTCATGAGACAACATGATTGAAACTGTGTGCGACCAACATCTGCTTCATGAGACAACATGATTGACACTGTGTGCGACCAACATCTGCTTCATGAGACAACATGATTGAAACTGTGTGCGACCAACATCTGCTTCATGAGACAACATGATTGAAACTGTGTGCGACCAACATCTGCTTCATGAGACAATATGATTGAAACTGTGTGCGACCAACATCTGCTTCATGAGACAACATGATTGACACTGTGTGCGACCAACATCTCCTTCATGAGACAACATGATTGACACTGTGTGCGACCAACATCTCCTTCATGAGACAACATGATTGACACTGTGTGCGACCAACATCTCCTTCATGAGACAACATGATTGACACTGTGTGCGACCAATATCTGCTTCATGAGACAACATGATTGACACTGTGTGCGACCAACATCTGCTTCATGAGACAACATGATTGACACTGTGTGCGACCAATATCTGCTTCATGAGACAACATGATTGACACTGTGTGCGACCAATATCTGCATCATGAGCCAACATGATTGAAACTGTGTGCGACCAGCAGGCAGAACTATCTTAGAGAAGGACTTGCTAAATACTGTACGTAAAATCCCAGCAATTGTCAGCAACAACCGACCCTTTCTGTAACACCCGTGCTTTTACCGTACGTCTATCTAGATGTCTGTGGTGAAGGGCATCGACCTTTAATCTAGACCAGTGTTTCCCAAACTTTTTCTTCCAAGCCCATTCTCTTTCTAAAATGCTGCTGCCCCCCTCCCGCACTATGTAACATATACGTATTTGTTATATTCCAAAATTGAATTAATGATAAAAAAAAGCCTAATTATAAATTGTTTGAATTGTCTCCCCCGAACAATCAGATTGCTCCCCCCCCCCTCGTGGGGTGTGGGACCCACGTTGGGAAATACTGATCTAGACAAATGGAAGTTAAGCCTATACAATCTTTACAAAAGGAGGCAATGATACCAATTTTAAGAAACACTGCTGTTGAGCCAAGCCTATAAAAATCTTTACAAAATAAGGCGATGAGACCAAGTTTAAGAAACACTGCTGTTGAGCCAAGCCTATAAAAATCTTTACAAAATAAGGCGAAGACACCAAGTTTAAGAAACACTGCTGTTGAGCCAAGCCTATAAAAATCTTTACAAAATAAGGCGATGCCACCAAGTTTAAGAAACACTGCTGTTGAGCCAAGCCTATAAAATCTTTACAAAATAAGGCGATGCCACCAAGTTTAAGAAACACTGCTGTTGAGCCAATCCTATAAAATCTTTACAAAATAAGGCGATGACACCAAGTTTAAGAAATACTGCTGGTCAAGTATATGGCTTCTCTGACTGCACATTGAGAATAATAACAGAGGAAGAAATATATGCATATTAATCAGAAACTTGGCCCCCGTATACTAAAGTCATAGGCAACAACAGACCATCATCTTTGGACTTACAACTGGCCACTGTAGACTCCAGGGCCACCTATACCGGAAGCGGGTGACCCACACAAATAATTGTTCATGCGGAACAGGCATACAGACATCTGAACACATGCTCAAAGACTATACAGATTACAAAGAACTGCGAGACAAGACATGGCCACACTTGGCTGAACTGAGGCAAAATCTTTGGGATATACCGCTCTGACATGGAGAAGACTAGGCCTCTACCTGGCGACTGACCTAAAGATGGGGCAAGACCAGAAAAATCCTGAACACAGAGGAAGAGAATAATCATATAATTACTATTCTAACAATAATGGAGGGGGGGGGGGAGTGCAGCAACCAGTTTTGGTTAGGGTTGCAGCTGCACGGTTACTTTCGATAATAATATTCTTTAGATCCCGCCAGAAGCAACAGAATAATGAATACATAAGGAGAACATCTTCAATTATGTTATTTGTCTTGAATATAATACTGCTAATTTATCAGATTAGAAGGGGGAAAATGGGAGAAGGATGAACTTCTCAAAGTGGATAGGCGAGACGAGACTAGCGTCGGTATAGAATACCTCTGTACATAATTAATTAGGACTCCATTTGTTAAGTTTGTTATTGTTATCGTGGTATTCGTTAGACACTATTTGTATACTTGGAGTCGCATACCAAAAATAGCTAAAGCCGGCCAACGAATTTCACGGAAATAACGAGAATAGTACTTTCAAGTCAGGTTTACACTTTCTGCTAAAAGGTCTTATAGTACAGTCAACGGTCACGAGTGAGAGGAATGGAACATTTCACAAAACTAGAAGCTCGTGAAGCTCCCGCTGTGTGCGTCATTGTCAAGAAAAAATAGTAACGATCTTGCTTTATTTTCCTATACATATCGAGCCAGACCCCACAAACATACGATTAAACGGTGACAAACTGGAAAGAAGTTATCACCTTCAAATATGTCCAGTCCTAAATATGTAACGACGGCAATTCGGGAAATGAGATCAAGACTCTAGATTCTAGATCTCAGTGGTTCTCAACCGTCCTAATGCCGCAACCCTTTAATAATACAGTTCCTCATGTTGTGATGACCCTCAATTATAGAATTATTTTCACTGCTACTTCATAATATGTATTGTCAAATTGTCTTAGGCGACCCCTGTGAAAGGTTGAGAACCGCTAGAATGTGATGGCTATTATGGCTAGTCGAATGTGATAGGAAAAGTAAGATCAGTATTGCAGTGATGTTTAATTTATACGGTTCGCTAGTGGTGACTATTCTTTTGTAAGGATATCTACAAAAAGTATGACACCGAAAGAAGAATTCAGGCTTTTGAATGTAAGTTCTAAAGAAGTCTTTTAAAAATCAGTTATTTAGCACATGAAACAATTACATTCATTTGGAAGCAAATAAGCAAACTTTCATTCGATCAAGAAGTAATTTTGGTTGTAGTTAAACTACATAAATTTGCTTGGTTTGAACGTGTTACGAGATACAACTCATTTTCTAAAACTATTTTGCATGGAACAGTTGAGAACTGGGGAGAAGAGGTGGTAGGAGATCATTTTTGATTCACAAGTAATGGTCCGAGCATACATTATTAAAACTCATCTAACTGAGGATAGACATGTTTAGAAGATTTTGTTTGTGTTCTGATGTCTCAAATGTGGCACCCGTGTCACTAAGACGAGTTTTGGGTCTATGGGATTTCTCAGACAGAATTAAGTGTCAAACGAACCAAGAATCTGCATGAGATCCGTCGTCCACATGCCTCTACGAACAGAAGAGCCGAGTCAATTGACAATACAGTCCTGAGGACTCATTCTGCTAAAACACGATATGAGTTTTCCCTTCATTTGTATGTCACATTGTGTATACTTTGTGTTGCCAGCAAATGAAAATACACGAAAAATCAAATAGCGTCACTTTTGCTGAATGATCACCGATGATCCCACATAACTGAAATATTTAGAGACTCGGAAAAGCTATAAGGAAAAGTTGAAACTTGTTTCGCTATATCAGAGAAAGAAGTCCTACTATTAAGATCGTCATGGCGTTATACTGAACCTAACATAGCGCCAAAGCGTCCTTTTTTGTTTGATGCATCATCTATTCCAGGCGCTGTCAACTACCGATTCCCTACCCGTGTCTATAGTCTCGACGGTGTCTATTGGTGCCTCCCCCTACCAATTTCATGCATTTTATTTGAAATGTTTCCATATTTTCTCCCCTCCCCCTTTTAAATTTCAATTTCTGTCTCTCTCCCCTCCATCCCCCTCCCTCCCCCCTTCCCACCATCTTAACATTGTTCGTTGGTGGCCTCCAATTCTGCTTTTTTCCTCATGTTGTTTTCTATATACACAATATTCGGTTTGTGACCGTGGTCTGTGTTCGCATCTTTAATCTTTTGCCTTTGACTTTTATATGCTCTGATTTATCACCTTAGGTAATTTTCACTTTTGGTATCTCATTTCCTTGAATCTGTGGGGATTTCTGTGAGTCAATGGTGTGCAATTATTTTGAACGTACATAATTCAATAATTATGAGATTGTGTCTTTAATTACTTGGAGAATCTTGCTGTAAGAAAGACGTCTCCGAATAATCATTCACAATTCGATGTTTCTTGTTCGATGTTTATGTGTTTCTTAAGAAAGGTCCTATTGGACCTGAATGCGGAAAAAGTCCTTGTTCTTTTGTTTAGTTTATTTATTGTTAATTATTTATTATTTTACATTAAAGGCTTTAATAGTAACCTTTCATGCATGTAGTATTTATCACTTAAAATTTTATAACTTTGTATTTTCATATTTCACCCGTTGCGCATAATCAGTGAAACGGCAAGAACATGCGGTATTTGTCATAGAAGCCACACGCAACCTCTCCTGAACTCCTAAAAGGAACCATGCCGAATATGCAGCCCATTGTACTGGCATTGGCAGTTTTTGACAGTTCTAATCAGGGATCTAAAACAAAAAACCAACAACAAATTAAAACATATACAGTGAAACAGTTCAGTACCTCTGTCAACTATTAATTGTCACTTTTGGTTAGAAAATTAACTGTTCACGCGTATTTGTCTGTTTTATGTCAAAGATCAGTCTTAACTTAACAGACTTGTATCTTTTCAGCTTTTTAAGTCTTACACAATCAGCCGGAAAATAATGACGCAGATTTTACGCAGTTTGCAACGGTACATCAAAGTACAGCAAAATCGGGAATACCTAAAACCCACCTCCATCATCTTCTTTCACTTTCAGACTTTCTGCACATCGATGATTCTGACAAAGGTCAATTCCATGCTCAGAGCGAGCACTGTGTAGAGTTTTCCGTCAGGAGTTGAAGACTCATCTGGAGACGACCTTTACGTGTGCTTCATTTATGATTAAATTCCTAAATATTGGCTGTGAAAAATTCAAGTCAAACAAGTAAGAGAAGACAACAACAACAACAAAAAATATGCTTCTACAACAATAAGATAAAAACGATGGACTTATATCGGACATACTTATAATGAATGAAAACATACTGTCACTACAAGCATTAAAATGGGTACCAGATGACAAAAGGCAAAGAGGAAGACCAAGAGAGACTCTTCGCAGAACAATCATCAAAGAGGGTATGACTATGGATAACATACAAGAATTACACACAGTAGCACCACAATGTACGAGCTGGAGAGCACTGGTTTCTGCCATATGCCCCGTATTCATCGCTAAAGGAACACAGAGAGACAGACAGGTAGATAGATATATTATTGTTACCGGGCTTCTTTTATTTTTGCAATCCATCCTGTGTACGATTGACCTCTTGCTTTGAATCAATTTGTGTTTGTATATGACCGCTTTTTGAGTACTGCTCTTAGTAGTCTGACATCGTGTAATCCATTTAAACTGTTATCTTCTGATGTAATCCAAAACTGGTAATGTGTTAGTTAGTCTTCTGATGTAATCCAAAACTGGTAATGTGTTAGTTAGTATTCTGATGTAATCCAAAACTGGTAATGTGTTATTTAGTCTTCTGATGCAATCCAAAACTGGTAATGTGTTAGTTAGTATTCTGATGTAATCCAAAACTGGTAATGTGTTAGTTAGTCTTCTGATGTTTTCATATAAAACATATTATACAATATTCTAAAAGTTAGCTTTTTGTTAATGGCTATAAAACAGTTCACAATGATATCCATCCATCCATCCATCAATCCACCCACCAATGCACAAATGTCATTATTTATGAAAACATCATTGCTTGTATCTATACAGCGCTTTAATAACTTCTATGATGTTTGTGCGGAAATTATATTGTTTCAGGATCTGCCACAGACCTTGGAGCCACACAAAATCAAAAGTCCTTGTAAAATCTATGAATGTATGATACAAAGCACGTTGATGTTTTAAGTTCATTTCCATACACATTGTGAGGTTAAAAATATATTAAATGGTTCTTTTGTTTTTACGGAAGCCAGCCTGTTCTTCTGCTAACAATTCCCCTGATTTAACTTCTATCATGATCTTTGAGATTAGTTTGCTAGAGGCCCGTGTGTTACCGGGGCCCGAGAGGGGAGCAAAGAATAGCAACACTGTTTACCTTCCACACATGTCGTAAAAGGCGACTAAGGAGGTTATGGGATGGAGTTGGCTGTCCCATCCCATATAGGGTTAGTGACCCAAAGCCATGCTGAAGTAGGATGTGTCCGGCCGAAAGGCGCAGATATCGCAGCAATGCTATAAACCATTACACAACGCATTCCGCTCTCCGGACTACATCCTGCTAATCTGCAGGAGTTTGAGAACGAACGCAGAAGAAGAAGAAGAAGAAGTTTGCTGGAATGGGTGATTAGACTAATAGTTATGTAATTCTTGTACATCTCGTATTAACTATTGTGTCCATTTTCTAGGCCATGTTTTTCTAGTCTATATTTTCTGGCAGATAGCAGTCATAACAGTGATTATCCTGCATGTTTTAGGAGTTCAGATGGAATGTCATTTACCACTGGTGATTTATTTTCATTCAATGATCTTACCAAACTATATAAAATAAGAAATGTAGACATTAGGAAAAGAGTTGGTATAATATCATGTATCGAACATATTGAGAGACAGCAAGTAAAATGGTTCGGTCACCTTATGAGAATGAAGCCAAACCAAATACCAATAAGAACATATAATACAAGAATATCTGGACTAAAGCCAAAGGTAGACCAAGAAAACGGTGGATAGAAAACATCAAGATAACCTTGAACAAACATGGACTAAATTAAACCTCGGCGACACATCTGGCCTTGATACGACAGCTTACGCTACCACCCCTACGCTTAACGGCAAGTGTGAATGCGATCAACAATCATTCACCTGGGAAAAGACAATAGACAATGATTTTAGGGCCGTTAAACCCCCCCCCCCCTCCGCCAATATTTCTGCATTTGCTAATTCACTGTTATTAATAAACACAATATATTTGAATACTTGAGAGTCTGAGGCAATTTCAAATTTATATAAATCTCGGCAATATTCTGACCACTTCTTTATTAATTTTTCTATTTCGTTGAGCAACACTCCTTTGTTATTTTCAATGATAGTTGTTCTTGGTCGGTGTGATTGTGTTAACCTTCTCATAGTGGCAACCGCTGTTTTGTTGTTACCTTGCCTCATGTCCTTACTGATGGACAAACATTGTTCAGAAATCCAGTTCACTTTGGTTTGTTTCATCTACTTTCCGATATCTTTATTTAATTTGCTATACTGCCACTGGAAAATTACGCTTGTTTGGTCATATAAAGAGACACAACTGTTTAAAAAGACAAATAATGGAGGGAAGAGTACCTGGAAAGAGGAGAAAGGGCAGATGAAGAAGATGATGGACTGACGACATAAAGATAACATGAATACATCGCTAGAAAATACAAGCCGCATCGCCGAAGACAGAGAGAGGTTCAGAGAGTTCATTGGGAAGACAACGTTCTGGAAGGAATACATCACATGACTTATACTGCCACGCTGCGATAGGATTTTGTTTCTTTACCTTCTTGATTTTTCTCTGGTCATCACACAGTTTAATTATGTCGTCGGTTGCCCAAACATTGCGAGCTATCCTTTTTCATCTAGAATTAATTATAGCCATATGTAAAAAAAAAAAAAAAAAAAAAAAAAAAAAAAAAAAAAACCCAACACATGTAAGACATTCTGCTCCGGAATTCATCCACTGGACGACCAAGAAAATGCTGGCATGGCATCAATGATAATTTGAACATAAGTGGACTATAGCGCGACAATTGCGACTTATCTGGTATTGCATAAATTAGACCCTCTATGCCAACGCTTAACAAAAGTGTGGGCAGAACAGCTACATCAGTAACCTGGGGTAAGACAACAGACACTAGAAAACAGCAGCCTTATTAGATGTTCTAATCGTTGCTTGATACGAGATGTATACTTGTCGCCACATAATGTACTATTTCTATCTTGAATATTAATATTGTCACAATTCTTGATTAAGCAAAAAATACACATTTGATATAGAGCGATGTTTAACTTGTGGTACTGTACATGTACGGGTCAATATTTTTGTAATTATCTAAAAGAAGATAATTTTTGTTATACCTGTTCATCGAGGGTTCATTAAGGTTTAGCACAGGAGTGTCTCGGGTGAAGGGAGTAAACAGATCTAGAATATCCGGGGGGGGGGGGGGGGTCATAATTCAATCGAAAATGTATTAAACCTCTTTGTTACTAGAATCATTGAACATGCTTTCCCATAAGTGATTGGCTATCTGGCCAGGTCAGTGGTTGAACAGATACGGCCTGGATGTATCTAAGTGATTGGCTATCTGGCCAGGCCAGTGGTTGAACAGATACGGCCTGACTTGTATCTAAGTTATTGGATATCTGGTCAGTGGTTGAAAAGATACGGCCTGACTTGTATCTAAGTTATTGGATATCTGGTCAGTGGTTGAAAAGATACGGCCTGACTTGTATCTAAGTTATTGGATATCTGGTCAGTGGTTGAAAAGATACGGCCTGACTTGTATCTAAGTTATTGGATATCTGGTCAGTGGTTGAAAAGATACGGCCTGATAGTAGCTCATCATCATAATGTGACGCATTCTTTCCAGAACATGGTCCTCTTTGTGAATTCTCTAAACCAGTGTTTCCCAACGTAGATCTACATCCCACAAAGGGGCAGTTTGATTGTTCAGGGTGGGGGGAGGTAATTCAGGGGAGAATAATACAATTTTTGAATATAAAAAAAATAGTATATGTTACATAGAGGGGCATCAGAATTTTAGTAAGACTTAGGTGGGAATGCTAAAAAAGTTGGGAAACACTGCTCTGATCACTCCACGATTCTGGGCGAATTGACCTGCCACACCCAGAGACAGGTACTTTATCTTATAATACTGATCTCTGGCCCCATGCAAAGAATGTTTCTTATTTTACATAAATACTTCTTCGTTCATTCTCAAAATCCTAAAGCGTAGGCTGATGTAGTTCAGAAAACGGAATTCATTTTGTCATGCGTTATAGCTTGGCTGACGTAAATATTTAATTCTATTAACTTTTGTATATGGCTTCTATTGACTTCTGTGTAAGGTTTCTACATTTTTCTGGATCTGATATTTCTTATAAAGCAATATAACATATAACATTGTTGTATACAAATTTTCACACCCGATAATTACTACTCAGATAGTGCACAAACAATAAACACAAATTTTCACATTAGCTAATAACCACTCAGAAAGTGCACACACAATGAACACAAATGTTCACACCAGAATCACCACTCAGATAGTGCACAAACAATGAACACAAATTTGAACATTTGAATCACCACTCAGATAGTGTACAAACAATGAACTCAATGTTATGGAAGTTTGTGCTGATTATTTGACACCAGATATAATGGGGATAAAAATGTAACCAGCTGTTTCATGCTCGTGTTGAATTTACTCATGTTGAAGAATGTAAACCAAATCAGGATGCAATTGTTTATGCTAAATTTTTTATCATTTGTTTATGGATATTATGTAAACAGATATATAACAGGATAGCATAAAGGAAATTGATAATTAAAAAATGATAAGACTTGTGCACTGCAGAACTATCATTGTATTTGAGAATTACAGCGCTTGGGTGATATATGGTTCAGCAAAAGAAATGCAACGTTCTTGGAGTTACTTTTATAAAAGGTATTCGCTGATTGGACATCATTCAACCTATCGACTGTGTCCACCTGGTCATTAACATCTCGTGGTTACCTGAATTATACTCATAATTCGTGAAATCAAGAAAGAGGTCACGGTCAAAATAACATTTTTGGCAATAACTGTTCTGATAGGTTCATGAGAATCCCACGAAACTTGAAACGAAACTCTCTGACCATATTATTGAATTCCTTGAAAAGATTGACAGTCCTGGAATAAATGCAGCTGAAAATTCATACTCATGGCTCATCTCACTACAGAACAATGATGCATCATCATTGAACGGTTACAGACTGGACAATCACAAACTGCAGTGACAAGACAATTTAATGTGGTTAAAAGCACTATTAGTCGCCTTCGGAGGTGATTTCAACAAACTGGCTCAGTGGCAGACTGGCCCGCAGTGGATGACCCATAGCCACAACTCCTGCCGAAGACTGGTTCGTACGGCTGCGTCACCTCAAGAACCGATTTGAATCTGCTTCCTCCACAATCCAACCAATGCCAGAAGCTCGTGAATTTCAGCTTAAACGATCAGGAACTTGCTGCACGACGCTGATCTTTGGGGTAGAAGATCTTACAGAGGTCCTGTTCTTACGGACCGGCATCGCCAGAATCTACTGCAGTGAGTGAACCAGCTTCGTCAATACACCGCTGGGAATTACTGGAGACGGGTTTAATTAAGTTAAAGTCTGAATGTTTCTTCATGCCAGGGTTGAAAGATTAATTCCGTAAAATAAAATTTTGGTACACCTCTGAAATAATGCTGCGTTTCTTTTTCTTTTTTTTTTTCACAGTATAAATTGAACGAATTATTATTATTATATTTGTTTTACAGATTTGAAGTATGGACAGAAAAAACAAACAAGTTGAAAGTGTATTAGGGTTACTGAGATGTGGTTCTATTGAAGAATGATGAAAATACCATGAACAGTTAAGAAAGGAAACTAATGTAGAAGTCAGATACTCTGGGTAACCGCTCCATTACACATAGGAATCAAGAGCTAATCGCTC
Organism: Meghimatium bilineatum; assembly: GCA_034231615.1. Classification (NCBI taxonomy): domain Eukaryota; kingdom Metazoa; phylum Mollusca; class Gastropoda; order Stylommatophora; family Philomycidae; genus Meghimatium; species Meghimatium bilineatum. Next base: position 41,050,052 of record CM067308.1, on the reverse strand, counting down.
GTAATTCCTGGGATTCGAAAGAAAGAAAAAAAAGTACAAATTAGAGGCAGACATGTTTATAAAACATCTGATATGCTTGAACATTTAGTAAACACTCAAAATATAGATCAATGGGAGAAGAGATCGAGAGAAGTTGCTCGATTGGAAGTCGTAGTAGAATATCAACAATTTAACTTATTAATACGAGAGATAGTTTGTGGAGAAACATAACCTCCTACGCAATTGGCCGTAATACTTGATTGATTCACGTAAAATATATATAGCAGAGTGCAGCAACGTAACCACATAGAGGTCTTTTATGTTCAGTAAAGTAATTATATAGAGGTCTTTCATGTGGAGTAAAGTAATTATATAGAGATCTTTCATGTGGAGTAAAGTAATTATATAGAGATCCTTCATGTGCAGTAAAGTAATTATATAGAGATCTTTCATGTGGAGTAAAGTAATTATATAGAGATCCTTCATGTGCAGTAAAGTAATTATATAGAGATCTTTCATGTGGAGTAAAGTAATTATATAGAGATCCTTCATGTGCAGTAAAGTAATTATATAGAGGTCCTTCATGTTCAGTAAAGTAATTATATAGAGATCTTTCATGTGGAGTAAAGTAATTATATAGAGATCCTTCATGTGCAGTAAAGTAATTATATAGAGGTCCTTCATGTTCAGTAAAGTAATTATATAGAGATCTTTCATGTGGAGTAAAGTAATTATATAGAGATCTTTCATGTAGAGTAAAGTAATTATATAGAGATCCTTCAAGTGCAGTAAAGTAATTATATAGAGATCTTTCATGTGGAGTAAAGTAATTATATAGAGGTCCTTCATGTGCAGTAAAGTAATTATATAGAGGTCCTTCATGTGGAGTAAAGTAATTATACAGATGTCCTTCATGTGGAGTAAAGTAATTATATAGAGATCTTTCATGTGGAGTAAAGTAATTATATAGAGATCCTTCATGTGCAGTAAAGTAATTATATAGAGATCTTTCATGTGGAGTAAAGTAATTATATAGAGATCCTTCATGTGGAGTAAAGTAATTATACAGAGATCCTTCATGTGCAGTAACGAATAACTGAATAGATACGTATTTCCCAGTTAGCATATTTTACATAATAAAGTGCGTGTACATCTGATATAATATCACTTCATGCGACGGAGTTACTTGCTGGGAAGGTGCCGTGGAAATCCAAGTACAATTAAGTCAATCCTCTAGACTTATTGATTTTTTAAAAACTTCTTATAACTAACTTGTCCTTAGATGATAAGAGATTTCTAAGTCAGTTGTAGCAGTTGTATGAATTTGTTATCCTCGCTAGAAACCAATGTATCTCACTAATTGATATACCCGTAGATAAGTAGACAGTTTGAATGTTTAAAACCCCCCTCCCTCTACCAGGAAATTAGAACATGACATGTAGTATTAGGAAGATTGCCAAAGGGGGGAGGGGGGGGTAACCCATCCAATTTTTGAAATGATTTTCATTAATGTTAAGACCATTAATAATCTCACAAAAATGTCATTCGTTGTTTTTTAGGTGAACCCCTCCCCTCACCGAAGACATCTACGGTCCTGTGAGTTAGAGCGCACTTTTCAAAACAAAATTGTGTAAATAATTCTTCCCACAATAATTTTTTACCTCTCAATAGCGTAGTACTTAGTACTTCTTCTTCTTCTTCTGCGTTCGTTCTCCAACTCCTGCAGATTAGCAGGATGTAATCCGGAGAACGGAATGCGTTGTGCCATGGTTTTTAGCATTGCTGCGATATCTGCGCCTTTCTGCCTGACACATCCGATTTCAGCTTGGCTTTGGGTCACTGACCCTATATGGGATGGGACATCTATCTCCATCCCATAACCTCCTTAGTTGCCTTTACGACATGCGTGGAAGGTAAACAGTGTTGCTATTTTTTGCGCCTCTTTCTATCCCCGGCAACACACGGGCGGTACTTAGTACTAATATTCCCAGTTACAGTTAGATTGACCAATGAAAACAATTCTACAATAAAATCTATGAAAAGAGATTTACATATTCCTATTACAATGTTTCCAATATTTTCTAGTTTTTCAGCCAAAAATTATTATTTTCACAAGCTAATGTTACGTACCAATTGATAATGTATGATGAAACATTACAGATGCGGTAATTAAATACACGAACGCCCGTGTGCTGCTGGAGGAAAAGAACAGCAACACTGTACCTTCCACGCATGTCGTAAAAGGCGACTAAGGAGGTTATGGGATGGAGTTGGCTGACCCATCTCATATAGGGTCAGTGTCCCAAAGCCACGCGGAAGTCGGATGTGTTGATTTGATTTCTACCTTGGTTGTCAGAGGCGCTCAATTTAGAACAATCTACGCGGCTGAAAGTGTCCACAAATAATGTGTGGGGGGGGGGGAATCCCTATAACATCTTCAAAGACGTAAGTGAGGTAAGGTTGACAGATCCTTGTCAATAAGCACTTGGTATTTGAGACGATGTCTACTTAAGGAATGATAGACACCACTCTGAAGTAGAGGGGACTGATAACTGATGAAGGTCAAATATAATCTTTTGGTATCATCTTGTTCTTATATTACCATTTCTTTTACTATGTCTGGGTTTTTTTTTTGGGGGGGGGGGGGGGCTATCCTGTTTATTTCTAAGAGCTTTAACTTATGATAATGAATCAGTCAAGATTGTATTCGTGTTGCTGGATTTTAAACAACAGTTTATATTGCTTTTAGTATCGATATTAGCTCGGCAGTAAACATAACTTATACATAACCAGATATTTCATAACGTGTATTTTTTTTTAATTGTCCATTCGGATATAACAACTTCGTCCCCTGTATGACTTCTTTCCTTTAGAAAACTCTGTAAATACATTAAGATCATTATTTAGGATACAAGTTAGATAAGAGGGAAAGGGGATTCACAAACTTAGTTCCCTAAAACATAATAGATTTTTACTTTGTTTTTGGGAGATTTTGAAGCGGTTTTTTTAGAAACGTGTTAAGAATGAGATTCTTGTCATCTTTTCCCCATTTATTTCAAAAAACACCGACAAGAAGAACAAAATAATGAAAATGCATGGTTGTGCACCAATTGCACCATTGTGCACAAAGTGCACCAATTGCATGGTTGTGTGCCAGCAGTCGCAGTTAAAATAACGATAATTGACGGACACATGCATAGGGAACTAATTTCACGCAAAGTACACACGCACGCACGCACAGACATACACACCGCACACATTAACGGACTCACGCGCGCACCCACACATACACACACATTCACATGCTGAATGTCTGAGGTTATCACTATTGGCATATCACATTAACCATTATCTACCATATTAACCATTATCTACCACATTAACCATTATGCAACAATAAACTATAAGTTAGATGACGATGTTGATATACATATGGTGTGGTTTTTCTTTTGTGGACGCCGCACCATTTCATCTGTACGACTACTTTTTCCTCCGTGGTCGTACATTCAGTGAGCTCAGTATTGCATATCATTATCTGAGAACCAGATGGTCTTCAGTCCTAACCATGATCATACCTGCCAGTGTATAGGTAGTTACCTGGCTATAAATAGGTGGATTCGAGAAGGAAGCCAGAGGATAAATTAAAAATTCTTGAGTCTAACGGGAATTGAACCAGTCCATTCAATGGCACCAAATCGCCCAGTAACTCTCGTACACGAGATTGTCCGTACTTGACTAATCGCAACTCCAAAAAAAGATGCGATTTTGTCAAGACTTCAAACTGTACACTCGAGTCACTGAGAACGGAGCAATCGAGACAAAGACTATTACAACAACAACAACAACAAACATCCCGTACAGGTATTGAAGTATCCCCAGTAACAACAAACATATAATATCCGTATTTAGTTATACAAGGGCCGATAGGTCTTCTTGTAAACATAGATAACATATATAGACAGTACAATTTTGCTTCTAATAATTGCTTATACAAGTAAATTCAAGAAGGAAGCTAGAGGATAAATTACAAATTCTTGAGTCTGACGGGAATTATAAATAGGTGGCACATGGGGTTTGGTGAATAGCAACTACGCAGGATGCAACAATTCCATAGGAGAGTCTAGAATCAGGTAAACATGTCAGCTCTGTATAATTGGAGAGCCTACAGAAAGAAAGGGAATGCCTAGATGGCTGACTCACACATACCAGTAGCCATGGTCAAAAGCTGGTTTGCTATGGACAACTCCAACAATATCTCCCTAGCGTAGTGGTTAAGATCATAAGATCTTTCGGTTACTTCACCTTTAGAAGAAAACCTCGCAACGCGACCAACCGGATATCATCTGGAGAAAGCCTTGTAGTTTATATCTCATTCATACACATAAATATCTCATTTTAATCAAGGCTACCAGCAGTCGATATCGCAAACAAAATTATTTCTGGGCTAATGAACATCCCTATCAGGGCTAAAAACAAGTAATCCTAGGGCTAAACATTACAAGACAACAAACACCGCAACATACAAGACACAACATCAAACGAAACGCTCACCATAGAAACTTGCACAAAAGAAATCCATTTATTTTTAAATTATTGCACACACAATTAACATCAGATTCAGTTTCAGATCATTAGATCACAATATATTATTTTAAAACAATAATCAATACGATCTGATTTCGAAAGATTTTGAAAGTGGATACCCGCCCATACATGATTTAATTCCATACATAGCACTCATGCTCCCTAGCTAGCTATTATTGCCGGGTTTGAGCACGTCTAGTTCACCTACAAATATAATTCCATACATAACACGCCTGTGCCCTTGCTATCTATTACTACCGGACTTGTGAACCTCTGTTTCACCTACAAATATAATTTTCTTCCCACGGCTATTTCAGGATCATCCTACAAAAAACATAATTTTCTTTCCATTGTTCTATCAAAGTCAACCTTCCAACTACAGTATTCTTTCCATTGTCTTATAAGAATCAACCTTCTAACTACAATGTTGTTTTCATTGTTCTATCAAAGTCAACCTTCCAACTACAGTGTTCTTCCGTGATCCTGTCAGGATCAAACTTCTAACTACAGTATTCTTCCATGTTCCTGTCAGGATCAAACTTCCAACTACAGTATTCTTCCATGTTCCTGTCAGGATCAAACTTCTAACTACAGTATTCTTCCATGTTCCTGTCAGGATCAAACTTCTAACTACAGTATTCTTCCATGTTCCTGTCAGGATCAAACTTCTAACTACAGTATTCTTCCATGTTCCTGTCAGGATCAAACTTCTAACTACAGTATTCTTCCATGTTCCTGTCAGGATCAAACTTCTAACTACAGTATTCTTCCATGTTCCTGTCAGGATCAAACTTCTAACTACATTGTTCTTCCATGATCATGCCCGGATCCCCCTACATCACTACATTTTCTCTCTTGCTCCTATCAGGATCCTCCTACATCACTATAGTGTTCAGTTAATGTATTCTCTCCCCAAGCTCAGTGAATTACTCCGCAATGCTCTCGTACAGCCTACAAAACAGCCTACTCCCCCCCCCCCCCACATATTTCATATTAATAAAAAATGTCCACATAATATCTTCCCTACCCCCCCCTCTAATCAATATTGTTGTTCGTCCATCATAAGTGATGATGACTATTTGTTACATTGACTTTTCAAATTCAGTTAGAGATATGTCCTTTCCTATGAGTTCGTAGATGGCTAATACGCTCTATTCAAACCACAAATGTCATTTGATATTTCGAGGTATGTAATGACCACTGTAGACGGTTTTCAGTCTACCTATGACTTTCTGGCTGCTCTCCGTTGTTGAACTGTTGCATTTCTCCTCTTTTCATGATGCGCTCTTTTTACCTAAGAGCGCCATGTAGATCTATTTTGTGCAAGTTCTTCCCACGTATTTTGGTATATTTCACAGGCTTTTAGTGAGGTCTAACGAGTTCTTGTAGCGCTTTTTTTAGCCACTTTGAGATCGTGTTCCCTTCTCCAGCTCACCATAGAGAAGTATCTTGACCAAATGTGGCCAAAAGAAGCGCTACAAGGACAATTAAAGAACTCGATGAAAGCATTTGAAATAGACCACGATACATGGGAAGAACTTGCACAAAATAGATCTACATAGCATTCTAAAATAAAAAAGAGCGCATCATCTTGTGAAAAGAGGAGAAATGCAGCAGCTCAACAAAGGAGAGAAGCTAGAAAGTCACGGATAGACCAAGATCCGTCTACAGTCGTCATTCCATGTCCGAACTGTCAAAGAACATTTACAGCTCGAATAGAACTCATTGGCCAACTACGAACTCATAATCAAGGACATAACTAAAATTGAATTTTTAAATGTGGATGTAAAAAAATGGTCATTATCACTTGTGATGGACGAATAACAAGCAATCTTTTGCCGGCGATGGTCTGGCATACGTACCAGATCACATGTCCAACAAATCTGTATCTGCATCAGAATAGTGTCAATGCTAGGGATACCAAACATGTCCAAATATTAATAATCATGTCAGCATACCCCCCCCCCACCCAATATCAATAATTGTTTCAACCGCCATCGTTCCCTATCAGAACACATGATCATTTGTCTTCAAATATCAGGAGTGAATCTTTTTAAAATGCAGTATGTCTTTCTGCAATCGTTGTTTCATATCTCGCCACGTCGGTCCTCTGTAACTGTGACCTAATTATTTTAATGAGGCAGGCGTGCCAGATACGTGTAAGTGTTGAATTCCATATACACAGCCTGTGCCAACATCTGCTACACACAGTATGAAATCACAAGCTACATAATCGACCGATGTATGTTAACAAATCAAGGCGTGTGATCGGGTTACGGGTGGTGTCCGTTTCAAGTGACATATGGATCGTTTGCTTGAAAAACATATATTACATTCTGCTAGAAACCTCTCTCTCTATCTCTCTCTCTCACACACACACACACACACACACTCAGGGTCCATAAATAACGTCAATAATTATTGGTCAATGTTTAGCCCCTTCCCACCCCTTTTTTGCAAATGTCATAAATTCAGGGACATCTGCTTAATTGTGTCAAACCTCACCCCCCCTCCCATCAAAATTATTTTCACCCCCACCCACCCCTTTTCTCCCGTCCCCCCCCCCCCAAATTGTTTTTGCAGAAAATGTACGAAAATAATAATTACTTTTTTTCAGATTTGATGAGAACGGTCTTCAAATAATTTAATTGGTATATAAAAACAGCTTTGTTGACGTCTACTTTTGCCACAATGCCCATCACTCTTGTCAACAACTGTCACACTATGTCAGACCCAACCCCCCTAATTGATGACGTAATTTATGGACATCCCCCTCTCTCGTGCATTCACATATGGTTATTTGTACATTGAATAGATATAGTAAACTCTGGAAGAAGGAGGAGCAAGAACATTTGTCCCTGAGTCTATCTATATGTCAGTTTTTAAAGACGGTACCAGACACCAGTAGTTAACCTTTTGTTCACCCGTGACCCTCATGCAGTACCAATCTCTTTCCGTGAAGCCCCATATGACCTTAAAAATGTTTGTCAACTTAAAATCTTAATACTATATATATTTTGAAATATAGTCAAAATAATTTCAAATAGCTACCTTTCTGTGTCTCCCTAGACAGATCATGGATCCTAATGTGTCATGTTCTTCCAGAACGTTGTTTTCCCAATGAACTCTCTGAACCTCTCTCTGTCTTGAGCGATGTGGCTTGCATTTTCCAGCGATGTATTCATGTTATCTTTAATGTCGTCCTTCCATCGTCTTCTTGGTCTGCCCTTTCTCCTCACCCAGGAACTCTTCCCTCCATTATTTGTCTTTCTGAACAGTTGTGTCTCTTTATATGACCAAACAGGCATAGTTTTCTTTGCAGGATATAATCCAGAGAACGGAAATGAGTTGTGTTGATGTTTTATTTACACCAGTGGCCCGACATATTAGACTTCGTTGGTAATCTGTATGAAACACTTTCGTTTTGACAAAAGGGAAGTCTACACTTGCATATGTATGACATCAGTCATGAGACGTAAACACACAAAGTCGATAAGGAGATCGATTTGCAATCTATATATGCAATGTAATATTTGTTTTACGATGTGGACTAGGTATTATATGATTGTATTTTTTCACAAACAGGAGAGTCACATTGCTATTTGTTTTAGCAAATAGTGAGTCAATCGCGTGTGTTGTGTTTCACCACAAGTAGAGTTATTAATCGTTTATACCAGTGCGTCTCAACCTTTTCCTTATTCGTGGCCCTTTCATGTAAATTTTAATATGAGAAAAACCTGCGGATCTTACCAGTAATCTACCAAACAGACCACAATGCTACAATATATTCTGGTATCATGATGCCATATATGACATCATGATGCCATATATGACATCATGATGCCACGATGGATATTACTATACAGAGATGTTTTTCTTCCAGTGAAAAAAACCCTCAAACATTCATCTTTACATCTGTTTCATGTATGTTCTATTGTATCTCACTCAGGAGTATAATTTATGTCTCATCTCTTACTTTTTGTCTTTTATCAATCTCTATTGATGACGAAAAGATGCAGACCAGCAAACGTTGAACCTCTATCCTTTTTTGGTAGACTGATAGTGTTCTTCCATAGTTCTATCAAGATCTTCCTACATCACTATAGTTGTCTTGCATAGTTCTATCAGGATTCTCATACATGACTATAGTTGTCTTCCATAGTTTTATCAGGGTCCTATTACATCACTACAATCACTAAAGGTTCGAACCATGTCTGGACTAAAAAAAAAGTCCGGGTTGGGTTTTCTCGCCTGACACGACCACTCCTCCAGTTGACTCAGCTGTAAATGAGTACCCGACACATGTGTTAGGGGAGGTAAAGACAACAAGGAAGGGAACTGGCCACCCCACCTAATAGTTGCTGCGGTCTAGTACATGAAGAGTTATCGTCATCCCCGACGGCAGGTTTCCGACATGGGACATACCTATACATTACATAGGTGCTATGCAATACCAAATGTAACATCACTGAAAATGAGTCAATAGATCTGACATAATAATTATGAATTAATGTTTCCACAAGTGTATGCTACGCTCCTGACAGAAAGTCAATATCCTGGGATACTGCTGCACCGGTATACCTTCCGTCGGGGACCAATTATGCATCCATGACACCACTGACAAATCCACATATTTTCTTCTTCAGCGCTCATTCTCAAACTCCATTTGGTTCTCTCCTGTAATAGAACAATAGTCCTACTAGATTTCCAGCAAGATGCAGTCCAGAGAATGGAAATGCGTTGTATATCGGTTTTATTTACGCCAATGTCCGACACATCCGTCCCAGTAATCATGTATTTCCGCCAACAACCGACACATCCGTCCCGGTAGTCATGTATTTCCGCCAATGTTCGACACATCCATCCTGGTAATCATGTATTTCCGCCAAGTGCCGACACATCTGTCCCGGTAATCATGTATTTCCGCCAATGCCCAACACATCCGTCCCGGTAGTCATGTATTTCGCCAATGTCCGACACATCCGACCCGGTAATCATATATTTCCGCAAATGTCCGACACATCTGTCCGGTAAACATGTATTTGAGATAACGAAATTTATTGTCAGAAAGACTATGGATTTTCAAAAATTATGGAAAAAATAGTATGCCATTTTTGGAATCAGCATGTCAAATATACTCAGAAACAGAGATAACATTTAGAATTAGCATGTCAAATACTGATTCGGAAACATAGATAAAAATAAACATATTCCCATTGTGTTTTATGCGTGGAATCCTGATTAGTTGTGCGCCTTTTGGCTGGTTGCCTCCGTCTTCAGCACTCTGCTTACTTTGGCAGGACTGTGGTCCTGCTCGAGTGGTCCTGCTCGAGTGGAACTGCCCAACCAGTCTTAGTTTTTAGCCCCTGATGGATGAACTAAGCCCCATCACCACATCACGGTGCTGGCCACGATGGGGGGAAACAGAGATACAATTTCAGGCATACAAAAGTGTATTCCCCAATGTTTTTTTAATCCATTTGACTATAGAGTGCAATACCACGAACTGAACGTCTTCCACTCTCAAAAGAGCTTTGATTTGCAACCTCCTTCAGATGAAATGGTTGATTTCCTCCTATCAGGACGGCATTGGTCTTCGACAGACTTCAATCAGAGATCATTGATAGTCCGCTTCACACCCTTCCTTCTTAGTCGCCTCTTACAACATGCATGGTACACGGTAGTTATATTATTATTTACTTCCCCGTTGGATATAGATAACATACACACAACGTTTATTATATAGAATTGACTTAGGCAAGTTCAAATGTAACTCCAGAAACAAAACAAAATCGTGGATTCACTCGTTCAGAGATGACATACATAAACTAGTCGTGGAATAAATTGTCCAGAAAAGTCATACTTCCATCAGTTAAATTCATGGATCAAGTCGTTCAGAAAAGTCATATATCAACCAGCTAAACTACTGTGTTAGGTCGTTCAGAAATGTCATATATCATCTCGCTAAAGTAATGGATCAAGTCGTTCAGAAAAGTCAAACATCAACCAGCTAAAGTAATGGATTAAGTCGTTCAGAAAAGTCAAACACCAACCAGCTAAAGTAATGGATCAAGTCGTTCAGAAAAGTCAAACATTAACCAGCTAAAGTAATGGATTAAGTCGTTCAGAAAAGTCAAACATCAACCAGCTAAAGTAATGGATTAAGTCGTTCAGAAAAGTCAAACATCAACCAGCTAAAGTAATTGATTAAGTCGCTCAAAAAAATCTTATAGCAACCAGCTAAAGTAGTGGATCAAGTAGTTCAGAAAAGTCATATATCCGCCAGCTAAACTCATGTTAAGTCGTTCATAAAAGTCATACATCTAAACAGCTAAAGTCTTGGATTTAGTTTTTCATAAAAGTCATACATCCATTAGCTAAAGTCATAGATTTATCTATAGAAGACGGGAATTGACTCTACCCTACACGCATACACCAACGAACTCGTTGACGCAATCTAGGATCGAATATTCTCTCAGACACGTACAAATTAATTCATGTTTTCTTACATCGCCAAATTGATTACGCTCTCACACGTCCAAATTGACTGACGCTTTAAGACACGTCCAAAATAATTGATTTGTTCAAAACCGTCAAGAGTGACTGACTCGATCGGGCAGGTGCAAGACGATTGATTCGTTAGTTCCCTTACACATCAGATTATTCGAGCACGCAATATTTAAATGTTGTGGTTTTAACCAAACACGTGCTAGGTCTGTGTTCTGTTCATACACTACTTTGTGAATAGTTCTGTGTTCTGTTCATACACTACTTTGTGAAGTGACTCCACCAGTTACTTGCTAATTCATACACTTCTTTGTGTTCATACATTTCTGTGAAGTGTCTCCATCATTTACGTGAAAGTTATGTATTCTGTTCTTGTTAATGTTATTGTATAACATTGCTTTTACTGTTTTCATTGCTTTTCACTGTTTTTTTATATATTCTTCAGAAATACCTAACGGCTCGAAACTTTGAAAATGTCTTGTGTACTGTACTTTGTATGTTTTCGTGATTACACCTCATAATCCCATAGTCATAGGGACAGTTCCTCTGTTATGTTCAAGTGAAACATCAAAAACCTGTGTTCTATGTACGTACTATTGTATTCTGTTCATACATTTATTCGTGAAGTGATTCTCTCATACACAATATCACTAGTGAAATGACTCGCTCATGCAGTGAAATGACTCGACAATACAAGTACTTGTGTGGTGGTAGTGAACTCGCTCATACACGCACTAGTGGAGTGACTCGCGCATAAACACACTAGTGGAGTTACTCTCTTACATACGTACTAGTGTTGTCGAAATAACTAGAATATACACACACTACTGAAATGACTGACATATACACGTACCAGTAGAATGCCTGACGTATACACGAGTTAGTCTAATACTGACACATACACGATCTAGTGGAACGACTGACTCATACATACACTTGTGAATTACTCATACACACACTAGTGGAATGACTCGCTTATACACACACTAGTGGAATGACTCGCTCATACACACACTAGTGGAATGACTCGCTCATACACACACTAGTGGAATGACTCGCTCATACATACACTAGTGGAATGACTCGCTCATACACACACTAGTGGAATGACTCGCTTATACACACACTAGTGGAATGACTCGTTCATACATACACTAGTGGAATGACTCGCTCATACATACACTAGTGGAATGACTCGCTCATACACACACTAGTGGAATGACTCGCTCATACACACACTAGTGGAATGACTCGCTCATACACACACTAGTGGAATGACTCGCTCATACACACACTAGTGGAATGACTCGCTCATACATACACTAGTGGAATGACTCGCTCATACATACACTAGTGGAATGACTCGCTCATACACACACTAGTGGAATGACTCGCTCATACACACACTAGTGGAATGACTCGCTCATACACACACTAGTGGAATGACTCGCTCATACACACACTAGTGAAATGACTGGCTCATACACGTAATAGTGAAATGACTCGTTCATATACGCATTAGTGGAATGACTGGTTCATACATGTACTAATGGAATGACTGGTTCATACATGTACTAATGGAATGACTGGTTCATACATGTACTAATGGAATGACTGGTTCATACATGTACTAATGGAGTTACTCTTATACACGTTCCAATAGAAAGAGTAGCTTACACTTGTACTACAGTATATGATGACTTTCATACAAACATTAAATATGATTAAATTCGTTATTTTAATTAAACAAAATAACATTCTTACACGACGAAGACAGCAAGTTCTCAAATATATAAATGTTTATTCTAGGCGAACATGAATCTACAACACAACATTCTCTTGTACAAATATTCTTCTAATGAAACAAGAATTTACTTACCACCCACTTTAGAAATCTCCCAAGAACTCACAAATACACCTAAATTTAGACACACTACTGTCACGACTTCAGATCTATAAGTAACATGCGTGTTCATACAGCTATTCCAACAAAAGTTTGTTGAATAAAATTCAGTTAAGTATAGATAAAGTTATGTAAAACAAAACAATTTGCGTGTTTCTAGCTAGTCAAGATATTTTTGAGACCTCATATCTTTCACTGTAAACACGTGCATTTGTCTACGTCATTAAGGACTACAACATCTGCTTTGCTATCGCGTGACCTTTCAACAGTGACATTCGAAATATATAACCCACTACGTCACTGCGAGAGGCTACTCCGAGATTTATATTAGTCACTTTCTGTATACTTTACGTTTTGGCCAATGAAAAACACGGATTATCTTTTTGCAGTGGTGAAAACAAGGAACTATTTGACTTGTTAGTGTAAAAAAGTCAAGGATACTGTATACCATTTGTTGTTTAGTTTGGCTGTCTGTGAGTCAGTATCGATCAGCTGTTACAGTGTATTACAGTAAATACATCCACAAACCTACCTTGTAGGTTGTCTTAATTGTGTGACCTGATGATGAAGGGCAGTTTATGACCCATATGCTGGATGCGTAGTGAAGTTTCATAAAGTGTAGGGAGTGCGTGTGCGTGCATAATGGGTTAATAGTGAAGTTTTATGTGACAGCAGTCATATTTGGTAAGGTTTATACCAGTGGTTCCACTTGTGTGACAACTGGGGCCTACAATTTTAGTGTTACGCATTGTTTTTGTTAGTCTTCTCATTTTTTGGATTCTATTCTATCTCTTATTGTTACTCCGAGGATTCTACGAAGACAAGTCAATTTTGTTGTAACAAGTTTTCTTTTGGCTTTTGTTGTTAGTGCTCACGTTTATTTCTAAATATTTACTTATTCATTTTGGTATCGTATCCTATTCAGGACGTAGCCAATACTCCAGCATTTTTTGGCTGTAGTGATTTTCTGTGTGTTATGTGACGTTTTCCCAATGACCTTCCTGAACCTTTCTTTGTCTTGGACTTTCCGGCTTGCATTTTCCAACGACATGCAGTATTCATGTTATCTTTAATGCCGTCAGTCCATCGTCTTCTTGGTTTGCCTTTCTTCATCCTCCCAGATGCTCTGGCCTCCATTATTTCTCTTTCTAAACAGGTGTGTCGCTTTATATGACCAAACAGGTGCAGTTTTCTTTGTAGTGATTTTCTGGGCAATATAAATACGTTCAGTAGTTTATCATTGCTTTCTGAACGGTCCAGATGCACAACTGTCTGTGCGTGTATATATATATATATATATATATATATATATATATATATATATATATATATATATATATATATATATATATACACGCGCACGCGAGAGCGCACACACACACACATACATACATACATACATACATACATACATACATACATACATACATACACACATACATATAATATAATAAATAATAATGTAATAATAACAGTAACACAATGGATACATCAGCACAAAATGCCCTCCAAATAGCTCTGTTCTCAGCCAATCGGAGAAGTGTACAAAATCACACACAGACCATTCCTTGATGTCATTTATCACCCAAGATTTTCTCTGTCGTCCTCTCCTGTCATTTCATGTCATCTAGCGCCAAAATTGTTTATATTGTGTGAGCTCACTAGTCTGTTGTTTTCCTTTTAAAATGTGTTTTTAGTGCTTTTATTTAATTTCTGGTTCTATTTGGTGCTTTTAGCTATCCAAAAATGTTAAACTTCTATCTATCTATCTACCTTCCTACCTATCTGCCTACCTACCAATCTACCTTATGTACCTGATGTATATATGTTACCGCTATCGTATGATTGAACGTGGGAATTTTGTTCCAGCGCCTTCTTTTTGAACGTACCACCATTACCAAGCACCCTTATCGCAGTTTCATTATGAACAATAATTCTAAACAACATTTGAGAGTACATCACCACTCAATGATTGTGAACGAAAAGTGGGTAACGAGATGATGGTGATATGAAAATTGGGGGGGGGGGGGGGGGGGGGGTAGGGGTGACGAAGTGATTTGGAAATATAGTGCATTAAACGCATGATTGATTTTTCAGTTAAAATTATACACGTTTCAAAATATTGTTTAAGAAACAGAAATAATGTCCAGGGTCCTTTTGAGTTCTCCCTATGACAATCTCGTACTGACAAAAGGTAGGTAATTAATGAGGCGTGCTCATTTCAACCAGCAGACAACACAGTCCAATTAGGTTATATCAGGACACACTACCATAAAATATTAGAGGTAACAAAGACCCCAAGTTATATGATGACTGACGAAGGAGCTAAAGTTGTATTTTTATCTACACCACTCAGTACATGTCCAGTGCGATCTGTAGTTTCATCTAATTATGATGTGGTTGAGAAGTTGTGGTCTAAATGTAGGGTGGGGAGGGGAGACGTGTACGTGCAAAATGTCTAAGGGGGGCGTTAGCTGAAAAGTTTGGGAGCCACTGGTTTATATGAATATCATTAGAGTTGAACGTTCGTGTCAGATCGAAGTAGATGTAGTATATCTGATGGTTAGATTCTTAGAAAGATAGACATTTCGAAATTTCGCGAATATGCAAATTGGCAAGTGAGTTCATTGCTTGCTTGATTGATGAAATGCAGGATGATAGTGGCGTTAGCGTAACTGCACAGGGGCAGTCGGAGTGACCCCACAATATATGTATATATATAATGTCTACACAAAGTAAAATCATAGCGACCAATCTTCATTTTCAGCGTTAATTCTAAATTTTGCACTGGTTGTCTCTTGTAGCAGGACAATGGTTATACTAGATTTCCAGCAGAATGTAGTCCTGAGAATGGAAATGCGTTGCATCGCAGGTTTATTTGAGACAAATTACCCGAAATATCTAACTTCAGCGTTCGCCTGGATATAACTAAGGCGAACTTGTATAATTTATTGAATGCGGCTGTTCGTGTCAAAGCAGTAGTTAATCCTATATCCAGCAACCAGTTACTGTAATTGGAAGTTCGTGTTATACGCTAAGCAGAGAACAATATTACAGCGTCTACCTACACGATCGCCTGTATGTTCCCAGTTTCAAATGGGGGTATAGTATAGTAACACTGCCACTTGGTGTGGGTGGTGTAAGAGGTAACTAAAAAGGTTGGGCACATGATTGATTTACCCCCATCCCCGCTACTCACTCTACTATCTCCGATGGGATGAAGCCTGCAGAACACGCATACATTGAATGCTGGGAGGTAATAAAATATTTTATCTGCAACATACCTCGAGGTGGCAAGAAATTAACAGGGAAATCTTTTCCGGAAGAATAAAAATGTCAATCTAGTGGGATAGCACAATAGAACATGAGTGCCCGGCTCGTGGAATAGCACAATAGAACATGAGTGTGCAGCTCGTGGAATAGCACAATAGAACATGAGTGTGCAGCTCGTGGAATAGCGCAATAGAACATGAGTGTGCAGCTCGTGGAATAGCGCAATAGAACATGAGTGTGCAGCTCGTGGAATAGCGCAATAGAACATGAGTGTGCAGCTCGTGGAATAGCGCAATAGAACATGAGTGTGCAGCTCGTGGAATAGCGCAATAGAACATGAGTGTGCAGCTCGTGGAATAGCGCAATAGAACATGAGTGTGCAGCTCGTGGAATAGCGCAATAGAACATGAGTGTGCAGCTCGTGGAATAGCACAATAGAACATGAGTGTGCAGCTCGTGGAATAGCGCAATAGAACATGAGTGTGCAGCTCGTGGAATAGCGCAATAGAACATGAGTGTGCAGCTCGTGGAATAGCACAATAGAACATGAGTGTGCAGCTCGTGGAATAGCACAATAGAACATGAGTGTGCAGCTCGTGGAATAGCGCAATAGAACATGAGTGTGCAGCTCGTGGAATAGCGCAATAGAACATGAGTGTGCAGCTCGTGGAATAGCACAATAGAACATGAGTGTGCAGCTCGTGGAATAGCGCAATAGAACATGAGTGTGCAGCTCGTGGAATAGCACAATAGAACATGAGTGTGCAGCTCGTGGAATAGCGCAATAGAACATGAGTGTGCAGCTCGTGGAATAGCGCAATAGAACATGAGTGTGCAGCTCGTGGAATAGCGCAATAGAACATGAGTGTGCAGCTCGTGGAATAGCGCAATAGAACATGAGTGTGCAGCTCGTGGAATAGCGCAATAGAACATGAGTGTGCAGCTCGTGGAATAGCACAATAGAACATGAGTGTGCAGCTCGTGGAATAGCGCAATAGAACATGAGTGTGCAGCTCGTGGAATAGCACAATAGAACATGAGTGTGCAGCTCGTGGAATAGTGCAATAGAACATGAGTGTGCAGCTCGTGGAATAGCGCAATAGAACATGAGTGTGCAGCTCGTGGAATAGCACAATAGAACATGAGTGTGCAGCTCGTGGAATAGCGCAATAGAACATGAGTGTGCAGCTCGTGGAATAGCGCAATAGAACATGAGTGTGCAGCTCGTGGAATAGCACAATAGAACATGAGTGTGCAGCTCGTGGAATAGCGCAATAGAACATGAGTGTGCAGCTCGTGGAATAGCACAATAGAACATGAGTGTGCAGCTCGTGGAATAACACCCTACCACATGAGTGTCCAGCTCGTGGAATAACACCCTACCACATGAGTGTCCAGATCGTGGTATGACACCATACAATAACCACGAGGAATCACTCATCTGGAGCTTGCAAACACTGAAGACAACTTCCTAATACAAAAAATGCCAGAGAAACAAATCTGTAGCTGAAAGTCAAACTTTACGTATAGAGAATAAGACAGAAAATCCTGCTCACTTTGCACTCTATCATCATCACCACTATTATCATCAAACTATCACAAATATGATCATCATCATAATCACCATTACCACCAACAACACCATTTTCATCACTATTATCACCACCATCATCATCACCAACACCATCATCATCATTATATTCACCACCACCAACATCATCATTATAATCACCACTACCACCATCATCATTATAATCACCACTACCACTATCATCATCAGTATAATCACCACCATCGTCATAATCACCACCACCATCATCAGTATAATCATCACCATCATCATCACCATCACCTCAATCATCATTATCATCGTCTGACCAATACCATCATCATCTTCATCATCGTTATTATTTCCATCACTATCACCATTATAATCATCATCAGGCCACCACCACCAGCATCATCATCATCCCCACCCCCACTACCATCATCACTACTACCACCATCGCCTCCTTCATCATCAGCATTACCATCCTGAGGTACGTTTTTAGTGACAAATGAGAAAACAATTTGTGGCAGCTTTGCTGGAGAAAATCAGTATTTCCATCGAGTTTTTTGTTTGTAACGGCGGCTATTTAACATTCTCCAGGGGGAATAGAAGACATTCATGACAAATACTAGTACCAGAAATCACGTTTCTATGGGATAGCTAAGTGACGGAACAGTTGTAGACAAATGGCTTTTAGCGAAAATGGTGGAAGGAAAAAACATTAAAAGTTGAAAATAGAATTTTCCTCTTACGTTTGATTTCGAGTAATTCCTTAAAATTTCAGCACGAATTGTCACTGACTATGAATAGCATTCGACATCAACGTTTTTCCCTAATTATATTACAAAACATGAAAGCGGGTATATTTGAATTGTGCGCACAGACACATCCCTTTTTCTGGAAGGTATGAATTAGAACTGCCATCCTAAACATACTATACGTGGCTTGGTTGGTTGCTAAACCAGCGGTCCACGGGCTTATGGCTTTGACCCAGTACATACTATACCTGGCTTGGTTGGTTGCTAAACCAGCGGTCCACGGGCTTATGGCTTTGACCCAGTACAAACTATACGAGGTTTGGTTAGTTGCTGAACGAAGGGTCCTCGGCCTTATGTTTTTTGACCCAGTACATACTATACGTAACTGCAGTTGTCTTATAGTACGAATATAGTACAAGTGCAGGTCTACAAAGTTTAGGTGTCCCCGTTTTCAACTTTCTATCCCGGTTAATTGTCTATTTTAAACCGTCCCAACTGGTGTTTAACCAAGGGACTGTAAGGACAGCAAAGCGATTTCTATCTTCGGCGATGCGGGTGACTGAAAAAATATTGAAATATAGGCCTACAGTCTTTGATATTGTCTGCCTATTATTTTTTTTTAAGATGCAAGACTATTTCACCTAATCCCGTAGATAAGGAAGTATTTGTGGCGTTAACACTTTCTTTTTTTTGTTAAACTAGTAAACAAATAAAAATGTTGGTAAATACCCACCTCCTTTTTATACGGATTTCTAAAATAAATGTAAAAAATATTCCTTAACTTAAAAAACGAGGTGATTAACGCTTAATTTTTTTAAAATGTAAATACAGCCTCCCTCATACCAGAAAAGTAGGATCTATGGGACCAATCAATCAATCAATCAACCCATAACCCTTCAGGGTCGTAGGGGTACCACAATGGATGCTTCAGCACACAGAGTCCTCCAGCGAATTCTATCCTCAGCGATGCGGATGAGTGTGGAAATATCTTGCCCTGTCCATTCCTTGATGTTGTCTGTCCATGCCTTTATTTGTCCTCCTCTGCTTCTTCCACCCTCGACAGTTCCCTGCAGTATTGTTTTTGACAAGGAATCGTGCCTGCATACATGTCCGAACCATGAACACCTGCACACATCTCTACTTTATTTCTTACGTACACATTGGTCTTATGTTCCCTATAGGAAATTCGTAGAATTCTTCTGTAGCATTTGTACTCGAAAGCCTGTAATCTTCTCTCCATGTCCGCAGTGAGTGTCCAACTCTCACAACCATACAACACAAAAGAAAGCACCAGCGACTTATACAGTTTGATTTTCACCCCAACACTGATGTTGCTTTTCCAAATCACAGTTAGCCTTGACAAGGACGCTAAAGCCTTCTCCAGCCTTATTTTTAGTTCTGCTTTGCATTTACCATCGCTGCATATACTGGATCCGAGGTATTTGAAGGTATTCACCTCCTCAAGCTTATGTCCATTCATCATGATATTAGTCTGGTTTTCAGTGTCTCTGCTGTTTACCAAGATTTTGCTCTTATCTGAATTGATTTCCATTCCATACTTGCTGGTAACTTTTTCCATCTTTGATGTTAATTCTTGCAATGATTGTTCTGACCCAGCTATAAGATCAATATCATCAGCGAAACGCAAGCTGCAAATAGGGCGACCTCTGATCGATATAGACGTGTTGTAATCATGTAATGTCTCTTGTATGATGTGCTCTAAGTATATGTTAAAAAGTACTGGGGACATTATGCATCCCTGTCGAACTCCCACAGTTGTTTTAAAGAACTCTCCAATTGTATTGTTTGACAAAACAGCACTATTTGCATTTTCGTACAGAGCTTCAATAATGTCTATAATTGAGGTGTCAAAATTAAATTTCCTCAGTATGTGCCACAGACCATCATGCCAAACACGATCAACGGCCTTTGTAAAGTCAATGAAATTGTGGTATAGATCACGTTGGTGCTGAATATGTTTTTCGATTATGTATTTGTATTGATCGAATGGGACCAATACAAAATACTAAACAAAAAATATATGGAACAACTACCAGACATAACGAGAGATAACGCCAACACTTTTTCCAGTTCCGTGGGAGCAATACCCAAATCTCACTATCAGAACCACCATAAACAACTTCCACACTGTGATAGAACTGAATAATCTCCAAAAGAAAACAATAGTATGCAACATGATTGAAGATATGTACCCCAGAGAAGCACGGATACAAGTATATACCGACGGATCAGCTATGAGAGCAGTGGAGAATGGAGGCGCTGGGGTGTACATAAAATATTCAGAAAAAGAAAATGAATCCACATGTTCACCAAATGAAATATTTTGCTCCAACTACTCTGCAGAAGAACAAATTTTAAATATTGCTGCAGAAATAATTAAAAACACAACAAGCCAATGTCAACAGATGGTATTTCTTACTGATGCTATGTCTGTCCTGCACGCCCTTGAGAGCGATAAACTGCCAGACCTGAAGGAAAACATGCGAAAGGTTAGCATCCAAGGAAGAGTAATACTACAGTGGATACCATCCCGGTGTGGCATACCAGGAAATGAAGAGGCAGATAGACTGGCAAAGGATAGAGCAACACAGGAACAAAAAGACCAAGAAATCGCCTACCAAGAAAAGAGGACACTCATCAAAACCATGTACTGTGTGAGATACAGACAACATTAGAGCATGTACTATTTGACAGACAACATTAGAGCATGTAATATTTGACAGACAACATTAGAGCATGTACTGTGTCAGGGACAAACATTAAACCAAGCATGTACTATTCGAGAGAAAAATATTAAACTAGAGCCTGTACTGTGCGAGGGAGAAAAAGAAGGACACAATAAATTCATACGCTGAACTTATCAAAACAAATAGAAAGAAACACCAGCCAATCGTTAACCACAGCAGGAAGCCAAGTCTGGATACTCCAGCGCACATTTCTTATCTTAGCCAATCACGGCGAAGGAATTTTATCATAGACATGACGTAATAATCCATAAACCGAGGTCGATCTGACACTTTAGGTAATCGTTGGCCGAACATGCTGACATGGGAAATGAAGGCTAGGGTTTTAAGATTGG
The DNA here is from genome assembly GCA_034231615.1 of Meghimatium bilineatum. NCBI lineage: Eukaryota > Metazoa > Mollusca > Gastropoda > Stylommatophora > Philomycidae > Meghimatium > Meghimatium bilineatum. Next base: position 41,028,399 of record CM067308.1, on the reverse strand, counting down.
CGCAGATGGTCAGTGATTGATGTTTTTCCCTGTAATATTTACGTTATATTTGCACATCACAGCAACATGTCTGCTTTCCACTCCATGGTAACCTAGACTGGTCGCATTATCACATTAATAAGTTAGGAACTCATACATTCTTTTTATTCATAGATATCTATATGGATCGACAGTCAACAATTTTATATAGACGAGGTAATGTATTGTTAAGTCATTCGTCCGCTGGCCAACAGGCTCGGGTTTTCAACTCATTTATTTGTGTCCGGTTCCGTGGCAAAGTGGTACAAATCACGTCTGTGACGGCCAAGGTATCGAGTTTGATCCAACCAATTTTTGTTCTTGTTTATTTGTGGTTTGAAAAAAATTACTCCCATTGTTCACATATCACCAGAAAGTAGAGAACTAGGAACTCATAATTTGAGGGTATCTGGTATCGATAAATGGCGCATCGATACTGAGCAAGTGAGACAGGCGATGCTTGTCAGGCAGTTTCTGGTCAACCACTGACTAGGCAGCTGAGCACTTATGGGAAACCGTGTGCTATGACGATGACTAAAAAAAATATTACATTTACCTATTAGGGATGGACAACATTTTCACTGGTCTTTGTCCAGCGCTAGCCGATAATCAATATCCTGAAGCATCACGTCGTGAAAAATCTGAAAATAGGAAATTTCAAAGCAGCAGGCAAACGCTTTGTAAACGAGTCCGGGTTGGGCAGACTGAGAGAAAATGAGAATTGATTTCACATATACAAACAATATCTTGTATTGATACTTCATGGTCTCCAAAACCTCCAAACTGTTACATCACAGTTTAAGACGACAACTGCTAGGCGGAATAATTTAATCGTCATGACTCATAGCCCACGATTGTGAGAACAGCGAGTCAGGTGTCAAGACGTCGACATGAGGACAGAAAGAAGAAGAAGAAGTGAGTCAGGTTCTGGGGAAGTAGAACTCGTCTATTGAGTACAGTTATTCTTAATTAGAAACTGGCCTCACAGCACGTGGGGCATTCCCATAAGTGCTTCGCCATCTGTTCCAGCAGCTATTCGACTCGATGGTGTTTCGAGTCTAATGTTGCCGAAACAGACGTCGACATCATGGCACAACTCTGGCCCTAGCGACAGGTTTCTTTGTTGTTCTGCCCACCCACGCCGTGCCCGTAACTAGTTCAAGCACAACGTCGGCCTGTCGGAACAACATGGTAACTGTTATCGAAGGTTACGACTACGGTACAGTGTCTACTATGAAGATAGTACATTGCTAAGGGCAGAAAGTAAGGCAAGTGGCAGCACATTGGAGACAGCAAAATGTGAAAGTCATAACTACACTGTTCACATGTAAACGAAACCTCAAGTTATTTTGAAAGAAACACCTAACATGGCAAAGCAAAGGACAGGATATCATCAATATAGGTAGATATGTTACCAATAAAACAACCTACCAACGAGATACAGCGAGACAGAAGGACAGGAAATCATACCGTTCCAGTGCACAGAAAAATGTGCACAGAAGCTCTAACTTGGACACGGTATTCACAATGTCAATGAACGAAACCTCGGATAAAAGGAGGGAAAAAACTAGCTCAATTCTAATGTAAAGCGCTTCCTATCTCTGTTCTAGGCTCTAGATAATAAAAGGGTTACGTACACATGGGCATAAGAACAATATTTTACATTATTAAACCGGACTACTTCTGACAGTGGAACATCTGTACGAGATAGACTTAGTCGACCCAAGTCCAACTCCCTTACACACAGCATATTTCATAGCAATAAAGAATTATTGTCTTGACATCATAATTAAGGGGCCTTAAGTTAACATTAGTTTACATTTTGAGGGTCGTATTTGAGTACTTTTCAATATTGCAAAAGTTCTATTTGTTTTTTGATAACATGCAATTAATATATCTTGCAAGTTAGAATTTAAGTGGCTTGATTCACAGTAGTGTGTATTCATTGCTGTAATAAAAAATCAAATGCCTTAATCAATGGACGTTCCCACTCTTCGTTGCAATCAAGAATCAAATTTCATGTTTCATGGACATGCACATTCATCACTCCAGAGAATCAAGGGCTTGATCCGTGGACATAAGCACTCATCACCGCAATCGATAATCAAACGGCTTGACCCATGGACATGCGCACTCATCGCTGGAAGCGATAATCAAACGGCTTGACCCATGGACATGCGCACTCACTCGCACCGTCAACACAAAATAGCTATGCTAACATGAAATGTAGAAGATAATGACCTTCTTCATAATTTTTTACTACTGTGTCGGAAGTCAATAGAGCACATACCAACACTTCAGAGACATTATAAATACAATTTATTTTGTATATTTAGTATATTCGAAATAATATATAATCGAAAGTCCTAACTCATATATTTAGACGCAGCCATGTTGGATTCAAAGTTAAGAGGGAGCACTAAAAGTATGTCCTTTACTTAAGAAATGCAACAGATTTTTATATAAGCTTGCTAGACTGACTACTGCTATCGATGCCGGTGCATAAATGTTACGGGTCTCAAGCGGATTACTCTAATGGATTTTTGACGTCACAGCAAGAGTTGGTTGTAAATACAATCATCGCTGAGAATTCGCTAGCAGTAAACATACTTTCTACTACACAGTTGTCTCCATGACGTTATAATAAGTTCCACATGTTACCACGAGTATAGCTCAATACGCGTATACCAATACTTAATGTACTCTAAAGAAACTCGTGGCTATCTTTATGTTTACACTAAACCTTTGCCATGACAACGCCTTATAGTAAATATCCTTATATCTAGAAATCCATAATTAATACAGACTCCACATGACGTTTATATATATATATATAGTCTGATTTTTTTTAAAGAATTACCTCATGTAATCTGATTGTAAATCATTACAACATACAGACAAATTCCATATACACTCTGGAGTGTGACAAGGATGTGTTCTATCTCCCTTGCTAATCATTACATATATCGATTGCATATGTAAAATTGCCAACACTAATGAAGAAGACAACCTAAACAACCTCCTGAGCGATCTTCTTTTTGCAGACTATCAAGCAATAATATCAACATCAGAAGAACAACTATAACAATATAAATAGACTGCACACAACATGTAGGGACTTTGACATGAAATTAAACACAGAAAAAAACCCAGGGAATGTCAATCGCAAAAACAGAAATAAACACCATTATTTCCATCGATGACCGACTTAAACAGGCGAACGAATTTACTTATCTTGGAAGCATCATATCATTAAATGGGAAAAACACTAAAGAAATCCAACATATGTGCAACATGGCATAAAAAGGAAAAGTAAAGTAACCCATACCATTTATTAATGCCGTAGGGGTGTGAGAGGTTAGCGATCTCACATTTCAGAGACTCTGCAAAAGAGGGCGGTAGCCATCTCCTCTCCCTCGCAGTCTTTACTTCCTGAATTAATCAAGTACCAATTTAAGGCTGGGTCGACCTGGGAGCCGTTGCGATCTGAAAAATATTTCCGCCTCAACTGGGGAATGAACTCAGGACTCATATGCGAAGCCAGTGTGCTAACCACTGCGCTACGCGGCTCCCAACATGGCATACTGGATCTTATAGCAGATGTCAACTATTTTCAAAAACAACTATGTGAACATTAGCACCACGACTGCACTATATAAAACGATCATCATACCATCACTACGCTACCAATGTCAAACATGGACATTAACAACAGAAGCCAAAAGAGAACTTGTTACAACAGAAATGACTTGTCTACGTAGAATTCTCGAAGTAAAAATACGAGATGGAATCAGAAATTAAAAAATCAGAGAACTAAGAAACATAATGCCAATCCTGGATTACATCAGAAGACAATAGATTAAACGTTTTCAGATGCTTCCAGACTACAATCAGACATTGTCCCCCAAAAAGCATTACTATATAGACACGATCGATACAAAGTCAGGGGCAGATTATGCAAACGATATATTACAAAAATAAAAGAGTTAACGAAAACAAAACATGCATGAAGCAGACAATAAAGTCTCCAGAGAATGCTTCTACCCCTGACACTGCAAGGCACAAAGGGGTAAAAAGCAAAAACAAAAGAAAAGAAGATATATTCTTTTTTTTAGTTACCACATATAATCATACTTTTAAAAATTGCCACATACAGTCAGATTTAAAAAAAAATAAACTACCCACGTTTAGTACGATTTTTAAAAAGATAATATATAGTCAGATGTTTTAATAATGAACTCATATTGTCATATGTACATGTATTTACAAATACCAGATACAAACAGATTTTTAAAAAAAAACCACATATAGTCAGAATTTACAAGTTTATCATATATAAGCAGATTGTTTAAAAATGTCCACATAGGCCTATAGTTAGATTTTAGACACATCATTATTATCAAGTGCCGTTTCCGCAACGAAGGTTGACTGCAGCAGACCAACATTCCGTCTCTTGTTTTAGTGGTGCACTCTGCTTGACTGAAACCTGTCCATCTCGTGATGTTAATCTTCTATCTCTATCTCTTACTCGTCTCCCCTCGACTTTACTCTCAAGTAAAGTTTTCAACAAGGTGATATGTCTTTTAATATGCCCAAAATACTTTATTTGTTTGATCTTTATTTCCCTTTATAATTCTTTCTTCAAATGAAGTGTTATTAGAACCTTGTTTATTTTCTTGACGTTCCATGAAGTTCTCTCTATTCTTCTATATATTCACATCTCAAAGGCATCAATTGCCTTCTAGTTGTTTGTTCATTGTCCATGTTTCTGAGCAATACATTAAAATAGAATAGATGTAGCATTTTATAATTCTCATTTTATTCAAGTTTGTTTGTAATTTGCTTAGATATCAACATTTTCCTCATGTCATTGAAAGTACTTTAGCCACTCCCACTCTCCTATTAACAGATGTGAAATATGTACAAGATATTAGTAATGTTCCACAGATAGTCTGTCAGCTTTAAAAAAATATTACCACATATGGTCAGATAAAAAAATTACCACATATATTCATATTTTACAAATATTACCACAGATAGTCTGACTTTAAAAAAGAAATTACCAAAATATAGTATGATTTTTAATAAAAATTACCACAAGTAATCAATCACACGAACGCGGTTACGTATGTGGATCTCACCAATAGCCCACTAGACAAACCACCCACGCAACAGAAAACTTTAGTAGATGACATGTCGCTATATTGAGGCTCTCTTGTGGTAGCTTTGTAGCATGCCATCTTTACAATTATAGACCCCCACTGAGTAGAAGGCTCATTCAATAGATATTGCACCAAGCCGAAAGCTGAAGTCTCATGGGTGTGAAGAAAGCTCAGAAAAAACACCCCATGGCACATATGATGTAAGAGATAGTCGCTCGCAATTCCATGGGTTCTCAAACAAAGAAACAGATAATCATTTTTTTTCAAAACTACATTATATTATATATAAAATATATTATGATTTTTTTTTAAATTACCAAATATAGTAAACAAATTTACAACATATAGTTTGATTTTCTTTTTAAATTACCAGATATAGTTTATTTCTAAAAAAATTACCACATATATCTGAAATATACAAAAATATACCAGATATATATATAGATATATAATGACTGCATGGTTTACCTAAGCTAACCCAACATATTAGATATTATGACACCAGGACTACATTGTTTAACGTGGCTGACCCAGCATATCAGATATTATTACACAAGGACTGCAACGTGTAACTTAGCTGGCTCAACTTATCACAAATGATGACATGGGGACACAGGACCGTAGATATGAGAACTTTAAGGAGGGGTTTTTACCTATATAAAAAAATTAAATAGATAATTCGTCAGTTTTCGTGTGCAACTTTCAGCTTGACTGAAAATTGAAGACCTTTTGCCAAAAAGTCACAAAGGGAGAGGTTTTTAATTTACCTTCCGGTTTAAGTTCCTAGTGTTAAAAGTCGTGTTTGATTCGCTAAGGGAGTGTGTGTGTGTGTGTGTGTGTGTGTTTGAACACCCGCCTACTATCTACAGGCCTGCGATGGCTCTCGTTTAACCTGGATCACCCAGCTTAACACTTCCAAATTAAGATATTATGACATGATGACTGCATCGTTTAACTTGGCTGACCCAATTTATCACTATGGATAAATGCAGGTGATATTTATTCCTGATAGTTTTACACAGACTAGTACTAAGAAACGCAACAAAACCAATATGCCCTATATCTATAACCATTTTTGTAAGTCTTGTTTTTTAATGTTATGAAGTTCGGACTGAATTACGGGATAAAACTTCATATTGCCCCTCCCTCCCCCCTCTCACATCCATATTATAACGAACATAAATCTACAAATGTCATAAATACACTAACCTGATGCAATTACGCCTGACCAAAGGCGAAAATGTCCATGAGTAACTGGATCACTGAAGAAGAATAGGAAGCAGCGATCACATATAAGCAGTAAAAACAACAGCGAAGATCTTAACAACCATCACAATACATGTCGTTTCTGGCTTTAGGGATAACTCGTCGTGAGTACATTCTCACCATCGCTCCCACCTTCAAGAAAAGAAAGCCATTTTTTTTTCCTTTCAGGAAACAGACCATTGCTAACATTCCAACATCACGTGATTGAAAACGGACAGTCAACGTGTAAATCGATAACCAGGGGGCAAGCGAGGTTTTTTATTATTATTCAAAGTGATCTGTGGTGATAACAACTAGGAAAGCAAGGGATATATGTTTGCAAATGCCCGTGTCATGAAGCTTAAGTTAGGAATGAACAAACAGAACAATTGTTGAGATGATAAATTAATACATTTAGAATTAAGATCTTATATAGGTATAAGGGGTGTCAATGGCAGTAGATACGCGTTCCGTAACAGGAGGGACGGTTTATTTAGGGAAAAAAAGGTTACTCGTGCGTTTTCGTTTATAAGTACCTCTATTTTGATGAAAAATTCGATGACCTTTTTGTGAGCAATTGCTGGGAGGGGGGAAGGGAGGGGTAAGTTTCTAGTACTATATGACGCGTACTTTAGTGCGTTCATAAATATTTGTCCACCGATACTGTCTATTTTCTCCGTAATTACTGAGCATATATGCTTCATATTTTGCGTGAGTGCATTATTTCATAACCACGTTACAGATTTATGATTACTTATTATCTAAATTTAACGGATTTATTGCAACAGTCGGTACAAATGTCGTTTTTAAAGTAGTAATGATTTTATTTTATGTGAAAAATAAATTTTAGAGTTAATGCTGATATAGGCATATCGTTCGTTTGTTGTTGCATGGGTAAAAATGAAGTATTTCACATGTAATATTTCGCCCGTGTGTTCCCGGGTCCCGAAAGGGAAGCAAAGAATAGCAACACTGTTTACCTTCCACGCATGTTGTAAAAGGCGACTAAGGAGATTATGGGATGGAGTTGGCTGTCCTATCCCATATAGGTAAGTGACCCAAAGCCATGCTGAAGTCGGATGTGTCAGACCGAAAGGCGCAGATATCACAGCAATGCTGTAAACCATGACGCAACGTATTCCGTTCTCCGGACTACATCCTGCTAATCTGCAGGAGTTTGAGAACGAACGCAGATGAAGAAGAAGAATCAAATGTAATATTTTCCTTTCGTTTGAATTGAGATTATATGCAACAAGATATAAAGTTAACAGTTAAACGTTTATGTAATTGTAGTATTATTTACAATCTTGTCAGTTTAAAATAAACGTACCCATACATTGTACTTACCGTACTCATCATCATTTGTGCCCTAGTGTGAACATTCTAAGTACTAGTGTTGATATTCTGTAATCCTCGACCAAAATATTTCCTGAGTGTATTCTACAATGCGGAGAAAATTAAACATGTCCAACATTTAATATTATCAGTCTAGGCTTTTTGTTTTTCACCTCTTACCCTAACACCTTCTAGTTTGCTGTACATGATTGTTTTAGAGAGGACTTCATTTCTCATCAAATGACTAAATCGCAACAGCCAACTACGTTTAACGATTGTCAATATGGTCTTGTTGTCCAGCTAGGCTAGGCTATATATTATATATTAATATCACATATATCTTTACATTGATAGATATGTCACATCGGTAGTGTTGTTTTCATATGTTCACTATTATATTGATGTTATCAAAATCCTTTTCCTTCTCCTTTTTCCTCTTTCCTTATAATTTTTATTATTATTCTATTCCGAATCCGATGAATAGTAAAGATCGATAATTGTAGTTGGTTGAATGAAGCGTAACCCATCTTTCTGCCAATATTCTTCTTCCACTCTCTATATATGGTCCTCACATTTTATCCATAATTCTTTTTCAATGGTGGAGAGCATAGTATATGCAATTTTCTGAATATCATTAAGTTTGAAGGTTTTATTTTCCTTTGTCACTGCTCCCTTAAACTTAGCACAAACAAATTATATTGGATTTAAATGTGAATGGTACAGTGGTAATCTTATACATCTATGTCCATGCTCCTCTATAATTTTATCAATGTGGAAAGTCTTTACTCTGTGTGTATTCTTTACCAACAGCAGTAACTCCGGTTTCAAGTGCATTTCAGTAAATGGAATCTGTTCTTTTCTAAGCCATATTTTTTTTATCTGTTCCTTAGTAGATGAGGATGTAGGGATCTTATCTTCACATGCAACAACATTGTGGTAGGAAACGTTGTTCATAACCAGACAGGAGGGTCTATCTAATGAGAGTACAGTCTTCTCTATCCACTCTCTAAATATATGACCATCAATCTCAGCATGGTAGTCTCGATTATCGGTAGATTTGGAAATGAAAATTAGTTCATCATTCTTTAAAAGACCATGTTATCTGCGTGTGCCATTATTAATCTTTAACCTTTGCTGCTCGGTACATATCTCTTAATAGCTCCATCTACAGATTGCCATTCCTTTTCATTAGTGTTGGTGAGTGTTTATCCATGTTTCATCTACATATACAATATCATAATTTTCTTAACGTATCTTCCTAATTTGTCTCAGATATTTACATTTTGATAGTTACTAAATGAGGTTTCTCACAAATGATCTTAGTATTTCGCGTGTTTTTTTTTACCGATATCAACAGACCGTGTGAAACAAAACAGAAAACATGTTAAATTGTACTGTACTCTGTCTATTTTTATGACAATCAACAAACAAGTATTACTACCTTAAAATGGCATTCGTAGCGACTGCTGCGATAAATCCGTTCAATCTAGGTAATAATTAATTATATAAATTATGACAGCAGAAAAATAGTGGCAGCAGAAATGACATGTCTACGAAGAATACTTGGAGTGTCATTAAGAGATAAAATTAGAAACGGTAACATCAGACAGATAACCAAAACAATACCAGTATTGGAACACATCAAAAGACAATGATAAAGTGGTTTTCACACACTTCCAGACTACCAACAGACAGCATGCCACAGATGGCCATGACACAAAGACATCACGAATATAAAGCCATAGGCAAACCATGTAAAAGATGGACCACACGACGCAAGGCAAACAAGGGTCACAACATATATATATAGATAGATAGATCTGGTGCTTTTTCATGTCATCTGATGCCAAAATTGTTCAAATATTGGGGCACATTATTTTCTGGTACTTTTTAGTAGTTTAGCTCTGTCAAAAATGATACACATTTTTAGGAACACTAAATGTCAAAAGGTGAACAACTATTGAAAACAAGTTAACATTTTAGGAACACTAAATGTTAAAAGGTGAATAACTATTGAAAACAAGTTAAAATTTAGGGAAAACAAGAAAAAAAATTCGCACACATTTCATCGCCATCACATTATTACCATAATCTAGCACGTACAATGAAGTTTAACGATAGTGTATAAATGTTACTGCCACCGAATCGTGGAACATGGACGTTTGTTCCAGCATCTTTGTTATGACTGCACCATCACTATCAGATTCCCTTATCTTCGTTTCATTATGTTTCACTATGAGCAAAAATTATGCTCTACATTTAAGAGCACAGTGACTCAAAAATGTAATGAATTTTATTTAAAAATGGTATGGCAACTGTGGTAGATAGAGATAACACTAAATGCTATTGTAAATACTGCAAGTGTTCTATAGGGTGAAATTGAAAGATATTGAGTGGCATGATAATACAGTAAAACATAAGAAAGTTGCACAATCATTCAGAGAACAAATACAAACAAAACTTTCACTCGTAGGAATGACGTACAAGCAGTAAAAGTAGACAAATGTTTTGTGTTTGTAACTGAACAGTGTTCTCTACGTGATAACGATAATTTAAGTTCATTCTGTAAAGTACAATTGGTGACAGTGTGGCATACAAGAATCTAACAATTGGTAACAGTGTGGCATGCAAGAATTTAACAATTGGTGACAGTGTGGCATGCAAGAATCTAACAATTGGTGACAGTGTGGCATGCAAGAATTTAACAATTGGTGACAGTGTGGCATGCAAGAATCTAACAATTGGTAACAGTGTGGCATGCAAGAATTTAACAATTGGTGACAGTGTGGCATGCAAGAATCTAACAATTGGTGACAGTGTGGCATGCAAGAATCTAACAATTGGTGACAGTGTGGCATGCAAAAATCTAACGCCTAGAAGATATAAATGTATTGCAGTAATTTCAAATATGCTTTCTCCACATAAAAAACAATAGGTATCTGATATTAAAAACAACACACTCAGCATATTAATTAATTAAGGAAAACAATCACATATCTGCAATAAGATATCTATGGGGGCTGTTTATAAATTACCTCAACAATTATTTTGGCAACTTTTAACCCCCACCCCTTCTCTTGTCAAAACTTGTCAAGATTTCAAGGACCCCTGAATTTAATTATGCAAAATATTTTACCCTCGCCCTCCCCCTAATATTTTAGTAGAAAAATATAGAAAATAGGCCCTATACATATTTTTTTCTGATTATTGGAATGTTTTTTTTTTCAAATTCAAAAAATGTAATTGGTGTATATAAAACATCATCATATAAAACAATCACCAACACAGGAGATTGCTTATGGAGATCAGAAATATATTCGCAATGGACTTACAAAAAACATCACAGATAACAAATATGTGGCAAGGTACATGCAGAAAAATAAAATTAAAACTATTAAGAATCTATATTTGTTCCAGTGACAACGTTTATTGTAAGGCGTAGACAATGACATAATTGTAAGGAAAAAAAATATCCGTATTCGGAATAAAATAGGCCCCTATTATAGAAAAGTTCTACGAATATCATGGACAGAACGACGAACCAACGCCGATGTCCACAAAGACGTAAATTTATAAGAATACTAGTTCCTCACAACTACTTTTTTTAAAACTATGTGTCATGTGACGTATTCCTTCCAGAACGTTGTCTTCCCAATGAACTCTCTGAACCTCTCTCTGTCTTGGGCGATGCGGCTTGCATTTTCTAGCGATGTATTCATATTATCTTTAATGTCGTCAGTCCATCGTCTTCTTGGTCTGCCCCTTCTCCACTTCCCAGGTACTCTTCCCTCCATTATTTGTCTTTCTAAACAGTTGTGTCTCTTTATATGACCAAACAGGCGTAGTTTTCTTTTTGTTATTGTGTTTAGTAACCAACACTCTGGAATATTCAGTGTGTTTATAATATCTGAGTTTCTGATTTTATCCTTCCATGATATTATCATATTCTAAGTATCTTTCTATAGCATTTCAGCTCGAAGGCGTTGATCTTCTTTGCCGCTGTTTTACTTAGAGTCCATGTTTCACAGCCGTATGTTGCAACCGGAAAAATAAAAGTTTGTAACATCAGCACTTTCGTTTCTATTTTGTTGTTTTTCCATATGTTTTTCAGCCGTGTTATTTTGCAATATGCCATTGCCAATCTCTTCCTTATTTCTGCCATGCAGTCTCCTGCACCGTTGATGTTTGCTCCTAAGTATTCAAATTTATCCACACATTCTATCTCGGTATTGTCTATTCTGATTTTTGGTTGTTTAAAACTATAACTAACATATTTCGGACATATGCGAAACACAATGGTTTAAGTAGATTAAAAATGGAGGGAAACGTTACAGGGAAAGAGAACAAGAATCATATCAAGACTGTGATCGTCATCACATATCGATAACCTTATGAACATAACATTGGAAGAGGCAGGGCAGCTTGCAAAGAACCGAGAGGCTTAAAGAATAGGAGTGAGTACAACGTTCTGCAAGGACAGGTCACATAGATACAAAAACAAAATTGTTGACCGCAAATTTTGCCAAATCCCTACCTCCCTTATCAATAGCTGTCAAAACTTGTTTCAGATTCCCCCTCTCCCTCCTTCCAATTATTGACGTAACTTATGGACATGTCTTGTGTGGTATTATTCCGAGAAATTAAAATGGTTTGATATTACTGTTATAAAATTTTTTTTAATCTGGTAGCGTAAATAATGGATGTACACACAATTAAAGTCGGAACCTCCTGAACAACTTCTGGTTAGAATGTAAGTGTGTGCCATTTTCTTCAACTAACTGTGTTACAAGCTGCAGCCGAGAGTCGTTCGATGCACCTATAGTTTTTATATTAAATATGGATTGAAGAAATGTGTTGAATGATGTGAATTGTGGTTATAAATTACATATTGATGTTGTGAATTGTGGTTGTAAGCTACATATTGATGTTGTGAATTGTGGTTATAAACTACATATTGATGTTGTGAATTGTGGTTATAAACTACCTAATGATGTGAATTTGGTTATAAACTACATATTGATGTTGTGAATTGTGGTTATAAACTACATATTGATGTTGTGAATTGGGGTTATAAACTACATATTGATGTTGTGAATTGTGGTTATAAACTACCTAATGATGTGAATTTGGTTATAAACTACATATTGATGTTGTGAATTGTGGTTATAAACTACATATTGATGTTGTGAATTGTGGTTATAAACTACATATTGATGTTGTGAATTGTGGTTATATTGATGTTGTGAATTGTGGTTGTAAACTACATATTGATGTTGTGAATTGTGGTTATAAACTACATATTGATGTTGTGAATTGTGGTTATAAACTACATATTGATGTTGTGAATTGTGGTTATATTGATGTTGTGAATTGTGGTTGTAAACTACCTAATCATGTTCTTCAAAAAGACTGATCGCAGAACACATGCAGCGTTCATCATCATTATTTTACACCCTGCACGTGTAAGTACAGTCATAGTACAGAAATTGAAGGGGACTGTTCTGACTGGGATGTGACAGATCTGGAATAAACCTACTCCTAGTATTAGCTAATTGTGATGAATTATAATGGGAAATCTGGTAACGTTTTTCTGAATATCTTTAGCCACTTTTCTTCATTATTTTTGTGTGCGCATTTATGTCACGAGGCTAGTGTCTTTTGATTTAAATGAATTGCAACATTAGATACAGCAGAAAACATTTACCGAAAATGAGGGTGTTATTTGAGTTCGTATATCTAAGATAACATTAATTCTAATCTTCGCTGATATTCATAAATTATAATGTGATATCTTGTAACATTTTAATGAAAATGTTTATTGCCTTTTTATAGTGCCTTTTTAAAAAGTATGTGTTTTTAGTGCCTTTTTAAGGCACGGCTTTTTTTTTAATTGCTTGGCAACACTGGGTTCTACAGCATGGAACAGCAAACTTCATCCTCACAATCTCCTTAGTTGCTTCTTACGACATGCATGGTAGGTAAAAGTGTCACTATTCTTTGCTTCCCCTTCTGTTCCCGTCAGCCCACTGGTGTGCTATACCAACAGGCATAGAAAGTAATGGAAACCGGCAAACGTTCAATAATAATTTTATCTGAAATCGATAGCAGCCAATTTAAAGATCCAACAGGCGTGCCGATTGAGAGATTGATGTTCCATTTTCCTCCAATGTTGAATAATAAAAGCAGGATGACCAGACTTCCCGGTTTTACCGGCATAACGGCGTTTTTTGGTTGTTTTATCGAAACACAATAATGCCATCGCTCTTTTTTAAATATGAAGATTTCTCATAAGAGTAGTTGAATTTCTGCCCAAATTATGGCCTATGCGTTACACGCATATAAACTTGATCTGAGAAGTCAACGGTTTCTTTATTATTAAGAACAAGTTGGAGTTCAAATTTGTAAAATGTTCTCATTGTTTGTAATTTATAATTAATTATCAGTGGTTATTTGTGTTATTCAGCATTTTCACTTCAAGATTTCTTAGTGAAATAAATTAGCGAAGAAAAATACTTAACTAGCTTATTTTAGAGACAATTTACTGGCTCTTTTTTAAGGACAATTTATTGTAATCGCTAATGGGTATTCAGGTTATTTTATTTCCTAAATCTGGTCCCTGAATCAGTCAAATCAGCATACTAATACAGAGATAATCATTTCACAAAAGTTATCGAAGCAATCAAAATATAGTATTGTAAATAAATATTCTCAGAAAATCAGGCGTTTATAAGGAAAATATGTAACAATGTTATAGAACGACGTGTTTAGCGAAACAGCGATTACATTCTCCACAATAACTCCATACCAATTTAGATACACAATGGCATGTGTGTGTGAACTCAATCCGATAATTATAGTGTCAATAAAGTTGTAAACTGAATGTGAAAAAATAAATATGCTATCAGTATGACGTCATTGAAAATTGTGTATTTACCTGGAGTAACGTAGGTTCCACGGTACCGTGTTCGATTCCAGTAGTCGCAGACTATTGTGCGCCCGGACTGTTCAGAACGCAATGGCAAACTACTGAACGTATTTATTTGCCTAGACAATCACTACAGCTAAAAAATGATGGATTGATGGCTAAGTTCTGAATAGCTACCAATTTGTTTAGTGTAGATCTCGACTGGAAATATTACTATTTCATCCTCATCAAGTGCCGTCTCCGCAACGACGGTTGACTGCAACTGATCTCCAACATCACCTGTCTATTGTCTTGTCGGTGCACTCTGCTAGACTGTAACATGTCCATCTTGTGATGTTATTCTCCCACTTGTATGTCTGTCTACCTATTGCTCGCTTCCCGTTGACTTTATCCTCAAGTAAGGTCTTCAGTAAGGTCTCATGTCTTTTAATGTGTCCAAAATATTTTATTTCCTGACCTTTATTTCTCTTAGTAATTCTTTCTTAACATTAAGTGTTATTAGAATCTCTTTGTTTTCTTTTCTTCCCATGATGTTCTCCATATTCTTCTATATAAACGCACATCTCAAAGGCATCAATTCTGTCTTCTAATTATTTATTTAGTGTTCCATGTTTCTGAGCCATACATTAGTATAGAATAAATGTAGTATTTTATAATTATCATGTTTAACTTGTTTGTAATTTGTTTAGATGCTACTATTTTCCTCATGTCATTGAAAGTACTGTTAGCCATTCCTATTCTCCTTTTATCTTCTGTTTCACATCTGCCATCATTTGTGACTGTGTCCAAGATATTGACAATGTTTTACTTGTTGCAGTTTCTCTCCATGTATGTTTATTTTGCAGCTCTTGTTCTTCTGTGTCCTTGCTGATTATCATGGTTTTTTATTTGTGGATATTGATATCCAGTTCACATTCAATACTTGATTTACACTGCTGCAGGGTTAACATGTATTCGTTTAGCAGAACAAGAATGTTGCTGAACAAATAACAGGCCCTATTTGTGGTAGAAAAAAGTTTAACAATGGAGGCAAATATACAGAAGATGTTATAAACTTCGTGCTGAAGTATCCTGGTGCATAAATTATATCATCTGCTATAGAAATAACTTCATCGTGTTATCAGCCACTGATGTGTTGTTCGTCCATCACAGGTGATGATGACCACTTGTCACATCCACTTTTGAAAATTTAATTTTAGTTATGTCCTTGATTATGAGTTCGTAGATGGCTAATGATCCCTATTCGAGCTGTAAATGTCCTTGGGCAGTTTGGACATGGAATAACGACTGTAGACGGATCTTGGTCTATTCGTGACTCTCTAGCTGCTCTCCGCTGTTGAGCTGCTGCATTTCTCCTCTTTTCACAAGATGATGCGCTCTTTTTTATTTTAGAACGCCATGTAGATCTATTTTGTGCACGTTCTTCCCATGTATCGTGTTCTATTTCAAAGACTTTCAGTGAGTTCTCTAACGAGTCATTGTAGCGCTTAAATCCAGCCACTGATACCAATACCTGATCGACATTCACATTATAGTTTTTATTCCCCATAAATGTTGTAGCGCAAATGACGACACACAGATCCACATTAAATATACCATGACAAACTATAGATAATATGATAAAACTAAATGTAAATAGCCTTTCATCTGAGGCCGTTTTGGACCTATTTTTGACATATTCACAGAGACGGCCATAACATTGCCCAATTGCACGTCACTTCTAGAAGCTACTCACATGTCGCATATGAATATAAGAAAGAAGTAGCCTCTCGTAGTGATACGTAATATGGCAGTGCGGTCATATTTTTGTCGATAGGTCAAGAAAGGCCTTCGCGATGAGCGGATTACAATTTAGTTGTCTCGCCTTCTGTATAGTTTCCCCGTGTTAAATACCCACAATTCATTGGACCGTATTACCATCAATGTAAATGTGTGAAAAGTGACGTTATGGCCACCTTGTACTAATATTACATCGTATCATTTCTATCCTCTATAGCGTTTGTGTTTGCCGTGACCACCTACAATGTACAATCTGAATGTTGAACTGGAAATTATCGTTCTTCTTCTTCAGTGTTCATTCTCAAACTCCCACAGGATCTCTCTTGTAGCGGGACAATGGTCCTACTAGATTTCCTGCAGAATGTAGTCCAGAGAATGGAAATGCGTTGTGTTGCTGTTTTATTTGCGCCAATGGTCGGACACATCCTTTTTCATTTTTAATATTACGCATTTGACATTTCTAGTGATTTTCATTGTCTATCGACACTTGGTGTACACAAAGTGACACAAGGTATACACAAAGTGACACATGGTGTACACAAAGTCACACAAGGTATACAAAATGTGGCACAAGGTATACACAAAGTGACACAAGATATACACAAAGTGACACAAGGTATACACAAAGTGACACAAGATATACACAAAGTGACACAAGGTATACACAAAGTGACACAAGGTATACACAAATTGACAATAGGTACACACAAAGTGACACAATGTATACAACAGTGACACAAGGTATACACAAAGTGACACAAGGTATACACAAAGTGACCAATGTCAGCATAAAAACATTCACCGTCTCCCACTCAAATACGCTATAAATAGTGCTGACGAATTCAGATCGTACTTACTAATTGAGACGGGCACTGAAGAGAAAACAGAAGCGTATACTTAGCTTTGCCTACTGATATCTACTTTGCTTACGCCCATGCTTGAACATAAATATTATGTCCTGTATCTTCAGTTCATTCAAGTTTGACATTTTACCTAGTCTACCTACCATCTGTTACCTGTAGTCGCACCTGTTGTACCGGATAAGACGGACGGTCTGCTCACAGGCTAATCATCGATTTTTGTTAGATTTAATGATCAATTTTTGTGCGTGTTGTTGTTAATAGTTGAAATACACCTGAAAGAAACATCTGTTATGTGTGAAAGTGCAGCATTCGGGAGCCTTCGTGCCAATGTCTGGATCAGGCGTGGTCTCAGTCTGACAACTAAGTTGGACGTGTACCATGCAGTGGTTCTGCCAACACTGCTTTATGCTGCGTCATCCTGGACTGTCTATGCGAGACACGCTCGACAGCTTAACTCTTTTCATCTTCGGTGCTTACGAAACCTCATGGTAGTACGTTGGCAGGGTCGTGTACCAGATACGGAAATTCTTCAGAAGTCCCGTATGCAAAGCATCCATGCAATGCTGACTAGGTCTCAACTCCGATGGACTGGCCACATCGTCCGTATGCCAGACAAGCGCCTTCCAAAGAGATTATTCTATGGGGAAATGTGCGAAGGTAAACGTTCAAGTGGAGGGCGGAAACAGCGCTTCAAGAATCACCTACAAAGCTTTCTCAAGCACTGCAGCATCGATCCTAGCTCCTGGGAGACTACAGCGCTAGATCGCTCAGTCTGGCACACTCAGATCACTTCTGGTATCACTAAATGTGAAAAAGAAAGAACACTGCTGGCAATCCACAAACGCAAGAAGCGGAAGGACAAATCCGCAAATTCTCCTACCCCAACCTTCAGCACTCCTGCATACACTGCAATAGAATTTCCGTGCACGAATCGGACTCATCGGGCATCTACGAACTCACAAACCAAATTTGTTAATTACCAATTTTAATTATTATATATAAATATATTTTTTTTTCCATCACATTTAATGTTTTTTCATGCCATGCTCATCTTCGCTTGCGAAGGAGGAACAGCATGTGTGAAAGTAATTTATTATGATCCAAGTAATATCTAGAACACCCCCCCCCCGTCCTTGATTGTTTGGATTTCCTTGTAATATCTCTCATATAAATAACCAAAATGTCAGAGGCTGTCCGACAGAGAGTGCCTCAGTAACCAAACGAAAACGCGGTAAATACTAAATAAAGTAAAGAGGTTACTATACAATTCTAACTAATAATGTACAAATAAAAAATCGAGATTCAAGACTCTTTCTTATGTTTGTCCCGTAATTTAATATACTCTATCATATGTAAACGTTGTGATATGAAGTATTTTGGTGAAACCGGTAGACGTTTGGATGACAGATTCGCTGAACATTTAAGAGATATAACGAATCATCGTGACTCCCCGGTGGCTAATCATTTCAACAGCCCTTCACATCATGGTAGTTCTGATGTTTCTGTAACTGGTTTGTTACGATGCTATTCTGGCGACTGGCAACGTCGGTCTTTGGAATATCGGCTTATTTGTAATATGGGAGTCTTACAACCACATGCTATGAGCATTAATCACCGATTTGTTTGATTTACCCAATTCTTTTTAATAACCTCCACTCCCGTATTTTACTGATCATTGCAATTGTTTGTTTCTGTGCACGCTCCTTAGTAATTATTTTAGCGTTTTCTAGATTTCTGTGCATTTGTATTATATCTTTGCTGTTTATGTGTAATGTAAAAAAGTAAAGTAATCCATAGCATTTATTAATGCCGTAGGGGTATGAGATGTTAGCGATCTCACATTTCAGAGGATCTGCAAATGAGGGCGGTAGCCATCTCCTCTCCCTCGCAGTCTTTACTTCCCGGATTAATCTGGTACCCATTTAAGGCTGGGTCGACCCGGGAGCCGTTGCTATCTGAAAAACATTTCCGAGCTAACGCGGCTCGCTGTTTATGTGTGCCAACATGTGATTATTTTATATTCCAATCTGTTAAATGTGCATTTTCATACCTCATTGTGTGATTTTTTTCCCCGTCATATGCATATCTCGACTTCTGTTACTGTTTCGTTTCCTAAATTTGTTAATACAATTGTCTGATAAATAGATTTATTGAGTAGCCTCTTATAATGACATGCAATAGAGTTGCGTGATTGTTTCTTTCAATATATCAAAAAAAGTCTTCTACGGAGCGGATGTTTACATATGTCCTTTCGCGTGGCTCTCGATAACACTGTCGAGAGTCACGACCAGTTAGAACTTCTAGTGTATACGGGCTTGCCTGGGCAGTAAATCCATGTGATACCCTGGAGGTGGGATACAGCTATAGATACTGTCCACTCTTATTGATATCTTATTAATATTTATCCCGTTCAAAAACGATTTTTCTCCTCTAGAATACGTTCTCAGAAGTAGGCCTTTTACAATTGCTCTCTCACTCAATATCTATGTCCTTCATCTTTTCACTCAATCACAACCCACATTATCTTTAATTGTCTTAAACCAGCTCCCTAATTTTTCTCTCTTAATGTCTTTATCTAAATGATGTAGCTTGTTCTTGATTTTCAGATTTGTGTCTCATTTTCTTTTACGCATTTATAATTTTTTTCTCAATTGTGTTCTCTCTCTCTCTCTCTCTCTTCCGTTTAAAATCCTACTATTAAAATCTCTCTTAAGCTCCAGTCTCATTCATATATATATATATATGTTAATGTTGAGACCTGCTTAGGGTTAAAGCATTTTAAATATAATTTAATCTGCAGCAGTGTTTCCCGAAGTTGGGCCTAATCCCCACAGGAAGGCAATTTGATTGTTAAGGGGGTAATTCGAAAATTGTAATTAAGCTTCATTTCAGGGAATAATTCAATTTTTTTAATATAAAAAGATGTATATACAATACATTACAAAGGGGACGTCAGAATTTTAGAAAGACTTACGTGGGGCATGATAACAAAAAGGTTGGGAAACACTGGTCTACAGCAAACCTAGCTCTACATTATGCATGCATATATTAAGTGGCTCCTACCGACTATACCACCAGATGTTTTTATAGTAGATTTCCTTTTATACCAACTTTCAACTTTTCGATTTCATCTACAGTGTACAGTGTTAACAATAACTTGATAATGCAAACATATGGCTCATGAAATTTCCTTCAAACTAAACAATCAATATTAAATAATTGAAAATTGGTAGCATATCCTATCCAGGACGTAGCTATCAACCCAGCATTTGTTGGCTGTGGTGATTTTCTAGGCAATATAAATACGTTCAGTAGGTTGCCATTTCTTTCTGAACGGTCCGGATGCACAATTGCCTGTGGTGAGGAACGAACTCGGTACCTGTGCCGTCACATACACGCTCTGTACCACTTCGCCACAGAGCCGGACAATTAAATAATACTGTGGCTATATCACCGTCAGGGTGATCACTCACGATGTTCGCGCAAAAAAAATCATTAATGAATGCTCCTGATAGAGACACTTTCTTCAATTGTAAACGACAACAAGATGTACTGTGATTATTTTCTATTTTCTACGTACTGACTGGTATGAGGTCCATATATATACTATTGTTTACTTTACACATAAACAGCAAAGATATAATATATATATATATATACAGAAAACAGCGAAATTTACTGATAACATTAGACAGATAACCAAAACAATATCAGTATTGATACACATCAAAACATCAAAAGACAACAGATCAAGTGGTTTTCACACGCTTCCAGACTACCGACATATAGTATGCCACAAATGGCCATGACACATAGACATAACTGTTATAAAGCCAGAGGCAGACTATGCAAAAATAATGGATCACAGAAATCAAAGAAGCCACAGGAACAAGTTTACAAACAGCGCACAAGAAGGCCATCTTCAGAGAACTCTTCCACCCCTGATGCCGCAAGTCAAACAAGGGACACAGCTATAGATAGATAGATAGCGAAATTTACGAGAAAACCCACATTATGAAATGTTAACCCCATAATATTAAATAATCAATAAAAGGTAATGCTGCTGTAAAACTGAATAACTATAGTTTGTTGATTCTAGATTAGGAACATGCGTCACAGCACTGGGGACATTTCCATATATGCTCTGTTTACCGTTTCGTCAGCCATATTCTTCTTCTTCTTCGTTCGTTCTCAAACTCCTGCAGATTAGCAAAATGTAGTCTGGAGAACGGAATGCGTTGTGTCATGGTTTACAGCATTGCTGCGATATCTGCGCCGTTCGGCCTGACACAGCCATATAAAAGTGTATAAGCTCAGTGTTCTAGTCAGTTGCTGATTACGCGTTCTTCTGATCTTTTCGGGGTGGGAACACTTTCTCTCATCGCTTCCAGTCACTCCCAATTCTACCATTCTCTGAATATGTACATTGTTTCGTTTGACTTCCTCCTCGTCTTCTCGTAGGGTATCCATGACCGCTCTAATCAATTCAATCCTGTCTTTTCTTATCTCGGTGCCGTTCACCAAGGCTTTACCAGGCAACACATCGGCTCTTTCGTTTCCCCTCACCCAGGCATGACCTGAACAGTAGATCCATGTAATGCTCTGTGCGTTGTTGAGAAGAGTGATCCATTCAGTTCTTATCATACTCTTTTATTTCTTGTGCAGCATACTTTGAGAGTCAGATAAAATCACAGTCTTTTGGTGGTTGCGTATCAGCCAAGTGAGAGCTGCTGTCACCGCTTCTATTTCCATTCTCATACTCGATGTTGTAGTGGGGAACAAAGCCGACTTCTCAGCTAATTTCTTGCCATTTTAGAAGGCCACGAAACATGTGTCTTACTATTGTTTCTTGATGTTACCCTATCAGATATGTCTTACTATTGTTTCTTGATGTTTACCTTATCAGATGTCTTACTATTGTTTCTTGATGTTTACCTTATCAGATATGTCTTACTATTGTTTCTTGATATTTACCTTATCAGATATGTCTTACTATTGTTTCTTGATGTTTACCTTATCAGATATGTCTTACTATTGTTTCTTGATGTTTACCCTATCAGATATGTCTTACTATTGTTTCTTGATGTTTACCCTATCAGATATGTCTTACTATTGTTTCTTGATGTTTACCCTATCAGATATGTCTTACTATTGTTTCTTGATGTTTACCTTATCAGATATGTCTTACTATTGTTTCTTGATATTTACCTTATCAGATATGTCTTACTATTGTTTCTTGATGTTTACCCTATCAGATATGTCTTACTATTGTTTCATGATGTTTACCTTATCAGATATGTCTTACTATTGTTTCTTGATGTTTACCCTATCAGATATGTCTTACTATTGTTTCTTGATGTTTACCCTATTAGATATGTCTACTATTGTTTCTTGATGTTTACCTTATCAGATATGTCTTACTATTGTTTCTTGATGTTTACCTTATCAGATATGTCTTACTATTGTTTCTTGATGTTTACCCTATCAGATATGTCTTACTATTGTTTCTTGATGTTTACCCTATCAGATATGTCTTACTATTGTTTCATGATGTTTACCTTATCAGATATGTCGTACTATTGTTTCTTGATGTTTACCTTATCAGATATGTCTTACTATTGTTTCTTGATGTTTACCCTATCAGATATGTCTTACTATTGTTTCTTGATGTTTACCCTATCAGATATGTCTTACTATTGTTTCATGATGTTTATCATATCAGGTGTGTCCTATTATTGCTTTAGTGAAGATTATTATCTGTTAAAATATTTGTTATTCTTGTATGTTCCTGAGTTTTGGTTGCTGAATCTACTGATTGTGAGTTGTTCCTACTTGTCTTTGTAACCTAGTTGTGTAATATTTATGTGGTGTCACAAGAACCTCTTACAATTGAGGGTGTTTGGAGGGATTTGGTCGTTACATAAACATGTCATCCGCCCATTTTCATGCGCTGTTTCTTCATTTTCATGAGGTTATCAGTGCCCCTTCTTTTAGACAATCTTTTGGGGGGGGGGGGGGGGGGGGGTTTGTACACGTCCATTAACTAAATTGATAGTAACAAAATTACTTTTCTGATTTTGTAAGGGGATGGTTGAACTCCAAACATCTTCTCTTTATACGAATTTGATAGAGGGATAGTATGTGGTGGGACATGTTAAACCACTCAAATGCCCATGAATCGACCACACATGTGCTCTGTCCAGTTTTCCCATTCCATATTTAGGAAGTCACTCTTTTCAGTAACAGACCAAAGTCTTGATACTAATCCCATGGTGTATTACCACCTGCATGGGCGTCAACATTGACAGGGAGCAGACTATGATAGAAGTCTTTCTTTCACGAAACATGTGGACAATGTCATTCAGAAAACTGGGAAGGGTATCAGTGCAGTCAAAATCATGGCATCTGCAGAGATGCCGCAGCGAACCATTTTCTGGTGATGCAGGCAGTGGTATTATCTGTGTTGAACTATGGTTTAGGTTTACTGACACTGTCGCAAACACAGGTGGATAGATTGAAGAGAGTTCAAAACGAGGTCATGAGAGCTGTCTTAGGACGCATAAGAGATACACCTATCATCTTCTTCTTCTTCTTTCGTTCACTTGAAACATGTCTATATCTGTAATTCTGTCTCCTTAATAAAACTCACTGTCTTTTGTAGTTCATACAGTGCCCCATAGAGCTTTGATTCCAGTGTGGTTTCCTCTGGCCAATATGTCTGCCTCAGCATTTCATGCTCAGAACACTCTTGAAGTATATGTTTGGCACTCTGTGCTGCCTGTCCACATGTACACATGGCCGTGTTGCCAATCTTGAACTTTGTATACATGTGACTGCGGAGTCGGTTGTGTCCTGTTCTGAGACATAGAATTATAACTTGTTCTGATCTGTTCATAATGTGATAGTCATCTTGTGTTGGTGTTTGTGGCATTCTCATTGACTTGATCATCTGTTTTTTCTGATGGTAGGTGATTGGTATATCTGGTTGGTCTTCGGCAGCACCTTCCTTAGCCAGTTGGTCTGCTTTTTCATTTCCTGGTATTCCACAGTGAGAGGGTATCTACTGCATGGTTACCCTATACTGGTAAGACAATTCGCTAAGTAGTTTTTTTAAGTCTGTTAGTTTTCCAGACTGGAGAGCTTGAAGCACTGACCTTGCATCTGTCAGGAATACCACAGGCTGTATGTCAGAGTTGGAGTTCAGCAGTTTTTTAGCTGCCACACTAATTGCCTGGATTTCTGCATCATAATTATTGCAGAATTTTCCTGTCGGTGTTCTGATTGTATCTCTAGGCTTGTGTGGATATTCTATATATACACCTGCACCTCCATTCCTCACAGCATTCTGTGCTGACCCATCTGTGTACACTCTGACCCATATATCTTGTGGATATTCCTCATCCAGGAAACTGAGGGTGACTGTCATTCGCTGCACACTGTTCTGTTCGTCCTCGCTTAGTATTCCTTTCACAACACCTATCATGACCATGAGGTTTCTCCTAGACCTACCAAGAATCAAATCAAGACATAAAAAAAGCCTAGGTTAAAGAATAATTCAATATCACCAATAATGATCAATTCTTACATCAATATCTAGACAACACAAAAGGAAGGCCATAAATTTTCAAATGTATTGATTTTAAAGCAATTATAATTCAATTATTTCTCCTATTTATTTCTACATATCTCTGCGAGAATAAATTTTAAACAATTCATTTGAAAAGCAAAACACGAAACCTTTATAATGTTGAATATGACATGATTTTGGCATTTATGAAAACTCAATTGTGAATTTTCAAGATTGCTAATGAATTACAATCTCAATCATCACATTAAATATGTCTATATGTCATAGTTGCTATTATTAGATAGAATTATATTATACTAGCAAAATATATTTTCGATTTGTTTCCTTTTTCTCGATTAAAAGGTCCTTTTAAAAATGTATCAGGGGACTTGTGTCACTTTACATTTATAAAATGGGATTGTGAGACATAACTTCTATTTAAATGGGGGTCATGACACAAAAAATATTGGGAACCAGTGTTTTAAACAAACCAACCAACACTCTAATCTATCTATCTATAAACCAGTAACCTGTCAGGGTCATAGGGGTACCACAGAGGATGTTTCAGCACACAGAGGCCTACAGCAATGTCTATCTTCAAAGATGCAGATGAATGAGAAGAAATCTTTTCCTGTCCATCCCTTGATGTTGTCTGTCCATGTTTCTATTTGCCCTCCTTTGCTTCTTCCACGTTTTATGGTTCTCTGTAGTATTATTTTTGACACAGAATCATGTCTGCATAACTTTTCCAAACCATGCCAGTTTTAAGCAAACCCTAACCCTAACCCTAAACAAACAAACCAATCAATACTTCATCTTTTTCTATTAAAGAAATATATTTAATGGCATGATGCTGAATCATCAGAAACTATATTTAAATGTATAACAAACAGAGGACTGTGGAGAGACAGGATCGCCTACTCTGGAAGGCATGGTACCAATGAATGAATGAATTTAATGTCAAGAACGACAATTCATGCACATGTACAAATTTAGACATTCACTGTGCATACATTTTAAATGGCTTCCACGCAAATATTGGAGCATTAGCCATAATTCACTGGTTCTTTAATTAAGACAGCCTGTTCACTCTCTGTTCATATTTGTTCCCTGCTTCATCTGATTCTTTTATTGCTTGACTTTCTTGTTCTGTCATCCCAACTGAAATATATCAAATAATTTTTAAGGTTTCTCATGAAATGTGGTTTAGTGAAAGGTGATAAAATACCATAGGCAACTAAGAAAAGTAAGGTTACGATTTTCACAGACTCTGCAAGTATATAAATTACAAAATACAAATTATAGAAAAAATTGGAGACATGCTTGTGTGTTGCCAGGGTCAAAACTGGAAGCAAAGAATAGCAACACTGTTTACCTTCCACACATCTAGTAAGAAGCGACCAAAGAGGTGTTGGCTGTCCCATCCCATATATAGTCGAAATGATCCAGCAGCCATGATGAAGTCGGATGTGTCAGACCAAAAAAGCTCAGATATTGAAACTAAGCTATATACCATGAAACAAAGTAAACCATTCTCCTTACCTCTGCTAATCAGCAGGAGTTTAAGAGCAAATGCAGAAGAAGAAGAAGAGGTAAACAGTCAAGATTTATAGTGCATATAATGAGAAGAGCTTATGCATGTGGTTGCATCTGTGGGTCTCACCAATGGCCCACTAGACATACCACCCATGCAACAGAAAACCTTAGTGGATGACATGCCGTTATATTGAAGTTATCTTCTTAGAGAAGCTTCATGGCACGTCAACTATATAATTATGCTTTTATTTTGTTGTTGAAATGTGTTTCATGTTTACCTGAATATATATGTATGCACCCTCTGTGGTTGGGAGGGAGCCAGAGATGTACTGTGCAGTACTGGGGAGGAGGAAACTGACAGCACTGTTTTTTCCTAAGGCTGAAAACCATCATAGAGGCACAGTGACCTCAGGACATGACAATCCTTTTGACGTGAACATTTGGTTGCATGCCTGGAGCAATAGAGATGTTTGGCATAACCAGTAGTCAATTGGTGGCGGGGAATGAGCACAGTGAATCCTATCTTGGCTACAGTGGCTAGGAGCAGTACACAGGTTGAAACCTACCTTCCTGGAGGTGTAATAGTTATTCTCTGGCTCTGTCCCGGGGTGGGCTGAAAATCCACAGACTTCCCAGCAATATAATGCCATGTAATGGTATTAGGTCAAAGGGCATGAGCCCATGGACCGCTTGATCAGCAACCAACATGAGAAGGGCATGAGAAGAGCAAAATGTGAACATTTAATGAGCACCAGAAATATCAAGAAAAGAAGAGACAAAGAAAGACAAATCTTGAACAATTAGTGGTTACCAGAAATATCAACAACAGGGACAGGAAGACAATGAGAGAAGCTGATTGATTTATCATCATAACATGGGAGACAATTATGGACTGAAATTAATAGTACAAGAATATCATTCATTTCATTCATATTTCTTTTGCGCTGAAGTTAGCTCATAGGTCAGATCTCTCCAATTCTGTCTGTTCAAAGCTATTCTGTGCAGTTCTTGAATAGTATGAATATTGGTTGTTTTACTTTCTCTAAGTATTGTTCTTCTGAGTGTTTCTTTTGGTCTACCCCGTGCTCTTTTGAGAATGAACTGACTTCTGTTACACAAATCGGTGTGGACTTTACGATGTTAGTTGATTAATCCAACGATCGACGGAATGACCCACAAGAATATGGGGAGTTGTATAAAAACTTGATCGTTTAAGGCACTCAGCCCAGACACTTGATTAAGTAATTTCTGAAAAAAAATGACAGTATTATTTACATGATTCATAGATTGTTACAAATTTTGGCTGTGCTGAATCCAACTTGAAACTCATGCATGAAATGCTGGGAGAAAATCAACTCTTTCATTTGCTGCGTGAGAAAATTGTCCTCTGGAGTAGATATCTGCATACCTCAAGGCATTGTAGCAAATAGTTGAGTCAAGAGTTCTCAGAGATGTATTAAGGAATATGGTGTTAGGTCAGTATTTTTCTTTGAACATCAGCATATCTAGGGATGATATGGTCAGCATCCATCACTACCTGTTATTTTCTAGAAAATCTGGTGCCCATTTACTTTGTGTGTCAACCTAGTAGTCATTTGTGATATAAATTTGCTCAGTAAACTTGAAATCAAACCTTTCCCTGCTTGACTAGTAGGTCTGTGCACTAACCAATGAGATACCATGACCAAATAAAATCAATATGAATAAAAACAATGAAGTGAACTTACTCAAAAAGATCTCTTTCTGTCTTTTCTTCCTCCAGTCTCTTATTTTCTTGCTGGTAGACGAAAAAAACATAAGTAATGTTCAAATATGTATCAGATTATACTCCTGATGCCTTCCGCAAGTGGAAGGTCTTACCTATGTCTACCCGGACCAATCACCATGCAAAAGTAAACTCCTAATGGATAACACGTTAATGTAGTGATGTTTCCATCTTGTGGAAGCCTCACAAAATTTCATCTGTCATCAACAATTAAATTTCTCATTATGGTTATCATATACAGCATCAAGCCAAATTCAAACAATATAACTTTTCCCCTGTACGCCGGTTTATTTTATGACAATTACATAATTTTATATAAAATGACTGACTCACATGTTCGTGTCTGATTTCCTAGGCTTATTAATTAAATTTATAATGTTATTTCATAACCAAACAAACATGCTAATAATATCTTTTGTGAAAATAAATATAACACTTAGATGTCACTGACATTCTTGATCCAATCTTGATTAAACAATCTTAAGAAAATGTATTGGACACACAACATGATTCTGAATTATATTCAATGCAGCATGTTATATTCAATGTTGATGATGTCATTTCATAACCAAACTAACGTACTCATAATATCTTCCATAAACAAACCTAATTTTCAACAATTCCTCATTATAAGAAACACCATAAGAATTTCACTAAAAATGGCTTCCATTCCAATGCTCTGAAAGGAAACTAACTTCAACTCTGCATGTTGCGGAATGTAACATGCATGTTGCATGTTACATTGTATTGATTGTCATGTTGCGGAAGGGAAACTTTAAGCTTACTGCTCAAGGGTTATAGTTGCATCACTTACCACCAGGTCTATCTTACTGTAAAAGGATTATAGTTGCAATCATTTACTACCAGGCTTACAAAGAAACGTTCCTCAATGTTTTTAAGCTTACTGTTCAAGGATTATAGTTAATCACCTACCACTAGGCCTAACTTATTGTTCAAGGATTATAGTTAATCACTTACCACTAGGCCTAACTTATTGTTCAAGGATTATAGTTAATCACCTACCACTAGGCCTAACTTATTGTTCAAGGATTATAGTTAATCACTTACCACTAGGCCTAACTTACTGTTCAATGATTATAGTTGCAATCACTTACCACCAGGCCTACAGAGAAAAGTTCCTCAATGTCTTTATGCTTGCTGCCCAAATAAACCTCCAAATCTCTACCTCCAATGATGACAGGTAATCTGCCAGCCCCCACATGTTGGGTCTAGAAACAAATAACAAAATGTTATATCTAATTTACAAAATACACTTTAAAAATTGGTAGCATATTCAATACAGGATGTAGCCATACAAAAATCACTTTTTGGCTGTATTGTTTTTCTAGGCAATATAAATATTTTCAATAATTTGCTATTGCTTTCTGAGTGGTTCTGATGCACAATTGCAAAAGGTGGGTATTAAACATTTAAACAGCTTAAAAATAGTTACCAACTAGAAGAAGAATTCAGGCACACCAATGCTGGGGTAGAGGACAGTAAAACTAAATACCAAAAGTTACCAATAAGAGCACAGAGTGAAACAGTTTAACAAGGTACAGTAATGTTATCTAATGAGAATGAAAGCTTCCTGCGCTGTCAGATATCGCATTGGGGGTGGAGGTGGCTGGCTCATTCCATAGAAGGTCAAAGTGATCCAGCAGCCATGATGAAATAGGATGTGTAAGGCCAAAAGGAGCAGATATCGCATCTATCTTATAAACCATGGCACAAAGCATTCTATTCTCTGGATTACATCCTGGTAATCTGTGGGAGTTTGAGAATGAATGCAGAAATAGAAGAGATCACAGTGTATCATTCCAAGAATCTCTAAATGTCAAGAAAGCTTATCAATGCCCTTCCTCTTGATTTTGTCCTCCAATGCTACAGATAACTAACGAGGAGGAGGAAATCTTCTACTTCTGCATTCATTCTCAAACTCCTACTGGTTATCAGGATGTAGTCCAGAGAACAGGATGCATTGTGTCATGGACAAGTAGCATGACCATGGAGATCATGGTGATAACCAAGCAATGGCATGATTTGAGTTTCAAATTTACAATTGTGTATGCTTTTCTCAGCGACTCAAAGAGCATGCTAGGAAATAATGAGAATAGCTGGTCATGCAGGCAGTGTTTGGACTTGGTGAAGCAGTCTAATCTGACCAGAGGTAAATCTTGAAACAGGGTAAGGAAGTTTTGCTAATCACTGGAAACACACATAATAACACACACAAATTTATGTTTTGACCAAAAGGCCTTTATCAAGACTACTTAACAAAAAAATATGATGTGTAAGGATGGCAGCATTGACGTTCACATAGCAGAGCTAAATATGGAGATAACCCAGAAGGATTAAAACTAGAAGGCCAGAGATGAAACAACACAAATAGAAAATAGACTTAAAAAAACACCCAAATATCAGTGAAACAAGACAAACTGAGAAATGAAGGAACAACATCGTATCATCATATGTTTGATGGGCATTGAACCCAAAAATGTTCAATCGTGCCAAATTGATATATATAGCAGTACACAAGTGCGTTATGGGTCCGGTCATCTGAGAAGAACAACTTAATGGCCGTCACCTGAATATCATGGCGCCCTGATGGTCTGTACCATTGAAGTGGTCAGCAACAGGATTGTCAGTCTGGTTTTTAATGCTGTACAGCTGTTTACAAAATCGATCTGCAAGTCTCCTTCCAGTCTCACCTATGTATGTCATGGTACAACACCCCATAGCTCTGATGTCTGTCATGTTCTACTGCAACACCTTCCTCTTCTTCAGTCAGATCCCACGACACATGAAGTGTGGTGTTCTGTAAACACCCCCCTTGTTGTTGCTTACAGACTTAACAAGAACCTCAGGGATTTATTGGTTTGGAATAATCTCAAGTCTGATGTTCCTAATCATTTTGACACCATCAGCTGCATACATATTAGATGCTACACTTGTGCCTATGTCACCTAGATCTGGTCTGACATTCCTCAAAACAACTTTTATCATTGAAGAAAGTTTCACATGTTTCCCACAACGTCATCTATGACATCATCTGCAAGCTTTGCACTATGTCGATAGAATGCAAGACAGTGCCAAAAAGGTAAAGATGTCTAACCATGGCTAGCTTTGAAGCTGTAAGTACCAGTTCTCTCATATAGCTGACCTACTAGCAACATAATTACATGGTAATGCAAAATTAATTAAACTGGTTACTAGAAAAACTTACGTGCCTAGGAATAAAAATATATAAAAAAGTAAATAAAAAACATACAATAAAACTAAATAGAACAAATTGTCCTATTTATTTTTTTTAGTTTTATTGTATGTATTTTATTTACTTTTTTATATATTTTTATTCCTAGGCACGTAAGTTTTTCTAGTAACCAGTTTAATTTATTTTGCTTTACCATTTGTTCGTTCGGTTACTGTGGCACCCTCCACTTTTATGGACACCCTCCGACCATTTAGTTATCAACATAATTACAGATGTTCACTGTTTAGTGGTAAAAATACTGAACATATTAGTCACCACAAGACGAATCTGTCGAACAATTAGCTCAAATAAAATGGCAACACAGAATACATTCTGTGCTCGGGTACAACCTGCAACAAATTTAGTAGGACCACTTTGTGCTATAAGAGAGATCTGGCGAGAGTTTGAGTACAAATTCAAAACAAAATTACACTTTTTTATACTTGTTTGAATAAAATATTTATTTATACAAATGATGCTAACTCTGTCCTTAGTCACCTTCTTAAATTTCTTAAAATTCTTCATTCCATGAACATTTGATCTTGGATTGGCTGACTTGCCCTTTGGTATTGCAGGTCTTGAAACAAGGTCAGTTATTTGTATCTGGCATAAGTTTCTTAGTTCCTTCCCATCACTGTCTCTAAGCAACTGAGGAATGTACACAACATTTTATGAAACGGTTAAAATGATGAAGAAGGAATTCAACTTCTACAAATATTAATGAAATTTTGCTCACAATGCAAAAATACATTAACCCTATAGTGCATATCATCATTTATAAGTGACAAATTACATGATCATCAATAGGATGAACAGGCGTCATTTTAAAATGACAGTATAGACTACAAATTGTGCTATGGGCTATAAATATGATTGTGATTTATGAAAATAGCATGTTGCTCCCTCTGGCAAGTAACAAAAAAATAATATAAATTTAAAAAAATTAAAATAATTCATGTAATAGACACACAAAAAATAAAAAAAATTCCTTCATCTTCATTTGCTCTAATGTAACTGCGAACAGAACATTGGTGTCTACACTACATTTGTTGACCTAACTAAGAGATACGTCTTGGTAATTTGCATAGGACTATGGGAGATCATGGCCAAATTTGGATGTCCTGAAAATTCACCAAAATGGTTCGCTAGTTCCATGATGGTATGACAGCCTGTGTACAAGATGATGGTGTCACTGGTGTCAAACACAGTTGTGTTCCGGCTCCGACGCTCTTCAGCATGGTGTTCTCTGCCATGTTAAATGATGTCTTCCGGAATAACAGTGCAGGAATTTGCTTTCACTATCGAGCTGATGGAGGACTACTCAATCTTAGTACATTGAAGGCCAAGACCAAAACTAAGACAGACATTGTTGTGACCTCTTGCTCGCTAACGATTGTGCACTAAACACTACCAGTCCAAAAGACATGTAGGACTCTTTTCTTTGGCCTGTGATGCATTCGGTGTCACCATCAGTACTGTAAAGACATTAGTAATGTATCAACCAGCACCAGGTGTTCCCTACACAGAAGAAGTAATCACAGTAAAGGGACAAAACCTCAATACTGTCAATACACTTGTATATCTCGGCAGCATCCTATGACAAACTGCAACAATTGACGAGGATGTTGTCCTACATATTGCTCACACCAGTGGTGCAATCAGGAGCCTTCGTGCCACCGTCTGGATCAGGCTTGGTCTCAGTTTGATAACTAAGTTCGACGTGTACTGAGCAGTGTACTGCCAACACTGCTTATGCTGTGTCATCCTGGACTGTCTATGCTAGACACACTTGCAGCTTAGCTCTTTCCACCTTCTGTGCCTAAGAAACTTCATGGGAGTCCACGAAATCCTTCACAAGTCCAGTGTGCGAAGCATCCATGCCCTGCTGACTAGGTCCCAACTCTGCTGAACTGGCCACATCATCCATATGCCAGACAAACATCTTCCAAAGAAATTATCTATGGGGAGCTGTGTGATGGTAAACGTTCAAGCAGAGGACAGAAAAAGCACTTCAAGGATCACCTAAAAATATCCTCTCAAGCACTGCAGGATTGATCCTAGCTCCGTGGAGACTATAGCCCTTGATCACTCAGCTTACTCAGCTTGGCACACCCAGATCAATGGTGGCATCACTCAATTTGAAAATTAAAGAACACTGCGGGCAATTTATAAGTGATGGAAGCAGTAGCAGAAATCCAAAAACTCTCCTACCCCGAACTGCTTTCTTCGCTTCCAAATGTGTTTTTTTCTACTTGTTCATCACATTTATAGTTTTTCATGTCATGCTCATTTTCGCTTGCGAATGAGGAACATCATCATAATCATCATCATCATTGTAACTGCTAAACTTTCTCATTTTATCACATTACTAGTTTCTAGGACTGCTGTGATACATGCACCTTTCAGTGCAATGATAGAATTATATTCACTTTGAAAAATACAATAAATAAAATTGTACCAGTATGAAAATTATCCTAACAGAAAAAGCATTACTAGTAACAACATGAACATAACTAAAAAATATTAAAACCAAAATTTACGTAACAGCTACAAATATTATTGTGTTTAGAAATTCATGGCCATAAGTAAAAAAAATGTAATAAAAAACTATTGAACCACTTTATATAAAAATTTACGGTTCTTGTTTGGAACCCATGTTCTCCTATATTTTGTCAGCATCTGATTTGTGAGTGGAATAACATAGTCTGCACAAGTTCACTTCGAGTTTCTTATGGTGCGCACTCAAGGAAATTACGTCATTTCATATTGTCTAACAAGAAACACAAAATGGCTTATCTTAGACCAATTTGTATGTAACGAGTACACATCGGAACAGAAGGAATCATGCTAGAGTTTAAAAGGGGTCGATGGCTAGCCGGCCCCCACCACCATATACATGTCTCAAGTAGGAGGCAAGGCCATAGATACAACTTTACTTACTTGGGAGGGGGGGGGGGGGGGTTTATACATTAAAATATAATTTTAAAACTTTTTACTTTGGGCTGGATTATTTTGGGGAGGGGGAAGCCAATATTTTTTGGTAGTTGTATCATAAGAGATGGGGAAATGGTGGCTGTACCATCTTTTTCGTCTTCCTGTTATAGTACTAAGTATCATGTTCTGTTGTACTAAGGGAAAAAAGGAGTTTGAACCCTACAAACCATAAAAAGGGCAGTAAATCACCACCTACCTATTTTAACAAATTAAAACCCCCCAAAAAACTGAGAAATTGTGTGCTTTTCTTACAAATTTGTCACCAAAGAAGTGATGATATTCTAAGGCACCCTCCCAACCCCAAGAAAATTGTATTTCTGTCCTTGTTGTGAAACATACCTGATTTGTATTCTGATAAGCACATCCATGTAACACAGACATAAATAATGCATTGGTTGAGTGGTTGATTACATAATTATATTTTTCCTATAATATTTGCATTTGTTAGTATCTATACACAACCCACCAGTACAGTAACAAAGATGTGACTATGGTTTACTCGCACAAAACATTTTATGCAAATACTGTAAAATATATATAGAAACATCAGTAGGATTACAACATTAACATAACCAAATAATCAAACAGTATTACTACTAACAATATTGCTATAACAATAAAAGTTATCACTGTAGTCTTTTAACAATATAACCATAACAACCAGAAGTATTACTAATAACAATATTACAATAACAACAAAAAGTATTACTACTAATAATATTACCATAGATATATGGTTTTACCATTAATATTACCATAGACAGATAACCAAAACAATACAAGTATTAGAACACATCAAAAGACAAAAATTCAAGTGGTTTTCACACGCTTCCAGACTACCAACAGGCAGCATGCCCCAGATGGCCATGACACAGAGATATAAAGGCTATAAAACCAGAGGCAGACCATGTAAAACATTGATCACAGAAATCAAAGAAGGTACAGGGACAAGCCTACAAACAGCACACAGGAAGGCCATCTCCAAAGAACTATTTTACCCCTGATGCCGCAAGGCAAACAAGGGATGCAGTGTATAGATAGATAGATAGACCCAAAAGTATTACTGCTAACAATATTACCATAACAACAACAGATATTACTACTAACAATATTACCATAACAACCAACAGTATTACTAATAAAATAACAATACTGAAACAGCAAAACAAACCACAATAAAGTGTCACAGTATGATGACCAGCAAGAGTCATACTAAACAAGCTACAGCACTAAACCCCAAACACATACCTCCATATCTGGCTTGCTATCTACATCATCATCTCCATTCTCAGCAGTTTCTGGCTGATGGTTGACATTTGATTTTACTGCTTTCATATCTAACCAGTTGTCACCAAAGACAGCAGGGAGATTAATTTTATCTGGAGGATGTATGCTAATGTCATTTTTGCTATGAACTGTTTCAGGTTGGCATTGATCTTCTGTGATAGAATCTGGGTCACCACATTCTTCTTGTCTGGCAATATTTTGAGACACTGGTTGTTTATCATTAGAAATACCATCACTAAAAACATATATGTCAGAGATAGCATCTGTGTTCTGTTTATTTATTTTAACCTGATCTGTTTTCTTTCGTTTAGTCAGACTAAAATCATCCTCATCTTCATCATTAAACAATTCCACTGGCTTTCGTTTCAGTGCCTGAACTTTCTTCCTTCCAAGTACGTCGTCATCAGAATCTTCCAAGTTATTGACTTGATGTCTTGCCCGGAACTTTCCTTGCTGTCGAGCAAACACACTAACTGCCTCATCTGGATTATCATCCTCGTTAAGTATTCTCTGATTTTTACCAGCACCATTATCTAGACTTTTGATGTCAGTATCACAACTCTGAGAACCTTTGTGATGAGAATTTAATGTATCTTTGCCACCAGTTTTTATAGAAGAGTCTTCTAGTGGCTGTCTTGTTATTGATGATGTTCTAAGGGCAGGCAATTTTCTACTTATCTCTTGTTTAGATTGATTTTCCTCACTTGTAAGAACTACATCCTCAGTTACCTTCACCTCTAAATGTTCTGCTACAGGTTCTGTTTTCACTGTTTGCTTATTTGAAAATGGGGAAAGCACTTCAGGTTTTAATATATTAGCAGCCGGTTTGATATCCTCAATGTCAGCTTCATTCTGACTTTGTAATTCAGTGGTAGACCTGAAGTAAAATTAAAATGTAAACAATGATAGCTTTCAAATCAAACATTTTTATTAAACAGTTTCCAATTCAAACATTTTCATGCATATATTTTGACAGTTTTCAAGCCAAATATCTCAACAGTTTTCAGATGGAACATTTGTATGTAAACATTTAGACAGTTTTAAATTCAAATATTTTCATGCAGTAGTCTTTGACTTTGACTTTAGAGAAGTTGACTTGTGTTAAGGAAACAAACCATTCAAACTGTCCGTTGACATTAAAGTCCTTCTGAACATGACACTGTAAAAAGCTGGGCAGCTTGCACAGAACTGAGAGGCTTATACTATAGAGTGGCAATAAAAACTTCTGTAAAGGACATATCACATAGAGAGAGAGCTAGTAGGCCGTTAAATGCTGCCTTTAGCAAACTCCTCGATCTCCTTGAAAATTGAACCATACCAGTCAACATCAGAAAGTATCTTGTTGGTGAATTTATAACCATCACACTGTGACGACTATATTCGAAAGATAATATGCATTTTCAGAAGTTGTCCACGACTACAGCTGCGCATTGCTACACACCTCTATGAACATGAATATTGCAATTGTAAACACGTTATTCACCCAGTTAACAGAGGAAATGAAAGTAAACAATATGATAATTTTTGAATGTATTCAGCCGCTGATATAATCCGTAAAAATTGTCATATATTAACAAATTAGAGGAATATTTTCCTAAATTCTGATATCTATTGCGTAGTCAATAATGTTAGTTAGATTGACTTGATTCGTTTGTTTACAAAGACTATATTATATATGAACATGTTCATTTTTATCATAAAATAACAGCTGAGTTATCTAGGTCTAGTTCATGGCTTTCCATCCTGAACCATCCGTATCTAACCAATTTTTCACCGAAATTCTAGTGCTAGACGGTAATGTTAGTTTGCAATTTATCTCAGATATCACACCTACACAAACAAATTCTACATCATTACATTCAGTAAATTATCCACAAATCACTCTAGGGTAGGCTTTTGAGAAATTTTTAAAACTATTTTGTAAGGTCTGCAGTCAAGAACTTGTGTGTCTATCTATTAACTAAACCCTGTGTTGCCTTTCAGCATCAGGAGTTCTCTGGAGATGGCCCTAATGTGTGCTGAGTATACTGTGGAATTTGTTGCCTCTTTTATTTCGGTGGTCCATCATTTTCGTGGTCTGCCTCTAGGTCTACCTTCATTGTTTCTGTGTAGCATAGCTTGCTGTGGTATGCTGTCTGATGTGTTCAAACCATTTGATCTGTTGTCTCTCAATATATTCTAAGATTGCGGTGGTGTCGGTTCTTTGTCTAATGTCCTCATTCCTCACTCTGTCTCTTAGTGATATTCCTAGGATTATGCGTAAGCATGCCATTTCAGCTGTCACAAGTTTACATTTGTCTTATGCTGTCGTTGTCCATGTTTGACATTGGTAGCACAGCATTGGCATAATAATCGTTTTTAATAGTGTAATCGTTGTGACTAGCACAGGAGTAAAACAGGGATGTGTATTATCCCCACTACTTTTTATTACATACATGGACCATATAAACAAAACAGCAAATTCTAATAAAGCAAATGAACTGCTTTTTGCAGATGACCAGGTTTTATTCCACAACAGCATTAAAAACCTGCAAGACCACCTAAGCATAATAGACACAGCAGGCAAGCAATTTGGAATGAAAATCAACATAGACAAAACAGAAGTAATGAATATTGCAAGAGAAAAGGAGAACATCAACATAGAAATAAAAATAAACAACTAAAACAAGTAGATGAATTCAAATATCTGGGCAGCACATTGAGATATGACAATAAACAAGAAGTAGAAATAAACGCAAGATGTAATAAGGCTTGTCAGGTCATTGGTCAATTAACACCTTTACTAAGAAACAAAGATATTACACTAGAAACAAAGAAAGCGCTTTTCAACACCATTTTCTTACCAACATTGTGTTATCAGTGTCAAACTTGGACATTGGATTCTAGAACAATACATAAGATTAACACCACTGAAATGAAATGTGTGAGACGTAAATACCATGGACAGCCAAGAAAACTAATGCAGAGGTTCTCATTGATGCTGGCGTAAAAAGATCAATCATATCAAACATTAGAGGCAGACAGTCAAGGTTTCTAGGGCATGTGCTGAGAAGAACACAGCTTGAACACTTAATAACCACTGGAAAGATCAAAGGGAGAAGAGATAGAGGTCGACAAAGAGAAAAGTTACTAGATGGGCTTGTATCGTGGCACGGTAGAAGCTCACCAACCGAGCTTATTGACAACACAAGAGACAGAGAGTCGTGGAGAAACATGATCGCCTACGCCACTCGGCATGGCACTTGATTGATTGATTGAGACGTATGATTGGAGTTAGCTTGAGAGACAAAATCAGGAATGAAGCACTAAGGAAACAATTAGGGATCAAGTCAACAATAGAATACATCCAGAAACAACAAGTTAAATGGTACGGCCACATAACCAGACAGAAAGAGCAAAGTATTATCCAAAAAATACTTAACAAACGATACGAAAACAGTCCACCTATTGGACGCCCTCGTAAAAGGTGGATAGATAGTGTATTAGAGACACTCGGAAATATAACAGCAGAAGAGGCAAATAGAAGGGCAAAAGACCGTACACTCACTCTCCCCTCAACAACGAAAGGTACACAAGGACAGAAAGAAGAAGAAAAGAAGAGAATAGTGTTATTTTGGTGTTTAAATCTACATTAAAAAGTGTGTGGATTACTAAATTTCATGCGTTGCACTTTTTGAAGATCTTTCTGTTGTGTACCTCAGAAAGAACATTCCCAATGCTTTAGAAAAAGGGACCTTTAAATAAATCTACATTATCAGACTAAAACAAAGAATAAATTTCTATAGCAATGCTTAGATCACCTTTTTCCTGGTTTAACATCCTCTGATCGAACTCTATGAGGTGTATCCACTTCAACCGACTGACTAATGCTCTGACTGGCCATGTATGATAGCATGTCTGGAGCTGTGAATGACAGGTTTAATGGAAAAACATTTATAGACAAACATAAGATAATGGAGATATGAAAATAAGTATGGACAAACATAAGATAATCTGCAGCAGTTTGAGAAAAACACAGAAGAAGATTTTGCAGTACTGTCTAATTTGATAAAAATTACTCTTCTACACCTGTCTTATTTTTCCTATCTGCTAGAGGCACCTACAAAAGTGTACTTTTGTGGAATGAAGTACACTTTCAGAGATGTCAGGGATGAAGATAACTCTTCATGTACTAAGTCACAGTAACTATTAGGTAGAGCGGCCAGTTCCCATCCTTGCTGTCTTTACCTCCCCTAACTCATATGTCAGGTACTCATTTACAGCTGAGTCGACTGCAGGAGTGGTTGTGTCAAGCGAGAAATCACAACCTTTCAGGGAGAGGCACAGACAAAAGTATACTGTTATCTCTTCAAGTTCTGCAGCTTATTGTAGTCTTTCACTCGGTT
Source organism: Meghimatium bilineatum (assembly GCA_034231615.1). NCBI lineage: Eukaryota > Metazoa > Mollusca > Gastropoda > Stylommatophora > Philomycidae > Meghimatium > Meghimatium bilineatum. The sequence continues at coordinate 40,988,285 of CM067308.1, read as the reverse complement.
ATTTAAGTCAACATGTGGATAAGATGCCTCAACAACATTAAGTTGTCACCATTGCTTTTATTTTTGGGGCTTTTATTACTATACTGTACTAGCTAAACTACTCGAAATAGTGGCTTAATGTCTGCACTCCATTATTTATTTAATAGTGGCTTAATGTCTACACTCTGTTATTTATTTAATAGTGGCTTAATATCTACACTCTGTTATTTATTTAATAGTGGCTTAATGTCTACACTGTTATTTATTTAATAGTGGCTTAATGTCTACACTCTGGTGTTTATTAATAGTGACTTACTGTCTACACTTTGTTATTTATTTAAACTGTTAAGTAATAGTTCTTATCCCTGTATTGTGTAGGGCAGTGGTTCTTAACATGGACTATATGACTCCCTGGAGGTTACAGAACTTTGCTGGAGGTGTGGGGCACAAAGAAAAAATAATGGAACTTGAGTGGCTATAAACAAATCTAGGGAGGAGGCTAAATAATGGAAGCTATTTGAATAACTTCTAATGTAAAGAAAGCTGACATTTTTTTAATTTAGGTCCCATAACACTGAAAAAATATTCTTCTAATTAGGACCACTGGTATAAAAAAAAGGTTGAGAGCCTCTGATGTAGACCACATAACTAAAATTGTAAGTTCTTCTAACAATGAAATTAAGAAAGCAAAAATGTAGCTATGTTCCATCATATACACATACTTGCCAAATCATTCACTTACTTATAGAAGATCTAGCATTGCAGAAGTCAACTGTGTTACAGGTCAGAATAGCCCATCCAATTTCTGGGTCTGTAACCATTCGAAGATTTTTCCTAAATATTATTGAAAATAGATGTTATGTTTCTCAAGAATTAAATATAACAAATCGAACAAAAATATCATAAGAGAACTAATACCTACAATGAAATTGCTGCAGAAATCATACAGTAAGAACTTCCAGTAGAAGGTTAGTGATTATCTGAACAGACGGCAGTACACTCTAGGCATCCCCATAGAAGCTCTATCTCTTTCAGTAGATGGTGAAGGTATGTATGCGGATAGTTCCATGGCACATTTAACATATATTTTTGTAGTCCTTTGGTTGGTTGCTGATTCAGCAGTTTACGGGCTCATGCCCTTTGACCAAATACCATTGTGTGATATATGCATGTGTTTGTTAGCTGTTGTTCTGTTCCTTATAAGGTGTTCCATTTATCTAACCCTGGAGGGAGAAGCATTTTCCTGATGTCATCCAGCGCTGGACAATCAAAATTTTGGTGGTCAACAGTTTCATAGGGATCTGTGCACAGCCGGCACCCTGGAGTGTGTTGTGGTTGCATTCTGTTCAGGTGATTATTACCCTCAACTCAGCATGGCTTTGACGCTATTCTGTCAGTTCTTTCATTACCCTCAACTCAGTGCGATCTGGGCAAAATAACCGCTGAAGTTCTTGGAGATGATAAACATCAATATACTCCATCCACTCATGATGTAACCATTCATTCTGAATTTTGCAGACCATGGATCAAATGTGCAACACAATAACTGCCCTGATTATCACTATTTCTAAGATCCATTTCAGGGCATTGATTTCCATTCTCATATTATTCTACTAGATGCTCCATACTTTTAGCAATGACTCTACCTCTTAAATTTGCAGAAAAGCCCCAGCCCAATCTTAACTCTCTCCACACAGAACCATTTGTGTATATAACCACATCATTCTTTTCCTTGATCCATCCATCCATAAATCTGTAACATGTCAGGGTCGTTCGGATACCACATTGGATGCTTCAGTACACAGATCCCTCCAGTGATTTCTATCATCAATGATGCATATGAGTGAGGAAAAATCTTATCTTGTCCATTTCTTGATGCTGTCTGTCCTTGCCTTTATTTGCCTTCCTCTGTTCCTCCCCTCTTCGACGGTTCCCTGCAGTATTGTTTTTGACAAGGAATTATGTCTCCATACATGCCCAAAACATGCTAGTCTCGATAAGTTTAAGAGCTTTGTTGTTTATTTTCTGTGATTATCCATTGTAGTATTTCAGTGGGTGAAAGGTTTAGCTAGTGGTGTCCATCTCCTCTCCAGCTGTCCTTACAATGTGGTTACATAGATGTGCTATCTCTCGCAGTCTTCATTGTACTTTACAGATGCTGACACTACATCATGTTTGAACTTTGTGCTGAGTGCTTCACTAACATTTAATTACATTATACGCCCGTGTGTTTCGGGGCCCGAAAGGGGAGCAAAGAATAGCAACACTGTTTACCTTCCATGCATGTCGTAAAAGGCGACTAAGGAGGTTATGGGAAGGAGTTGGCTGTCCAATCCCATATAGGGTCAGTGACCCAAAGCCATGCTGAAGTCGGATGTGTCAGGCCGAAAGATGCAGATATCGCAGCTATGCTGTAAACCATGACACAACACATTCCGTTCTCCAGACTACATTCTGCTAATGTGCAGAAGTTTGAGAATGAACGCAGAAGAAGAACTACATTACAAATGTTAACATTGTACATCCTATCTAGATCTATTGTATTCATTATTTCATTAATAAACTATCATTCTCTTAATATTTTAACACATAAAACACAAGGAAAACACATAGATTTTATTACACATAGATTTTATTACACAGTGAATTCATTACAACACCATGCTGTTCATCATTAAACCTAGAGATATTTAGATCCTAATTATTTACTCTATTTCGTACAATTTAGCTGGTCAATTTCTGACCTGGTGGAAGTTACATACTCCTTCCTTCGTGTGGCGTGAATTATACGTAATGTGAAATCGGGGCATAGCAACGAAGTGCTTCAGGACACCATCAGAGATGTGTATTCGTCAACATTTTCAGGTGCCCGTGGGGTCGTGAAGCAGGGACGGCCCTAACAATTGCGGGGCCCAATGCGAAACGGATTTTGCGGGGCCCAGTCTGGGTAGGGAAGAGGATAATAAAATAAATTCTAATATGAATTTATGGGCCTATGAAGTGCAGGGCCCACTGCGGCCGCATAGGTTGCAATGGCCTAAGACCGGCCCTGTCGTGAAGGTTAAGTTGTGCATATGTTGTTTGCAGCCTATTTATGCTGCTGTGTGGATTTAGATGGGACATGTCTGCATACAATAATATTTCCTTTGAGCCAGTGGCTCAGTGGTCCATCCATTGTTGTTTAATAGCCTTCCACCACAAGCAATGATGACAGCAGTTTCAGACTTGTGTTGCTGCATCTTTATGGTGTGTGAGATGACCAAAAAGTCAAATCCTGGCATAGAATCCCCTGCCACATTTGTTCCATGTATGAACAAAATTAGGTATCTCTGTGTTTGTGTTCTGTCTTTTCGGGCAGCAAAGGAAAATTTCAATCACCTTTGCTGGTGTTGCTGTGCTAAATTGGGCGATTCTGAGAGATGACTCACAGGTGTCAATATTAAGGCTCTTTAGAGACACTGAGAGAATCATTGAAGCATTTTTTCTGTCCACCAGCCATTCATTGTTTCTTGAGGAGTTCACTATACATCAGCTGTTTTGGTATGCATTTATCAGGCATGAGCACAACAGTCTAGTCCATCTCAGATGGGCCTTCGTCAATACTTTTTGAATGCTTGGGATGTTGGTTCTAGTGACGCCTTCAGTATCAGGTACTTTGTCTTGCCACTCTATCCTGAGAAGTTTGCAGATACAGATTATGTGAAAGTGATGTAACACTCTGACAGGTCTGCTGTACACTGTCCAGGCCTCACAAGTGTATAACAAGGTAGTGAACACAACAGCCAGATAAACTTTTAATTTCCTATTAATTTTGTTTAAAGTTGTTGCAGACATTGTCTTTAGTCATTCTAAGATTGGTGGCAATTCCTGGTTGGGATATACTTGCTTCCTTTTTCACTAGCTTATCAGCACTTTCATGACTGCTGACACCTGTGTGACATGGTTTCCATTACACAGTAGTATTGATGCCATAGGATGTAGGTATGTTTGTAGCTGAAAGTGTGTTGCTCATGATTTTCCCTGCTGTTGGATTCAGTCTTCAAATGTTTTTATAACAGACAGGTAATACGAATATAACGTTTCAGTCTTCAAATGTTTTTATAACAGACAGGTAATACAAATATAACGTTTCAGTCTTCAAATGTTTTTATAACAGACAGGTAATACGAATATAACGTTTCAGTTTTCAAATGTTTTTATAACAGACAGGTAATACGAATATAACGTTTCAGTTTTCAAATGTTTTTATAACAGACAGGTAATACGAATATAACGTTTCAGTTTTCAAATGTTTTTATAACAGACAGGTAATACGAATATAACAGACAGGTAATACGAATATAACGTTTTTTGGATATGTTGCTTCATTTTTTTAAAATTTGGTGGTGATGAATGAAAGTGTTTCTGATATTAATTTCACCTCAGAATCATAGTTGGTGCAGAACTCTCCTCAAGGAACAGAAAACCTGATTGATGTTTTATTTGGGGGGATATTAGAGAGCCATATCCAGCATTGATAGTGACTTTGAAGGTTGATCCATCTGTGTATGCTTGGATTCAGTCCTTTAGAACATACTTAATACACCATCAACTGCATTAGGGTCTCCCCTATGGGAGTTATGCATAGGTTTACTGCCTTAGTCTAAGACACACAAGTGTTATGGCATAAGGCAGCTGGTGATTAAGTAAAACAGAAGCAAAAAGTAAGTAATTGAGACATGGGAAAAAAGTCACACCACAAAAATAATATGCAGGGACTAACCTCTTTAGGACAGAAATAATAAGTTTGACAAATTTTTGACATGATGGATTAAGTGTAGAAAGGATCTCTCGGCTGACAGCTACAACAACTGTCTTGTCTTCTGTCATTGCTTCAGCTTCCTCTTCTGTTCCATCCTCCAAAAGGATAGGCTGACCTCCAGCAGTGGACACAGCTAAGTTTGTTTTGTTAAACTTTCATAAAAAATAGAATGTGAAAATTTTAATGAGAATTGAGAAACTGAAATTCTAGCAAAATCTGACAAAAATAAAAGGACATTTTAAAGACATACTAGTAACTTAAGTGCTAAATTATCAGTGAACCTACCATGAAACAAAACAGATTAATAAAAGACACTATTTTTTAAAAAAGTAGTATGATTTAACCTTTAGAACTCTGACTTAAAATTATGCAATTTCATCATGTCACATGGTCCATTATTTGACCTGGAAGAAATTTCAATCAGACACAATCCTAATTATATACAGTTTACCGGACATATATGAATTGACGAAAAGTCTTGATACATTCTTCAAAAGTAACGTTTTAATACTATTTTAAATGATAACAACTGTAATTCCCAAAAAATTATCATTGCCAGAACATAATTCATAAACATTTGAATGAAATATGGCATTGAAATTCAAATGAATACATTCCAGACTTTCATTGACAAAATGAGCTGACTTCCTCGTTCTTTCAATTGTAATGTGTAAAGTAATTTGACCTTAATGCTGCGATGTATTCTAGCTTCCTGTGGCAGTCTGTCATCATGTGAGCATAACTTTGTGTAATTCCATTATGAGAAATCAGGACATAGCAATCTGGGTGGATGGGTACACCATCAGGCCTTTAGTGATGTATAACCTGCTGGCTTATCCAAATATCCGCAGGGTCATAAAGTTTAACATTCTTCATAAAACCACATCTCTGCTGTCTCTATATAATTTTTCACTACTCTACTGATTGTCCAAGATTTACTTCCATACATCAGAATTGGTTCTATATAACTTCTAGGAATTCTCTATCTCACCTCAATTGACATATAGGATGTTCTTCATCTTATGAAATGTTGTCTTTGTCTAATAACTATGACTAATAACACACAATAATAGCAAATCTAATATAGATTGCACCCAGTGGAACCATGTAGACTGAAATATGACAGTGCCTTTTTTCCTAATGATTACAAGTGAGGAAATAGCAAGATACGAGGCGTGTTCAAATGAAAACGGGACTTGTTACACCACGCGTGATAGAGCGCACTGATATTGATGACATTTTGCACTAGTAATGAGTATCCAATAATTTACATACGGCCACGTGTTCATCTTCCCAGCATGCATATGTGCTGCAGAAGACTGTTAACAATATGGCGGGTGTGATTCCGAACCCGTCCAAAGTGAATCAGCGTGCTGTGATCCAGTTTCTTTCATTTGAAGGATGTCAAGCAGTAGACATTCATCGGAGAATGAAGGCAGCATATGGTGACAAATGTTTGTCGAGGACCAGAGTGATGGAGTGGGTGCGTATGTTTAAAGACGGACGTGAGTTAACGGCAGATCTTGCACGGCCAGGTCAGGCGCATATTGTTGCAACAGAAGAGGCCATAGCCGTGCTTGATAAAGCAGTACTGACTGACCGTCGTCGGAGCATTCGTTCGCTTGCAGAAGAATTCCATATGTCAATTGGGACAGCCCACATGGTTGTTCGGAAGAAATTGAACTATCGGAAGGTGTGTTCACAGTGGGTCCCACGGATGTTGACTGACCACCATAAGGAAGAACGGATGGGGTGGAGTTTGAACCACCTGATGCGTTACAGGGCAGAGGGTGATGCATTTCTGTTGAGCATTGTGGCAGGTGATGAATCGTGGTGCCATCACTATGAACCGAGCAGCAAAATTGACAGCATGCAATGGAAACATCCAGGTTCACCAAAACCCAAAAAATTCAAGACACAGGTTTCTGCTGGGAAGGTTATGGTGACTGCATTTTTTGACCATGAAGGGCTTTTGTTGACTGATTTTAAGGAACCTGGTGTCAACATCAATGCCGCCCATTATAAAGACACTTTAGACAAGCTGCATAAGGCCATCAAGGCTAAGCGACCAGGCAGACTTTCTCAAGGTGTGATTCTTCTCCACGACAAAGCTCGTCCGCACGTCGCAAAAATTGTGCAGGAAACATTGGCAAAGAAGAATTGGGAAGTTCTTCATCACCCAGCCTATAGTCCCGATTTATCCCCGTGTGATTTCCATTTGTTCGGACCGTTGAAGAAAGCACTAAAGGGACAGCGATTCAACAGCGACGCAGACGTGAAGACAGCGGTGACCACATGGTTCAGAGAACAGCCACGCAACTTTTTCTCGGACGGCATTCGACGTCTACCTAAACAGTGGGATGCTTGCCTAAATGCATACGGAGATTTTTTCTGATGAACCCAGGTGCATTCTTATTCACAAGTGGTTGCTTTGTTCAATTCCGTTGAAAATATTAAATTGTGTATGATACTTTTTAAATAAATCCACAAGTCCCGTTTTCATTTGAACACGCCTCGTAGTTTCAATGGAAAACTTTTACCTGCACAGCTGAAAGAAAGTAAAATTTGAGCCCTTGCAGTAATGTTACCCGTCTGATGTCAGGATGAAATGAAACTCCAGTAGGTACTTCCTGATCCACAACTTCTGGCAAGTAACTGAAAATATTGAGAAAAACTATAAACAATTTAATAAGTAAAAGCCTACTTCACAAAAATAAACTTCCTAGATCAATAACTTTAATGTCATTCTATATTATCTGCAACATTTTGCCTTATCGGATAACAATTTTCTAAAGACATACATTAACACTTTTCGGACCAATCACCAGCAATATATTGGCAAAATAAATAAACACTGCCAGACCGATCACCGATATTTCATGGTTCGCTAAAACTAGTTTTTATATTAATACAAAACATTTAGAATCCTTCCACTTCCATTTAGTGGAACACATATTAGTATGAAAAAGTGATTGTTGTGACTTGTATCATATTTGTTATGTTTTCTGATGTCATTCAGAGAATATACATAACTTCAACATTTATGGACATAAATTCATCAAGTAGGTGTTAAGTAAAGACAATTTGATACTCTTGTGTAAACATTGTAGAAAATGGATATCAACATTTCTAACCAAGGATACATTTTGGTGAGTGACAAAATTTATGCAAATAATTAATATTTTCATTTATGTTTCATTTTATTCTAATCTCTAAACTTGAAAAACAATTCAATATTATCAATACACTTATATATTAATATTCTGTAACCAATTCATTTTCCAATGATATAAGATACATACATTATTTTATCAAGATCAAGTAATACAATGAAAAAAAGACATAGACCTCTACAGAAATTAATCTATTCCTAAAAATGTATTTGTTCCAAACTTAAAAATAGTCAAGTCTGGAAAGATTTAAATAAACATCAAGTTCATTAACTCTTTCAGGATGAAATTATTCCAGCATTTGGACGTAATTAATTTTAGGCTAAATATTCAGACAGCAGCATGATTTTGTGCTAGTTATGGAAGGTCATATAAGGTATCAAAAGAAAGATAACTGAATGTAGAATCAATACACAATATAAAAATATAGGAATTGTAACAACAAAATACAAAAATTATACCACAGAGATGCTAGATGAAAAGAAATTTTTTTATTGCAGAAAGCAATAAATTGATAATATTTTTACATGGCCAAGCCATCTTATATGTTTATGTTTGAGAGTCGAGTAGTGGGATGATATCTTAATGCATTGCAAAACTTCCGTGTTGGTGACATCCTGCCATATGATGTCCAACAGTTTGCAGAGATACCTCAAATGAAACATGCTTAAACTCTTCTCATGGATTGAATAATTAACTATGTTACCCATAAATCAATCTGAGAATGAAAAGCTGATAATCATCATTTTGGTCTTCTGTGTCAATTGTGAGTTTTTTCAATGCTCTCATTGTCAAGTTTCCAAAAAGTTGTAACATTTTTTTCTATACATATGTAGATCTTCTCACCAAGTTACAGTGTGCATGTTACTGTGTTTAGGGAATTCCCCCCTTTAGTTTAGGGAATCAGAACATGACTTTCAGTACCAGAAACTTAGCCAAAAGGTGGCCAACCCCCTTCCACATGTATTATTTGTTTATGTTTTTTAGGTTAAAAATAACCTTACAGAAGATGTATCTATGACCCTGTAGTTGAAGCTTTGTGTTGTCTTAAATGGAGCATCACTTAATGTGACTGCTCCTGTTGGTTCAGCAGCTACTTGTATGAGTACAACTGTCTCATCCATATTGGTCATGAGTAAGAATATATCACAAGCTCTCGATGGTTGGCTAGGGACTGAAAAGTAGCTTAATAAAATGCAAAAATGAAAGCATCATCTGCAAATAATAACTCTCTGATGAGTACCTGGACTATCTTGGATTTGGAACTTTGGTCTTGCATGACTGAACATCGAACTGTCAAATCTTATTATCTAAATACACAACCATGAAATTAACATTTGCCTCATTTTTTCCTGTTTTGATATCTCTACAATTAATAACCAATTAACAAAAAAACTGAGCTTGCCTGATGGGATCAGGTTTCTCACGTCTTCCCATGAGATGTGAATACAAATCATCCAGGTATTGAGGGGTCACAATATGTTTCTGGTTGTTGATGGCACAGATAACCTGTGTAAAATACAATACACTCATAGTTCTATTGGCAGGTAATTTTTTTTTAAACATACAGGTCAGGGAAGAATACATATCTGATATAAATCTTGTGGTTTATGAACAGTTTATAAAAAATTTAGTGAAAAAAATTGGACGCATAAATCTGGTATATATATAGAAATGTTGAAAAATTCAATGATGGAAACAGAATGAAAAGAATTAGTCTATCTATCTATTCATTAAACCCTTTGTTGCCCTCCAGCATCAGGGGTAGAAGAGTTTTCTGGAGATGGCACCTGAGTATATTTTGGAATTTGTCACCTCTTTGATTGTGGTGGTCCATCATTTTTGTGGTCTGCCTTTAGGTTTGCCTTCACTGTATCTGTGCAGCATAGCATTTTTTTTGGTAAAGGGGGGGGGGGGGGAGGGGGAACTAGCCTAAAGAAAATGCCAATCTAGCAACCCTCTTTAGAGATCATATATTGTACCACAAGTGGTTGAGATAAAAGTGCGCAAAGATGCAATATTAACCCTTTGAACCCAACATCCAAATATTTTGGTCCATATTAAGCAATCCCATGCACTGACAGACCAATCTAGTCTCACTGATCCTCATAGATCTTATATTATTTTAATACTCTCAAGGACAAAGAAAATTAGTATCCTGAAGTGCACACATATTATTAGAAAGTTTATTCCTTAAATTATTAAATATGGAAATTGAATTTGTATCGAGTGGTCTACATAAACAGACTGTTCGAATAAGTTAAAAATGAGGTGCAAACATTGTGAAAGTTATATGTACCTAAATAAAGGGTCTACATGCAGGAAAAACTGGCACAATAAGTCAGATTAATTATTGGGGGTGATTGGGTCATAGAATTTGAGTCAAAATAAATTTGTATCCCATAAATAGGGTCATTTGAACATGAAATCAAACAATATAATTTGATAAATATATCTACATATTTATCCATAGTAAATTTTAATTGTTTGTTTTACGTTCGCTCCATTGTAACCAGCACGGATATCCGTGCGATTTCCGCCGGGAGCGTGATTAAATTTTAATTAATGTACAACATTTTCTGCTACATTTGTGCTAATGCAGGATGTAGTTCAGAGAACAAAATGTGTTGCGTCATGGTTTAAAAGTTAGGTCAATATCTAAGTCTTTCAGTCTGACACGTTCAACTTCAGCATGGCTTCTGGGCCACTTTGACCCTCTATGGGATGGGACTGCCTACCCCATCCCACCAAACCCACCTTAGTCACCTATTATGACATGCATGACAGGTAATAGTGTCACTATTATTCCTCCATTTTTGGACCTGGCAATATATGGGCATTGTAAAACATTTTATGTTGCAACGCACAAAATTTCATACCTTAATTGTAACGTTGATCTTAGACATGATCAGCAGGTCACACATTGGCCGCCAGTCTCGCACCAGATGACCTCCTAAAAGGCACATTACTTTAATTAATGATTTTTTAGGTGCCTTCTCCAGACATGAAGTAGTTGCAACAAATGGCTCATACACTGCTCTGAAATAGTTATCAAAATAGTACTCTTCTGTTTAGAGAATATACAAATTTAGCAAAATAAATTGCAATAGGAAATTACAAATAAAGCAACATGAGAAACAACCAAGTGTAAATACAGTATGCGCACAACTTGTCCGGTCCATCTCAACTAAACCTTCTTCAGAGTTGTACAGATACTTGAGACATTGGCTCTAGTGAGAGGTTAAGTATCAGGTACCGTATCTTGCCACTATATTCTGAGAATTCTGTGTATACAGCATGTCTGGAAGTTATTTAACACTCTAGCATGTTTGCTGTACACTGTCCATGTTTCACAGGCATTGATGTTGACTTAGCCATCAATGCTATCTGCTCTGGAAAGAGTATTACCAAGATAAGAGAATATGTCAACTGGTGAGAGACAACTGTTATTGCCTTAAATTATTTTATGTCAAGTACAAGTTGGGGTTTCCAGAGAAGGAAAGCATCACTATTTAGTCATGTACTACCAAAATCTAATGTGTCATTAGCGCCAATAAAATAGTGACAGTGCATTTCTGTCCTCTGGGCTACATCCTGCTATAAATCTAGTAGGTCATTGTCCTACTATAAGAGACATCCATGGGAGTTTGAGAACGAAGATCCCATAAAAATATAGACATGTCATTTACTAAGGATATACTGTTGTATTGTGGTTAGTCTGGTTGGCCAGTAGTCAGACCTTCCGTGTGTAGGATGAAACAGATAAAAATATGTATACAGTTAATTTTGGGCCAGGCAATGGAAAATGTTTAAATCAGCTAAAAGCACATATTCCTACAACAGCATCAGAGAGATTAGTGAAACTATCTTACAATCCCAACATGTACAAATTAGCTTCATGTTATACTGTTAAAGACGTCATACCATTCGTAATGCCTTCATAATATGACTGCATGCATAAGTTAAGTAATGGTTAACAATTCAACAATAGTTAAAAATTTAGTGGGCATTTGTTACAAACAAAATATAGTCATGCATCAGACACAGCTAAGACTTTTTATTGTTATTATCAACATAGTGTTTGAACATTATGAATACTTTTGTTCTCAATTGTGTATTTTCTTTGTATATCCAACTGTACTTTCTAATCATGTATTCACATTTCCATTGTTCTCACCTATCCTCTTCATTTGTTGTTGTTTTTCAGACCTGTCAGTTTCTACTACACTGCTTACATATAGTCTATACACTGCTTACATAGAATCTCTACACTGTTTACATATAATCAGATATTTTACTTCCATTCTGTGTTTGTTTGCCCCAATCTTTATAAAGATCTTTTGGTCAGAATTTTAATTCCGTGTCTTGTTCAATGTAAAACTGCTATTTAACCCTTTTTATATTTTTTCTTTCCAAATATGGAGATCAATACAGAAAAAAACAGAAGTAATGTCTACAGGCAGAGAACCCAAAGCAATCAACATAATGATAAATTACTGAAACAAGTGTGGGAAATTAAATATCTTGGGAGCATTTTACAGACAATGGAAGAATGGATAGAGAGATTAAGACAAGAATTCAAAAAGACAACTATGCAAATTATACACTTACAGCAATCTTGAAACATGCATTTATCCTAATGGAAACAAAAAGGCAAATCATAAATTCAATCTTCATACCAAAATTGTGTTATAAATATTGGACACAGAAAATAACTAAAGCACATGAGAAAGCGAGCTATGTGTGAAATTAAATATCTAAGAAAAGCAAGAAACTGAATAAGAAGAGATCATGTGAGAAATGAATAGGTTACAATAACTGTTGGAACAAAATCTCTATATTGACAAATAGAGACTAAAATTATTTTGCCACTTAATGAGAATGAAACCTTATTGGCCAGTGGCAAGAGCATACAACATGAACATGGAAACAACAAGATGCAGTAGAAGACCAAGAAGAAGGTGGATTAAAGTTTTATCAATATTCTGAGACATCACAATATTATTGCATTTCAAATGATCAAATATGCCATAGCCTGAAAACCGATCGTCATTCACTCCTGTGACACTCAACAACAATAGCAGAAAAAAGACAATAGAAAGGCCTACATTATTTTTCTTCAATATTTACTTACAATATTTGAAAAAATAATGCCCTATACAAGAAATGTTTCAATGATTAAAAGCTGAATAATTTAAAAGAATAAACTAGAAATAATTGACATACTTGAACACTGATGCTGGTGTGCCACCAAATCTAATTTCATCATTATGTTTTAATGTGACAGTGTTTCCACCTGGATTTTTCACAGTTTTCCCATTTACCAAAGTTCCAAATTTTGAGACATCTTCTATGGTCAAGGTTGGTGTGATATATGATTTAACCTACAAAGGTAATATAAAAATACATCCATGAAGCAAATACAGAAATGTCACTCTTTCTTCCAAACAATTATCGAGGGTTTCTATAATACTGAAATTAGTTTTAGGATCAGAGTAGCCAAACAAAATAAATTAGAAAGAAACATTGGCAACAAGAAGTCATCATCATCATCATCAGGTGCCATGCCGGTTGGCGTAGGCGGTCATGGCTCTCCACAGCTCTCTGTCCACAGTATTATGTATCAAAGTCGTTGTTGTTTCCTTGCCGTGCCAGGTTGTCAAACTGTCTAATATTTTATCACGTTGTCGCCCTCTGTCTCTGGTGCCTTCAATCTTGCCTGTTGTGACTATGTTCTCTAAACCTGCCTGTCTCATGAAGTGGCCAAAAAAAGAAGATTGCCCATTTCTTATATTGTTGATTTAGGTCTGTTTCACATTTAACTCTTTCAACACCTCTACATTAGTTTTTCTGGCAGTCCATGGTATTCTCAGCATTCTTCTGTAGAACCACATCTCTGTTGCCTCCAATCTCCCACTTTCCAGTTTGTTTATTGTCCAAGACTTGCACCCATATGTTAGTATAGGGGTTATATAGAACTCTCTTTCTCACCTCTAATGACAAGGTCTTATTACACAGTATATTTTTCATTTTTCTGAATGTTGTTTTTGCCTCTCCTATTCTGCATCTTATTTCTGTTGAACTTCTTCCATCTGCTGTAAGCATTGTACCTAGATATTTGAATTGGTGGATCCAACAAGAAGTAACATCAATATTTTGAGCTATAGAAAACAAAATAATGACCACACATATTTTGTTCATCATAATGTCCTTTTCTGAGACCTGGTATGCCTTACGAAACGTCTAAATCGAAGCTTTGTATGTGCTCATAAAAGGTGTTTAGCACTTCTGATATTTCAGTGGTCCACTCACCCTGTGCAGATGTGAAGAAATATAAACTCTGCCAAAGATTAATACATTCAGTAGTTAGTTCAAATAGAAGTGATACAATGCACCTCAGTTCTCTCAACTACATCTTGCTGGAAATGTAGTAAGGTCATTGTCCTGCTACAAGAGAGATTTAGTATGAGATTTAGAATGAATGCTAAATATAAAAAATGTGGACAGCCCCTCTTATGTGTCTCCATCTTATTGTGGTAAGGTAGTATTCAAGTAATTAAGAAATGACTCACACTCAAGGCAGAGTCATAGGTGCTCAGTCTTTTTTTTAGCAAATTACAAAGAGTAAGGGTGTACAGAAGCTTGCATGTAACCATAATCCCATGAGATATAGTGACAATAGCAATGCTATCATAAGGACTGCCCTTGTCAGACAATTTTAGGGGTTGGGGGTCAAACAAAACTAGATACATAAATTATAAATTAGAGCATTGGGTTACATGTCTATTGAATCAAAAATAAAGTAATGAGATGCTCATTCTGTGTGTTTCTGCCAGAAGGAACAAGTGCCAGACCCACTGCCTATTTCATGTGATTTCCATCTCTGCCATGTCCTTCATGTCTCTCTAATGCATGTTCCTAGGTCTTCCCCAATTCCTTTCTTCCTGCTGGTTTGGTTTCTTTTCTTCTGGTTAATGTCAAAGACTCTCATTAGAAAATAGGATGATCTTTAATCTTGGTATTATTGATCACCTTGTCCTCAACACCGCCCACAAATTTACATAATTCTTCTTCTATTCTTTTACTATAAAGGTGTGGGCAACATTAGTGGGGGTTGATGGCATGGCATGTAGTGTTTATGGGCAGGGGGGGTGGGTGATTTGGTGGCATATGTGGCTGTTGGCTTGTGAGGGAGAGTGTCGTAGGAGTGCTTTGATGATCTTGGTTGTCATGGGTGGTTTCTGGGTGCCTCGGCGGGCATGGGCTAATCGATGTTTGCTTGGTAGGCTGTGCCGTGCCATTTTTGTGTGCTTGATGGCAGTATCTGGTTGTCTTGCATCTTGGTGTTGGGAGACCTTGATATGGATATGGGGGCAGATGTCAACCATTTATGTTGTTATTATGCATACCTCAGTATACATTATGGAATTATTAGTCCTTCTCAGGGCTTCTGCATCTTAAAAATGAAGTTGGTCAAAGGACATGAGCCCATGGAATGCTACTTTAGCAACCAAAACTCAAGTAGTCATTACAAGGACTCCTACCAATTCTTTTTTGGATTGCCAGTCTCTCTCAGGGCTTCATCATTCTACTCAACTAATTTAGTTTGAACCTGAACTCCACCAGGTCCTTTTCTGACCTTTGCAGGGCTTTTGGGCTTTTAACTTTACAAAGCGATTTTATTAACTAGGACTTCATTAGTTTTTTTTTAAGGCTTATAGTCAATCAGTATCACACCAGGACTTCCACTAGTCTGGTTTGAGATTCTCAGTCCTTCTCAAGGCTCAATACATACAAAATAGATATACTATGACCTCTACCAACCATTTTTAAGATTGTTAGTCCTTCTCAGGGCTATACCTCACAAAACAAAATCAATATACCAGTACTAGAATTTCCACCTGTTCTTGGGGGGGGGGGGGGGGGGAAATTGTCTGTCCTTCTCAGGGCTTCATTAATTTATCTGCACCAAAGAATGAATTTCAGCAGTCTCTTTATGGTAGTGTCAGTCCTTCTCATGGCTGCTTGCTGTTACAATCTAACTTGTGTTATATCTTGTCCAACTGAACCCTTATTGGGAAAATCAGTCCTTTTCAGAGTTTCTGCTCATCTCTGAATTGTATTGTGGATATTTGGATAGTTGACATTTCTGCCTTCTTGCCAAATGTCTGTTAATTATGCTGTCATAATTTTTTAATGATAATTTAATTATATTTAAATATGCCCTAAGCTTTATTTGTTTTATTTTGCTGTTCCTGAATAGAAAAATGGCAATACTAGACTATCGTAATGTGTATAGAACATCACAGCTCATCATCAATTGACATATTCTTTCCAGAACGTAGTCTTTCCTATGGATCTCTTGAATTCTCCGCGGTCTTGAGCAAGTTGTCCGGCATCTTTCAGTGACATATGCAGGCATTCTTGAATGTCTTTTGTCCAATGGCGTCTTGGTCGGCCTTTGCCCCTGTTGCCTTCTATCATACCCTACAGTAAAACTCTCTCCATGCCATCGTGTCTCTTAATATGACCAAAAAAACTAGCTTTTTCTTTAATATGGTGTTCAGAAGCCAGCCTTCCTGGACGTTAATTGTTCGTAACACCTCCTGGTTTGTTTTCTTCGCTGTCCATGACCATCACAGCTACGTGTCAAATATTGGGATACTTTTTTTTTATATGATTCCCATCTGTTACAATTATCCAAAATGATTATGGGACTGTATCATCTATCATCACACACTGCTAAAATCTTATAGCAAGTATACTTCTTACAACACTGGGTTCATAATGTGCCATTGTGAGAACTGCTTGTTTCCTGCTGACAGAAGCATCAGGAATAACAATGTCACAGCTCTGTCGTCCAACAACATATTTGTAGTCTCCCAAAATTGTATATCTCACATCTGTAAAAGAAGATAAATTTGTAATTACTTCAAAATGAATAAAACTATATTTATCTCTATCTATCAATTGTCTTTTCTCTGTTTATGCTGTGAGATGTCGCAGGATTGAATTACAAGCAATTTTCGGGCTATTGCACGTTTTGTCACTTGATATGCAGTAATATGTGTCATGTCAGAATGTTGGTAACTCCTTCAATCCACCTTCTTCTTGGTCTTCCTCTGTATCTTGCTGTTTCCATGTTCATGTTGTATGCTCTTGCTGCTGACCAATAAGGGTTCATTCTCATTAGGTGACCAAACCATTTCAATCTTTGATTTTCAATATATTTGACCATAGATATTGTTCCAACAGTTCTTGTAATCTCCTCATTTCTCACATAATCTCTTCTTGTTTTATTTGCTGCTTTTCTTAGACATTTCAATTTGCACATAGTAAGCTTTCTTTTCCTCTGAATTAAAGTGTTATATAAGAGTTCTGAGAATATCATAGACTAAAAGAAAAACAAACCAGGAGCTAAGAACAATCAAAGCCCAAGAAGGTTGGCTTCTGAATACCATATTAAGGAAAAAGCTAGGTTTTTTCAGCCACATTAAAAGACATGATGGCATGGAGTGTTATTGAAGGGGATGATAGAAGGTACGGGTAAAGGCAAACCAAGACTTAGTTGGACAAAAGACATTCAGGAATGTCTGCACATGGACAGAGGCGGGAAGCTTGCTGAAGACCACTGTGAATTTAAGTGGTCCATAGGGAAGACTCTGTTCCAAAAAGAATATTTCACTTTATGATGATGATGAAGTTTACTTTTTTGTTCTTTAATTAGTGTCCATGTCTGACATTGAAAACATACTGTTGGGATGAATATTGAATTTAAGGTTTGCCTTTTGCCATCAGGATAGATGTGGATTTCAAGATTGGGTACGTCCATAATTTATGTAGTTGGCTTTTTTTGAATTCTTGTCGCAAACTCTTTGTCCATTCTTCCATCAACTGTAAAAATTCTCCTGAGATATTTAAATTCCTGCACTTGCAAAAATACATCACATACCCGGTAACATAAATTGGACTTGTAAATTTGTGTAAAGGTACAATAAAGTATACAAGTCAAAATGCCCTGTAATTTATATATAAGCCCTATATATATGTGTACCAGGGTATATATATATATATATATATATATATATATATATATATATATATATATATATATATATATATATATATATATATATATATATATATATATATATATATATATATAAATTGGTAGTGTATCCTATTCAGGGCATAGCCATCAACCTAGCAGTTTTTTGGCTGTAGTGATTTTCTAGGCAATATAAATATTTAGTAGTTTGCTATTGCTATCTCAATGGTCTGGATTCTCAATTCAAATGCCTATGGCAGGGATCTTGGCCATCACAGAACCAGATATATATATATGTAAAAACATATATATATTATATCATATAAAATCTGTCTTAAGTGGACCCTCTGATAAATGAAAATTTGTATTTAATATACATTTTTATCAGTCATGTGATTTTTGTAGCTAAAAAAAAAAGTTCAATTCTCTGCATTAAGAAGAAAATATTGAATGTAGACACCAAAATGAAAAATAAGTCTCTGGAAATTTCCAATGTTCTGAAATGCATACCAAGATTTAACTTTGGAAAAGATTCAAGAATTTATGGAGACAAGTGTAGTCTTTATAGAAATAGATCCAATAATTCTACCAGCTTTAGTAGTGAAATAAAAAGGTACAGTAAGGTTTTATTGCACCTATCTGTAGCCTAAACCTTTGAACAACTGTAATGATGAAGACTACATCAACATAGACCAAGACATGAAAACTGAAACAGACAATGGATATCGATGTCTTAGTTCAGAATTTTAGAGAAAGTCTGAAAAGAGAATAAGACAGATGAGAAAGATAAAGAGGAGAAGAAAATTGAAACTGTGTTGGAAGAAGAAAAGTATAAAGCGGCAATTTATCAAGATCATATCAAGAGCTTAAAGTTAAATGTACTACTGCAAAAAAGTGCACTACAATGGAATAGGTGATGATACCTTTCATATCTAGAAGACTTCAACTAGAGATGAAGCATCCTACTCAGAGAGGGTTTATGTTTAGGCTATGTAAGAAAATTTATAGACATTTGTGTACGAAAGTGGACATAACATAATAAATTATTTAAGATATGCTATATGAGAAAGAGAGTTCTGCAGTGCTATATAACCCCTATACTAACATATGGGTGCGAGTCTTGGACAATAAACAAACTGGAAAGTGGGAGATTGGAGGCAACAGAGATGTGGTTCTACAGAAGAATGCTGAGAATACCATGGACTGCCAGAAAAACTAATTTAGAGGTGTTGAAAGAGTTAAATGTGAAACGGACCTTAATCAACAGTATAAGAAAAAGGCAATCCTCTTTTTTTGGCCACTTCATGAGACAGGCAGGTTTAGAGAACATAGTCACAACTGGCAAGATTGAAGGCACCAGAGACAGAGGGCGACAATGTGAGAAAATATTAGACAGTTTGACAACCTGGCACGGCAAGGAAACAACAATTCTTCTTCTTCTTCTTTCGTTCACTTGAAACATGTTTATATCTGTAATTCTGTCTCCTTAATAAAACTCACTGTCTTTTGTAGTTCATACAGTGTCCCATAGAGCTTTGATTCCAGTGTTGTTTCCTCTCGCCCATATGTCTGCCTCAGCGTTTCATGCTCAGAACACTCTTGAAGTATATGTTTGGCACTCTGTGCTGCCTGTCCACATGTACACATGGCCGTGTTGCCAATCTTGAACTTTGTATACATGTGACTGCGGAGTCGGTTGTGTCCTGTTCTGAGACGTAGAATTATAACTTGTTCTGATCTGTTCATATTGTGATAGTCATCTTGTGTTGGTGTTTGTGGCTTTCTTATTGACTTTATCATCTGTTTTTTCTGATGGTAGGTGATTGGTATATCTGGTTGGTCTTCGGCAGCACCTTCCTTAGCCAGTTTGTCTGCTTTTTCATTTCCTGGTATTCCACAGTGAGAGGGTATCCACTGCATGGTTACCCTATAATGGTAAGACAATTCGCTAAGTAGTTTTTTTAAGTCTGTTAGTTTTCCAGACTGGAGAGCTTGAAGCACTGACCTTGCATCTGTCAGGAATACCACAGGCTGTAGGTCAGAGTTGGAGTTCAGCAGTTTTTTAGCTGCCACACTAATTGCCTGGATTTCTGCATCATAATTATTGCAGAATTTTCCTGTCTGTGTTCTGATTGTATCTCTAGGCTTGTGTGGATATTCTATATATACACCTGCACCTCCATTCCTCACAGCATTCTGTGCTGACCCATCTGTGTACACTCTGACCCATATATCTTGTGGATATTCCTCATCCAGGAAACTGAGGGTGACTGTCATTCGCTGCACACTGTTCTGTTCGTCCTCGCTTAGTATTCCTTTCACATGGGTCTGAATGTATATTGGCATTCCATGGCTTTCACTCCACGGGGTTTGCTCTGGTACAGACCTTAAGGGGCTGTCAACTTCAGGTAGGTCTGTAAGTTGTCTACGGAGTCGTTTAGCTTGATGGATAAAGCTGCTCCTTTTCAGTCGTCCCATTGCTAGATTTTGGAATCTTTCCTTCATTGTAACAATAATGAAACAACAATGACTTTGATACATAATACTGTGGACAGAGAGCTGTGGAGAGCCATGACCGCCTACGCCACCCGGCATGGCACCTGATGATGATGATGCAGATGACACTGTTCTGATTGCTAAAAGTGAGGAAAATCTTCAAGAATTGATTAATGTAGTAGTGACAGAAAGTAAAGAGAAAGACCTCTTGCTAAATATCAAGAAGATAGAAACAAAATTATTTCAAAGAAAAAAAGTTATTTCAAAGAAACAAAATACCTCTGCTTGCAAGATCAAAGTGAACGACATAGTATTAAAACAGGTCCACCAATTTCAATATTTAGGTACAAATAGAATATCAGATGGAAGAAGTTCAACAGAAATAAGAAGCAGAATAGATCAGACAAATACAGCATTCAGAAAAATGAAAAATATATTGTGTTATAATATATATTTTATAATGACCCTGTCATTAGAGGTGAGGAAAAGAGGTCTGCAGTGTTACATAACTCATACTAACATATGGATACGTGTCTTGGTCAATAAACAAACAGAATAGTGGGAAGATAGAGGCAGCAGAGATGTGGTTCTATAGAAGAATGCTGAGATTACCATGGACTGCCAGGAAAACTAATGTGGAGATGTTGAAAGAGTCAAATGGGAGGTGGAGCTTAATCAATAATATAAGAAAAATACAATTTTAATTTTTTTGGTCACGTTATTTTTCTTTCTTTCGAACCCTAAGAATTATGAGCGATTAGCTCTTGCTTCCTATGTGCAGTGGGAAGGTTTCCCCATATTTCTTTCATACCCAGGAGACTTCAGCTATCGACTTGGTGCAATGCTTATTGAAGGAACCTTCTACTCAGAGGAGGTACATGTTAAGAGATGAGCTGATAGTTTGCTTGGGTCACCCATTGTTTGTCTTTCCTTCGATAAGGCGCTTCACAGCCAGCTGTTCCTCTTGTAGGAAGACCATTCTATTGCCACTCTTTGTGTCCCTAGGTCCCAGACCTAATTTATTCTGTATGAGCCATGTGGGTTAACAGCGTCAGTCGAATAAACTTAGATACACCTTCCTAGACGAGGCGATGCTTTGCCAAACACGTTAGGGTCTGACATTTTACCTCTGTATTTCTCATGCAATCGTCTTGTCTGTTTGTGATGATTTTCCAATCTATCGCCAGGCACGACATGTGTATTTTTACTCTTTGCCATTACATATATTACCCAAAGAAGTAGGTAGAGTACGCCTATCTAGGACATGGAACTTCGCAGCTGGCCCTTGGATACTGAACCAAATTCTCTCTGTATGAGCCATGTTGGACAGTCAAGTTGGGCTAGGTTGCAATGTCAAAGACAGGGACATGCCTCTCATCTACATTGCTCACAGTATCAGAGTCTCAACACTGCTTTGGACAGAAGTTCTGAACAAAGTGCTCCCCGACATTTATTAAATGCTTGTTCTGTCTGCAATGGCAAGCTCTTCTTCTTCTTCTTCTGCGTTTGTTCTCAAACTCTTGCAGATCAGCAGGATGTAGTCTGGAGAACAGAAGGCGTTGTGTCATGGTTTACAGCATTGCTGTGATATCTGCGCCTTTCGGCCTGACATATCCGACTTCAGCATGGCTTTGGGTCACTGACCCTATATGGGATGGGACAGCCAACTCCATCCCATAACCTCCTTAGTCACCTCGTACGACATGCATGGAAGGTAAACAGTGTTGCTATTCTTTGTTCCCCTTTCGGGCCCGGACAACACAGGGCAAAAATGGCAAGCTGTATTCAAAGCTTTCTTTCATAGAGAGGGATACATGTTCAAGTTGGCATATCCAATTCCTGAGTAATAACACCTACTTTGAATGGGGTTTATTGTGGTGGGACATGTCGCTTCTGTGTGTTCTCGAACATGAACAACACTTCTGCCAGTCGATCTCATGCTGGACAATTGTAGCTTTGATGCCACTATTTTGATTATCATATACAACACTGCCCTGAAGCATGTGTTGCCTTTTCCAGATTCAATGTGTACTCATAGAATCACTATGTCTTAGTGGAATCTACCCATATTGACATTGGTTGCCCCTCCAATTTTTCTGCTGTACAAGATACAATACACAGATGCCTTTCATCACTGTGTGATGACAGTGATGTTGGGTGTGTTCGCATAGAGGTCTTAAAGATATTGCTTGTCTCTTTGCTGCTAATTCTCATTCCATCTACAGCCTTCAGATCCATGAACCTGTACGTGTTAGCCAGAACAACAGCAAGAGCGGCTGTCTTTCATTCCAGGGTGCACCATGGAGAGATACTTTTAGGATCGTGGTTATCTGCTAACCCTGGGACCGCTGAGAGCAATGCGGTACCCTTTCACCTCTTGGTCACATTATGAGACCAGGAGGTTTGGAGAAGATATTTACAACAGGCAAGATTGAAAGCAAGAGAGACAAGAGGGTGACAATGTGAGAAAATATTAGTTTAAAGACCTGACATGGCAAGGAAATAACAATGATCCTGATATTTTAATACTGGAGATAGACAGATGTGGAGATCAGTGATCGCCTACACGAGTCGGCATAGCCATCTGATGATGAAGAAAGCTTGTTCCACCTTTTTGCATACAGACATTCTATAACATGAAAACCTGCAACAATTTGGTCACTTTCAAGACTGTATGAGATGAATATAATGATCAGAACAGCCTGTAAAGAGATACAATGTTTACATATAAATCAATCAAGTGCCATGTCAAGTTGCGTAGGCAATCATGCTTCTCCACAACTTTGTCTCTTGTATTGTTAATAAGTTCAGTTGGTGACTTCTTTTTGTACCACAGTGACAACCCATCCAGAAATTTGTATCTTTGTCTTCCTCTGTCACTTCTCCCCTTGATCTTTCCAGTGGTTTCTAAATGTTTAAAAAAAAATGTTCTAATCACATGCTCTAAAAATCTTGATTGTCCGTTTCTAATTTTCACTATAATTTATTATTTTTACTTCAGCATCTCTGAGATCTTCTACATTAGTTTTCTTGGCTGTCCATGGAATCTTTATCCTTCTTAAAAACCACATCTCAGTTACCCCAGCTTATCTTGGGCACTTAACAGATATAGACATGTTTCAAGTGAATGAAAGAAGAAGAAGAATCTTGTGCACTTTTGTTTATTGCCCATATTTCACCTCCATAAAGAAGGATTGGCTCAATATAACATCCTAGCACCTACAAATAGCACACAAGAAGGCTATCTCCAGAGAACTCTTCTACCCCTGATGATGCAAGGCAAACAAGGGACAGCGTATAGATAGATGGATAGATAACATAAAATGTTTCTAATTTTTTGAAATGTTGATATGGCCTGTCCTATCCTGTTAATGATCTCATTTGAGAACCTGCCATCTGGTATTTAGTCTAGGAAGTGAAAAATCAACCTTGAACTGGAACATTCAACATACACTGGCGAATTTTTGAAATACTAGATGCGTGATCTAGAATGGCAATTTGCACGCATATATACCCACAATTCACTGATTATCCAGTCCCAATGTGCCCACAGTTGCTACCCACGCCCAAAGAAGATCGATACAAGAGTTTTCATTAACTTAACTCTGTAACTAGTCTAACTCTGAAGAAACAATCACAAACTAACGAAGAAACAATCACAATGAAATCTATTGAACTTTTAAGCTATGAATATGTGAGGGAATAAAGTGCAAATTACAATAACATACTGGTTTAAAGAACAAACTTACCGCTGTTTAAAACTGATATCAAAAACCACATGATTGTAAATTTCTGTATAATTACACGGTATTGCGCTCGCTGTTTTCGATTTCTGAACTTTTTTTCAGCTTGTTTTTGTTTTCTGCTAGTTCCGGTAACATATTTTTATATTTTTTACATTCATAAAAAATTGCTGTACCGTTGTTTTAATCAAACAATACATATAAAATGAAAGTGTATTTTTTGGTGGTACTATAAGTGAGTACATGTTTGTTATATATAATTAAATTGTATACCACACTTTTATATCTTTTATTACTGTAGGCTTTTAGTTTTGGATGCATACTTTATTATACTTTATACCGTTTTGTCGTTCAAGGAAAAAAATATTGGTAAAAGATCTGAGATAGGGCCGGGCATATCTAGACTATTTTCTTCCTCGAACTTCAATGTAACTTGAGTAAAGTCAGCAATTATTAAAAATAAAATAAGCCCCAAAATAAATAAATTGGTATCATTGAATAATTCAATGAATCACACTCACACAGTTCTTTAATATGACGATTCAGTCTGTCGTCCTACAGAATAGATAGGCAAAATCTATTAGTTATATCCAGTGGGGGTTGTTTTTTTCGACAGAAATAGGTGAGTATGCTGCACTATGCCTAGCCCTATGGCAGTATGTTAAATGTATGTGAGTATGACTATGGAGTATCCTAGATTATACCAAGAGCGTTTCACTGTTACTGGTGTAAGTGTAGAATGTAGTATTTTGTTGTGTTTAAATTCTTAAAAAGCACATAATTTTAGCTTTGGTAAATTTTAACTTTGATATTTTCTATATTTATCTTCATATATGATATTAAAATGAACGGTTTGGCATGTTTGATGTAATCTGTCTATTTGTCTTTGTAGTTGCTCTTCTAATGATGCTACTAGTGCTTGGTCATCTGCAAATAGAAATTCCATGTTTTTTCTGTTGTCTTTGATACTTTGCAAATGTGATCTATGTATGTTATAAACAATACGGGGGATAGTACACATCCCTGCCTCACTCCCAAGTGAATTTGAAAATGATTTGATGTAACTGTGCAGTGTGCTCTTTTTTACTGGACATTGACTATCGACATGTATGCTCTGACAGGTTTATCAGATGCTGAGGAACTGATTTTTATGGTCTGTAGTGTTATCCATAGTTGTGCTCTATTCACTCTGTTGAAACATTTTTCTTGGTCCACCAAGGCTAAATATAAGTCTTGGTTATGTTCTGTCTCTCTTTATGGTATTTGTTTGAGGACGAAAATTGCATCTGTGCAGCTATTATTTTTCCAAAAGCCCAATTTTTTAGCTGTGGTTCTATATATGCATGCATCCATCTCTCTAGTATTTTGCTGAAGATTTTTCCTATCTTACTTAAGAGTGATAAGTCTCTATACTTAGTGCAGTCCCTCTTACTGCTTTTTTTCTTCCAGATGGGTACAATCACTGCTGTATTTCACCTCTGTGGTGTCTTTTGTGTCTTCATATTACATTAGTACTTATGTAGAACTCAGGTTTTTGATGTTTCACTTATGTTGATTTACCTTATATTGATTGTCCATATTACATTGAACAGTGTGTGTAACCACTTTATACCTGTCACTGTTATTATTTTTATTAGTTCTATAGGTATTCTGTTTATTCCTGGTGATTTGTTATTTGGTGCATGTTTAACTGCATCTTCAATTTCAGATGTCAAGATGTATGGCTCTAGGTCCTCTTCTATTGTATTTATCATTGTTATCACTTTTCCTTCCTTTAAATTTAACAGCTGATTGGAGTAATTTTTCCATCTTTCCATGATTTGTTGGGCCTATTTTGTATGTTGTCGTGTTCATCGTTTATTATTTTTGTTGGTTCATACATGTCTTTTTTACTTCTCATGTTTTGTAATTTCTTGTACATCTTCGGTGTGTTCGGTGTCTATCCTTGTTAAGTATTTCTCTATATTCTTGCCATGCATTAATTTTTGCATATTTGATGATTTTATTGGTGTTATTCTTTGCAGTCTTGTAAGCTAAGTAGTCTTAATGTGTTTACTTGTTATGCATGAAGACTACTTTAAAACTAGCATGGTTCGGACATGTATGCAGGCACGATTCCTTGTCAAAAACAATACTGCAGGGAACTGTCAAGGGTGGAAGAAGCAGAGGAGGGCAAATAAAGGCATGGACAGACAACATCAAGGAATCGACAGGACAAGATATTTCCACACTCATCCGCATCACTGAGGATAGAATTCGCTTGAGGAAACTGTGTGCCGAGGCATCCAATGTGGTACCCCTATGACCCTGAAGTATTACGGGTTTATTGATTGATTGTTGACCATGTCTTATATTTTTGTTTTTTATTTGTTATTGCGTTCTTTACTTCTTCTGTCCACCAAGATGTTATATTTGGTTTTGTGCTTTTATGGTTTTCATACCTGCCCGCATATGTTTCTGCTGTTTGTATGATGGATTTTTGAACTGTTTCCATTCTTCTTCTATATACTGGTTGTTTTCTGGTAGCTTTGTGAATTCTTCCTTAACTTCTTGGATATATTTATCTTGCATGTTTGGTTCTTCCAAGTTCTGTATATGTAGTTGTCCTTTGTGCTTTGTTTTTTTTTCTTGTGCTTGTTATTTTTTGCTCTGTTTGTTTTGACTGTTATTATTACTGCCTTATAGTTAGTGTCTGTATATTACATGTTGAATATTACTCGTGTGTCTGTTATTTTTCGTATATTGTTTCTTTTTGTGAGTATACAGTTTATCTGGTTATTGCATTCCCAGCTGTTCCATTCACACCATGTGTATACTTGTGACTGTCTGTGTTTAAAGAAGGTGTTTGTTATAAAGAGGTTGTGCTGGATGCATGTATCTATTAGTTTATATCCGTTATCATTAATCTTGTTTCTTGTGTTGCCAAATGCTCCTTTATATTTCTCTATTTGTTCCAAGATGTGTGTTTAAATCCCCCAAAATATATAGATCATCATCATTGTTGCTGTTATTTATTAATCTGTTTACATTCTCAAAAAATGTCTCTTTTGTTTTCATTGTTTGGTGTGTTACATGATGCATGGACTAGTATTAATGTGGTGTTTACATGGTCTATTGTAATCATGGCCAACAGTGATCGTTCATTCTGATGTGTAACTTGAACAATGTTCTTAGTGAGTATCGGATCTATGAAAAAGCCCACTCTGTGCTTTGCTCTTGAAACTGGGTCAACTCCACTGTATAGGAACGTGTAATTTTGATATAATTTTTTCAGACCATGTCTTTAATCCTCATATTTGCTAGTATTTATTTATGGTGAGCCACTAAAACAACCAGTATATACATTTTTCCCGAAAACTGCTAAAACCTCAATTTCTATAGCTACTTCCAAAAACATAATTGCAGAGTTGGAAAACCGTTAGAGATATGAAGACCTTTTAGTTGAAACTATTGAAAGATTACCTTCATTTTTATGCCCTGGCATAAAGGTTTTAAGGGTAATAAACAACTTTATAAACTGATAAACATAGCTGCAGAAGCAAAAGGTACATAAATGGATCTTTCAGACATAGTCAAAACAATGAGAAATCATTTCCGTTCTGAGTATTTTCATAAGTGTGAATCATACTCACTCTCAAGACTATGGGAAATTTGAATAAAGATTGAATCATCCTGGAAAGTGGAACATAATAAATATATAAAAATGTTGATAAATAAACACTGAAACTGTGAGCTGCTACATCATTCTAATTGATTTATTGAATGGGGGTCAGAGCACTTATAGTCTTGTGTGTACTGTTGATAATCAGCACTCATAACCAATCTTGTGTGTTTCCAAATTGACACTCTGAACTTGTAATATTAGTCGGTCTGGAGTGCAGTGATGATATACAACCAGTATTAATATGATCATGTACATTGTATTTCTTTCATTATATATTTTCAGTTAACTGTTTGAAACCACAATTTGTGAATAAAAAACACGCAAGAAATAACACAGACAAGTCAAAGAAAAGTTCATCATGACAGTTCTTCAAGAACCCTTGCATTTTAGCTTTATTTTATCAATTGTTCGAGCTTTTTTGTATCCAAGTTATGTTACATTTAATTGGCTTGCGTGCCTTTATGTAACAACACTTGAAGAGAATCGTTACCCAATAAAAGTTTTTGTTAGAAAGTTATTCCTTACTGCGGTGTATGGAACTTTTTTTATGTTGTGCCTACCCCTCCTTCTCATCTTCCTGCCAATCCGATGTTTATTGCTGAGCTACAGACGACCATATATGTATTCAGAGAGGCATACAGATTACTCTAAAAGGCAAACTGAAATCATAAATGATTTTGTAAAGAAGGGATGCCACAGATTTGGTGTGGCTTCTGCAAATTTATGTCTTATGCCAGAGGTAGCTTCAAAAATGAATAACCTCAGCAATGTTGATGAAAGGGCCAAAAATATTGGAGACAGAATAACAGTGAGCCAGTTTTTCAATGATTTTTGGAATAAGAAAGAGTTATGGTGGAGAATGAATTTAAAAACAAATGTGAAAATGGAAGATATAACAATTTACAAAGATGATAAAGTTGAAGGTAATGGCAGTCTGGTCACAGAAGCAACAGAACTAGTAGGAGACATCACTTCAACCTTCCCATTCATTGATTTTTTAGCCATACAAGAAGCTTGGTCAAGTTATCATAATAAGGATCTGATCAGCCAGCTACACAAGATGTTTCCATATATTGTTCATGATGTTGGTGTCCATTCATTCAAGAACAACAACTTTGTCCTCAATAGTGGCCTGCTTTTGGCAAGCAAGCATCCAATTGTAGCTGTCAACTTTAAACCATTCAGTAACTTTATTAAACATGGGAAGGTGTTATCTTTAGGACTCCTCATGGTCAAGGTACTGTACTTGGATACTATTTTAATATCTCCTTTATTAGGTCATTATCTATATATTTTTAGTATTTTCATGTTTATTGGCATTTAAATTTGATGATGATGATGTTCCTCCTTCGCAAGTGAAGACAGTCATGGCATGAAAAACAATAAACATATGTGATGAAAAATGATGGGAAAAAACAAAGACATTGGTGTATGTCTATTTTGGTTTAGATGTGTAAGTTGATAAATGCCTGAGGAGTCCGATTCATGCCAAGAAATATCTGTTGCAGTGAGTGCACACATGCACACACACATGCAAATTTAATGAAACAAATACTAGTGTAAAACAAAATATAATGTGTCATGGGGGACCAAAGGAGAGTGCAAAACAGAACAAGAGGCGATAATAAATTATGTGGGCAAGTAGTCTTTTATTGCAACCAAGAAATGCTGTTGTTTTCATGCATGCTTTACTTCCACCAGATATCACTTCTGTAGTAGATCTTAATCAATTTCAAGACTGCTAAACTTCACAGACAGGAGTATTCATGAATCTTCAAGCATATGTGCTTCTTCCTTCTCTTGCACAGAAAGCTCACAACATTCATGGCTGCCATTGCTGTGTGAAATTAAAGTTATGACATATTGACATGATGTTTCAGCTAGAAGTCTATCTAAAAAATATGATTTTTTAGTAACATAAAAATGTAAATTGTATGCCCCTTAACAGGAACATATATATTTAATTTTTACTTACTTAATAATATAATATTATTACGTTCATAGAAGTGCCACATTAGAGACATCAGCACAAAAATGGCTTCCAATCACCTCTGTCCTCATCCATCAGATGACTATAGAAATATCATATATGAACCACTTCCTTCAGTGGTCAATCCAGGACTTTTTTGTCCTCTTCTACTTCCATTATCAACTATTCCTTGCAAAATAGTTTTAGAAAGTGAGTCATGTCACATTACTTCATTTATTGGGGAAAGTCTGTAGGTCTCATCAGTTACTCACTAGAATCATCATGCAATAGTAAACCCCTAGTGGATGACATACCTATATAGTGTGACTTTCCTCTCTTGGAAGTTCTACAGTGAATGACATTCCTATATAGAGAGACTTTCTTGTGGAAGCCTCACAGTGGATGATATACCTGTATAGTGAGGCTTTCTGCTTTTGGAAGCCTCATAGTGGACAGCATACTTATATATTGTACCTTTCTTCTTTTGGAAGCCCCTAGAGTGCTTCATCTTAACAATTCTACAGCTGTCTGGGTGTCTGGCAATAATGCTGTGAAGAAAGATGCTATGTTCTTAATGCATAAAAGGGACTATGAGCTCTGTTGCTCATAATTCCTGGTCATCCAAACATCACTTAATAAAAGGCAATTTGTGATGTAAATATCTCACCTGTTCATAGCTGGGCACCCCTTATGTGCTGACCGCTAAGACCATGGTTAGAGTCAGTGCACATCTGTTCCCCCAGCAGCATATGCAAAGCTGGGTTCTCTTAATGTTACACCACAAAGAGAAATGCAATTGCACAGATGAAATTCTACGAGACTTCCACAAGAAAAAAGCTTTACTATATTGGTATGTCATCTACTGGGAGTATACTGTTGCATGATGATTAATCTGGTATGTAAGACCTTTAAACCTTTCATGTGATGAACAAATAATAAAGATAATGTTGCACATGGACTAGACTGAATACATTTAATAGTGAAAAAGAAAGAAGGATCCATCAAGCATTGACTGGGATGTGTCAGTATCCATTTTATTTTGAAATTGAGATTAAGCATAAATATTATAAATCTTGAGATTTGAAATTTAGCAATTCTGAAATAAAAATTCAGTAAATTACGGTGAGATGTGTCCACATTTTAAACTAAACAAAACCACACATTATTTAACAAAACTAACTTTTTCTAAAAACGCATACAGCGCAACATCCATCGATCTGCATGCAACACACTGAGAAGCCCTTGCTCTCTCCTGGAAAAGACTTGTTGGGGGGGGGGGGGGACTCAATGTGTTGCACACAGGTATAATGATCAGTAGCATACTCTGTGTGATTTTTATCTCCATGTCACGGAAGCTGTATGAAATCAAGCCTTTTTAAAAAGTTAGAATGTGTGGACACATCTCCCTGTAATGAACCGGGCATTCAAAATAAATATCCCTCATATTTTAATCAGTATTTGTATTTGGGAAATAAGATTTATTCAGAGTTATATGTTATTGCTTTGTTCTTGAATCTACTTGTCAGATAACTCTGGGAAGATATGATACCAATAACAGAAATGTGGGATATATTTTCAATACTCATTTACAGTCATACCAAGGTAATTGATATTTGGTAGTCTTTAATTTTTCAATTCATTTATCTTCTCTAAATTATCAAGTATTTTATCACGACAAAGATTTCTGTATTTTTTAGATCAAGGCAGAAGACTTATAATAAAAGCTCGACTTCAGTCCTGTTCAGTTGTTGGTGATAGGAACAAAAGCATAAGAATAGATCTCATTGTCACATTTAGGTATTATTATAATTACTTTAGGTCACCTAATGTGGAGCCTGCCTTACATTGGCTACTTACCTTGAAGATTTATATTTCTTTTCTGGTTACGGTGAAAACTTAATATGACTCCTGACTGTAAGAAGATGTGCAGTGGCGCCATGTGCCTTGTTCTATCATAGATGAATCACCCATATGTTACTCAGATTTGTGAGAACCAGTTTAGTGTTAAATTAGTTGACTGCTGACCAACAGATCCAGGTTTGGAGTTCACTCATTATTTGTGATTTGAAATAAAAATTACTTCTGTCGTTGACTCAGCCACAAGGAAGTAAGATACCAAAGCACATGCTCTGGGAAGGTAAAGAAATTGCACTATCACTACTGAACAAATGCAAAGGGTGGCACTAGTCAGGTGGTTTCTGCTTAACCAACTAGGCAGCTGAGCATTTATGGGAAAACCATATTCTATGTTGCTGATTCATCTCAGCGTGCCCTTATCTTTGCTGGGATCTGAAAGGCAAGCAGAAAATAGTAAGACTGTCAACTGTCATGCATGTCATAGGAGGCAACAGTGGGAAGTTGGACATGAGGTTTGTTCTCCATCCTGTCATCTCCATTGTGGTGAGTCTTCTGAAAACATATGCATTGACTACTGAAACGATAACCCTATTATGTTGTAAGAAAATTATGGAAAAAACCCTTCCCTTCCAGATTGTCCATCCTACATCATTATACTCTACAGCCACAAGGTACTGTCCATCTCATATCATTATACTCTACAGCCACATTGTACTGTCCATCTCACATCATTGTACTCTACAGCCACAAGGTACTGTCCATCTCACATCATTGTACTCTACAGCCACAAGGTACTGTCCATCTCACATCATTGTACTCTACAGCCACAAGGTACTGTCCATCTCACATCATTGTACTCTACAGCCACAAGGTACTGTCCATCTCACATCATTGTACTCTACAGCCACAAGGTACTGTCCATCTCACATCATTATACTCTACAGCCACAAGGTACTGTCCATCTCACATTATTGTACTCTACATCTCACATCATTATATAAAGGTGCTGGTAGAACCAGATGTACTCCGACCCTAATACTCTTCAGACACACTGTACTCTATATCTCACATCATTATACTGTACATCAACAGTCATCTGGTACTAGCAAAAGTTATTACAATTTTCCCCCATAAAAAAAATAATTTCAGAAACAATACTAGTTTGGAGATGAGAATAAAGCTCCACTGCCTGGCACATGGAACAAGAGTGGGAGACTTGTACTACCATATGATTCTATCATTAATTATCATCAGAGATGTATGCAGAATTATCAGAGGTCCTGCATACAAATTGCACTAGGAACCAGAAAATCCTCTCTAGAGCTATTCCAATTAGGTCATGGTTTGCTTCTGCTGTTTTGTTGGTTTCTATTAACTACCCTGTGTTTTCAGGACCTGAAAGGGAAATAAATATTAATACCACTATGACATATCCTTATACTCAGAGTGTCATTAAGAGATACAATTAGAAACGATAACATCAGACAGATAACCAAAACAATACTAGTATTGGAACACATCAAAAGACAACAGATCAAGTGGTTTTCACATGCTTCCAGAGTACTGACAGATAGCATGCAACAAATGGCCATGACACATAGACATAACGGTTATAAAGCCAGAGGCAGACCATGTAAAAGATGGATCACAGAAATCAAAGAAGATACAGGAACAAGCTTACAAACAGCACACAAGAAGGCCATCTCCAGAGAACTCTTCCACCCCTGACGCCGCAAGGCAAATAAGGGCCACAGCGTATAGATAGTTAAACATACCCTTATCGAGGCCAGCTTCTTGATGTGGAGATGTTGATGTTCTTCCTGTCAACAGAGGCTGGAAACTTAAGACTGGTCGGGTCGTCCCTTACATCAAGCAGGACCACAGTCTTGCCCAAGTAAGCATAGGTTCTGAAGTCAAGATAGTTCAGACTGCAAGGCACAGATATCGCAACAGAACTGTAAACCACAACACAGTACATTATGTTGGCCAGACAATTTCCTGAGAATTCGCAGGACTTTGAAAAGGATCATAGATCATGAACTACAAGCAGACATTTATATATTTGCAAAAGTGAATTCGATTTGAATTTTCAATTTACACTAATCGATGAATGGAAATCATCTTGACTTTCTGAAAAATGAATACCCGTTAGTCACAAATTTATTTTACAGTAGCTGTCTGCTCTGTTATTGCTCTAGGTACATAGCAAAATGCTTACTTGATCACATCAAATGTTACTATAACATTCATACTAGCGGATAAAAAAAACCAATATCTTTTTATTCTGCAATAATGTTGTATATGAATTTTGAATGGTTAAATTTAAACCCAACTCCTATGTTTATTAAGGTAAGGAACCAATTATCCCCAAGCAGCTAGATGAAATTCAAGACTGGGTTAGAAAATTCACACTTGAAAATACAGAACAGGGAGAGAAAGTTCTTTTTGAGTTACTCTGTGGAGATTTTAACTTTGATAATCTCTCACCAGGTAAGCTACTTTTATATATACTAAGCTATTTTATGTCAATATCTAGAAGTCTTTTTTTAGGGTTGGAACACATCTATTTCTACCAGCACCTTTTTCTAGTTCTACCAGAAGCTTTTCAATCTTTCAGCTTGACTAATCAATCTCTGATATGTCTCTATAGGTTCTGTTTAGAAACTATTTTATCAACACTTTTATAGGTTTTTTTTCACATTATAGTCTTAGGTTTTGCAACTAATACTGTAGACTTACTGTGACATGATGCATTCCGTTATCTGGGCTTATTGTTTAAGTAGGCAGCAGATCAAGTGGTTTGGCTACATTATAAGAATGCATCATGACAAGTTGCCCCCCATACAGGAATATAACCAAATGAGATCAGGGTAGAAAGCCAAAGGGACACCAAGAAAAAGATGGATAGAAAACATCAGGGACATCCTGAACAAACACGGTCATAGCACAGCTGAGGCCACACATCTGGCCTTGGAACACAAGCTTGATTTGTCATATACATTTGTCTGCAGTTGATGACAAACATCAACAAGTTTGATCCTTACTGTAGTGTGAGATCTTAAGGGATGAATCAAAGCTGTCTGTTGCAGAATCATGAAAATATCAATTGGTGCCTTGAGAATGCCAACCTGGACTGACAGGTTTTACGAGTAGGTCTAGGAATGTCATTAACAGCTTGGGAAGAGGATTTCATAATCAGTAGTTGATAACGTTCTGATCTAGGTTTGTTTTCAAATTTAGTGTCCTCAAACTTTTACCTCTTAAATCAAATCTTTACAGTGATTTCATCAAATGATCATTCCCTTCCACACTGCAAAAAATTTTTACAGGAATTTGCAAAAGCATTACAACTTTTTTCCAATAATTGTTCAGGAGAACATGAACAAAAATGAATTATTTGTAATGAAGCCCATGTTCAATCCATAAACATTGGCCAGGAAAATTGTGCTTCACATTTTCTGTTTTCAGGATGCACCATATGAAGATGTTTTAGAGTCTTGATAATTTAATTAATTCTCAACTTGAGAACTGTATCCATACCTTCAAATTCCAATCTTACCTCATGTTAGAATTGCTAAACCAATCAATAGAGATGAAGAAAAAAAGTTTGCTCCTGCTTGAAACTGTTACATGATCAGATCTAATGATTTAAACAAAAATTAGGTAATCTAGGATATTATCATCATCAAGTGATATCTCCACAACGATTGTTGGCTGCAACAGACCTCCATTATACTCTGTCTCATGCCTTGGTGGTGCACTATGACAGGCTGTATCTTGTCCATCTCATGGTATTTCCTTCCCACTTGTATCTCTGTCTACTGCTTGCTCACTTTCCCTTTGTTTTTGTTCATTTTCTTCTTTTTCCATGAAGTTCTCTCTATTCTTCTTTATATCCACATCTCAAAGGCATCAATTCTAATATCTAGCTGTTTATTCATTACCTATATTTCTGAGCCATACATTTAGTTACAGTAGATTAGTTGCATTTTATAATTTTCATTTTGGTACTTTTCCAGTACCTTCACACTTTTATAAAAATCTGCGCCAATCCAAATTATTTTGTGATGTCATCGGCTCAGTCCTAGAAACAAAATAGCTAACGTAATTGTTTGTTAAAGATGTCGAAATTGTGAAGTATGTTATAGCATGATATAGTATTCGACAATATGCACGCCACCCACTGAGAGCCCCACCCATACAATCCTCCTAAATCCATACTACCCCCAACCACTGGTTGGTAATTATAGACAGATTAGACACGGGAAAAAATTTGCGGGGGAAAACATCTTAAATTTATTTTCACTTTTCACAAAATCGCTAGACCATCTACTGGAAACAAACTTTCACATCTAGTTAGTGATTTGCTTGAATATTAGTAATTTCCTCTTGTCATTGAAAGCAATTTTAGCCATTTTTAATCAATTTTATGTTCCTAACCTAGTATAAACTAACAGCCAATTAAAATGTATGATCTCTTGAGAAATCTGCACTGAGAAATTAAATTAAATTAAACCTACTACAAAGTTTATAAGTCAAAGTGTAAGGGATAGGCATTTATGGGTTCTGAGTGATTGTTTCATCTGCTATTTTTCCTCCACAGCTGATGCAGAGAGCACACGCCATAAGTTGTTTGATGAATATGTTGATGTATGCAGACAAAGGCCAGGAAGTGATAAACCATGGACAGTTGGTAAGCAATAATCGACAAATCATTTGCATATTGATTTACAAACAGATGTTTGAACATTAAAATAAGGGTCTCACATATTCTCTGCCATAATGTAGTCTTGGTTGAAACTGGCTTCTAAGAAGGCACTCATACTTTTAGTTCTAGCTAACTTCAAGGGAATTAATTCTTTTTCTGCAGCGCACTTTGGGGTTTCAAGATTACCACTGCAAAGTCCCCTAAGGTGTAGAGATTCACAAAATTTGTTATGTTTCATACAGTGGCATAATGAGTCAGAGCAGACTTTAGGGTATTGGAAAAGAAAAACTACAAAACACTAAAGTAAATAAATATGCTACAGATATTAAAAGGGATAAATAACAGATTTACATAGACCAAATAAAAGATAGAACATATTGATGTTTCAACCAAATGGTCTTTATTGGAATACACAAACACAATTTTTTTTTCAGTAAATTTATTTACCGAATGGTACATAGTTTTACTGCGGTCTCAGATTCATACATTAAAGTCAGTAGTCACCAGGAAAGACATTCTCCAATGAATAAAAAATACAAATTGAAGACTACGTCAAGAGGCAATGAGAGACCAAATCAAAATATATGAAGTTATACTTTGACAGTCATTGCTTTGAGGCTTATTACTTTTGTAGTGTTAAGAACCTAGACAATGAACGAACATCTAGAAAACAGAATTGATGCTTTTGAGATGTGGACATGATGATGATGATGTTCCTCCTTCGCAAGCAAAGATGAGCATGTCATGAAAAACAATAATTGTGATGAACAAGTAGAAAAAAAAGATATTTGTGATTGTCTAATTTGGGTTAGTGATCTTGTAGATGCCCGATGAGTCCGATTCGTGCCAGGAAAGTTCTATTGCAGTGCATGTAGGGATGAAGAGGGTTTGGGGTAGGAGAGGTTTCGGATTTGTCCTTCCACTTCCCTCACTTGTAAATTGCCCGTAGTGTTCTTTCTTTACAAATTTAGTAATGCCAGCAGTGATCTGGGTGTGCCAAGCTTAGCGATCAAGAGCTCTAGTCTCCCAGGAGTTAGAATCGATACTGCAGTGCTTGAGAGAGTTTTTTAGGTGATCTGTGAATCACTTTTTCTGCCCTCTGCTTGAATGTTTACCATCACCCAGCTCCCCATAGAATAATCTTTTTGGAAGGTGCTTGTCTGGCATACGGGCGATGTGGCACGAAGTTGGGACCTATTTAGCAGGGCATGGATGCTTTGCATACAGGACATTTTGAAGGATTTCCGTGCCTGATACTCAATCTTGGCAACTTACTCCCATGAATTTTCTTAGACACTGAAGGTGGAAAGAGTTAAGCTGTCGAGAGTGTCTCGCATAGACAGTCCAGGATGACGCAGCATAAAATAGTATAGGTAGAACCACTGCGCGGTACACATTTAACTTAGTTGTCAAACTGAGACCATGCCTGATCCAGACGTTGGTACGAAGGCTCCTGAATGCCACACTAGCGTGAGCAATACGCAGGGCAACATCCTCGTCATTTGTTGTAGTTTGCGATAGGGTACTGCCGAGATATACAAACTTATTGGCAGTATTGAGTTTTTGTCTCTTCACTGTTATTACTTGTTCTGTGTAGGGGACACCTCGAGCTGGTCGATAACTTACTAATGTCTTTGCGGTGATGATGATGAGACCAAACGCATCACAGGCCAAAGTAAAGAGGTCATCCTGTCCTGCATGTCTTTCAGACTAGTAGCGTTTATTGCACAATCATCGGCGAACAATGTCCATCTTCATTTTGGTCTTGGCCTTCAGTCTACTAAGATTGAATAGCCCTCCATCAGCTCGATAGTGCAAGCAAATTCCTGCACTGTTATTCCAGAAGGCATCATTTAACATGGCAGAGAACATCATGCTGAAGAGCATCAGAGCCAGGACGCAACCCTGTTTGATACTGTTAGTTACTGGAAACGGGTTTGAGTGCACACAATCATCTTGCACAATGTGTATATATATATAAGAATAGAGAGAACTTCATGGTGAAGAGAAGAAATCAAGCAAAGTGGTTCTAATAACATTTCGTATGAAGAAAGAATTATCAAAGAAAATGAAGATAAAAAAATAAAGTATTTTGGACATGTTAAAAGACATGACACATTGTTTAAGACCTTACTTGAGGGTAAAGTCCAGGAGAAGTGAGCAAGAGGTAGGCAGAGTTACACGTGGGAGAGAAACACCATAAGATGGACAGGTTAGTGTCTAGCAGAGTGCACCACAAAAGTAAGATACAGGGGATGTTGGAGGTCTGTTGCAGCCAACCTTAGTTGTTAGTTTTTGGGGTGGCAATTAATGATAATGATTGTACTGTAATATTTCAGGAAAGTAGATAATAATTTGCAGATAGTTGGAAGGGGGTCCTCAATCATCATTGGTTGATTAATATCCCCTAACTCAATGTTTAGTGAAAATGTCTTAAGAGGAATGTTTTTGATCATTTTTCCTTACTATTTATATATTGTGTGAAGAGCCACATTTCACATTTTATTTACTCTAGGGGCGGGGTGGGGTTAATCTCTCAAACAACCTCCTTCTCCATATTTGAAGCCAGTGATTATTATATTTTGCACCTGCAGTTAGTGGAGCCTGAAAGGGGAATAAGGAATATCAACACTATTACCTGCCATGCATGCTTAGGAGGCATCTAAGGAGGTTTTGGGATGGAGCTGGCTGTTCGATTACATCGTGTCAAAGTACCCAAAAGTCATGTTGATGCCAGATGTGTTAAGTCTAATGGAACAGGTATCACAGCTAAGCTGTAAACCATGGCACAAGGTATTCAGTTCTCCAGACTACATCCTGCTAAACTGCATGATTTTGAGAACACAGAAGAAGAAGAATATTTTTTGGACATCTTACTTGATTTCATCAACTGATTCCATCACATCCCAAGAAAAAAATAATGAACAAGTGAAGATCTGAATGTCAAAATATTTCATATTTCTCTAGGTACAGAAATGAGACAGGATCATATGACTGACAGTCTGGTCAGCACTCCAAATGGTCTTAAATCTGCGCTTGAGGACCCAGCTCTGCGGCAGTGTCACATAGTTGATGGGGACATTGTTGAACATACCAAGGAAGCTCTTGCCTTTGGAAAAATAAAGATGGATGAACAAAACAATGTCATACTTTTCCCTGAGGGTGGAAGGAGAAGAATTGACTACATTATATATCACAAGTCATACCCAGTGGTAAGCTGCTATTTCTCAAACTAACTTTAAAAGTTTTCCTTTAAATTAAAAAAAAAAGACTAATTACTTTTTTTTGTTTTAAATAAAATTTGCATCATTCATCATTTGTTCATAAATGTACAAACCCATCAAGGTCATAGGGGTACTATATTGAATGCATCAACACACAGAGTCCTCTAGTGGGTTCTATCTTCAGCAATGCTGATGAGTGTGAAAATATTTTGAGCTGCCCATTTTTATGTCTGTCCTTGATTTATCTTGTCCTCCTCTGCTCCATATAACCTCAATTGTTCCCTGTGGTATCAACAATGAGTTATGTTGACATACATCTCCAAACCATGCATTTTTCATTTCACTATTCTATCTATCTATTCGTTAAACCCTTTATTGCCTTTCAGCATCAGAGGCAGAAGAGTTCTCTAGAGATGGCCCTCGTGTGCTGAATATATTGTGAAATTTGTCGCCTGTTTTATTTCGTGGTCCATCGTTTTCGTGGTCTGCCTCTAGGTCTGCCTTCACTGTATAACTCTCCATTGTTTCCTACAAGCTATATTGTCATTTCACTATTGATAGCGATTATTCTCATAGATCTGCAAGCATATCCCAATTTATTTCTTACACATACATTTGTCTAATGCAGAATTCATATATAACACTAGTTTGTAAAGACTTGATTTCATCTCTACTAGTTTTTGAAGACTTGATTCCATCTCTACTAGTTTTTGAAGACTTGATTCCATCTCTACTAGTTTTTGAAGACCTGTGTCCATCTCTACTAGTTTTTGAAGACCTGTGTCCATGTCTGCTGTCACCTTAAAAGTCACATGCGACATGTCCATATGCATAGGTTCTTTGATCTCTCCTTGAGTTTCTCTACAGTTATACTATGGCTAACAGTTGCAGTTTTCTGTTTGTTAATGAACATTCTTCACAACCCACAGTTTCTAAAAATATATTTTCTTTATTCTGGGCATGTATAAGGAATCATTACCCTCACTGTTTGAATGTGAGCAAGGTACTATAGTCTCTCAGGACTGCATTTTTTATGATTTGACTATTGACAATAATGAGATATTGAAACTG
This sequence comes from Meghimatium bilineatum, assembly GCA_034231615.1. Classification (NCBI taxonomy): domain Eukaryota; kingdom Metazoa; phylum Mollusca; class Gastropoda; order Stylommatophora; family Philomycidae; genus Meghimatium; species Meghimatium bilineatum. Next base: position 40,947,555 of record CM067308.1, on the reverse strand, counting down.
GAGAAATTTGACATCAAGGGTGGCATCCAGGGTGGCATGAGGGGGCAGGATGCAAGAGGTGTGTGCATAATTGGTAGGTACAGGAAGAATTACATTGCATACCTTTCATCATGTACTGACAGTTTATAGATCTACCTCAATTTCTGTGAATAGATTATCTCGATTTTTGTGAATATATTACCTTCATAACTGTGTTGGTTATAATTACGGTAATAATTTTGTGATATTCACTTCATTCAAAGGTAAAGGTAAGTCGCATGACAGCAACCTGCCATTGTAGATGAAGGTAGCTCTTTATGTACTTTTATGTGGGGTGGCCAGTTCCCTTCCTTGCTGTTTTTCTTCGTTTCCTGTGTTTTTCTCAAACTCCTGCAGGTTAGCAGAATATAGTCCAGAGAATAGAATGTTTTGTGTCATGGTTTGCTAAATTTATGCGATATCTGTGCCTTTCGGCCTGTAACGTCTGACTTCAGCATAGCTTTGGGTCACTTTGACCCTGTATAGGATGGAACAGCCAACTCCTACTAACAATGACATACATGGAAGGTAAATAGTGTTGCTATTCTTTTCTCCCCTCTCGGGTCTGGCAACACACAGGTATTCGCTGTGCTTACCTCCCTTAACTTATGCATCAGGTACCCATTTTATAGCTGGGTCGTTTGAAGGAGTCATCTATTCTCCTTTTTTATTGATCAGATGTGGTATCGAACCTGGCACACTGTAACCCATGATAATAAGCATTCACTATCAACCAGGCCACCGCACTTGATTTAAGAGATGGTTAAAAGAGATCATTGTTAGTAATAGTTACAGATGTGTATATACAGAGAGACACACAACTTCACTCACAGAGAGAGAGAGACAGACTTAGAAATAAAGGTAGAACTAACAAACAAAATCACATTTTTATATTTCACAGAATGTCAAGGCCTACCATTTTGTGACACAATTGGCCTCCCTAACAGACCATATACCAGTTGCCATGGAATTCACCTGCCCAACACCTCGCCAGAAAATGTAGCATATCAGACATCTCACTGTAAACTAAAAGGGCTTGCATTCACTTATATATTTTAGTACCTATGTTTACATGCTAATATGTGTACTAGTAAAGTGCCTAGATATCTACTGTAAAAATTAAATTTTTGTGAAGGGTACTTCATAGCAAATTTGTGATATATTTTATACAACTAATTTATGGTAAAGTTTGTTAATAAATGTGATATATAACAAGGTTTTACAATAATTTACTGTTAGATAATTCAACAACAGTACATGAATCAGATGTATTGTGACTTCATGAATTCAGAATGATTATAAATAAGCAACTGTGGGGGCAAAATAAACAATGTTCCTTTTAAGACGTGATTTTGGGGTCGCACATCTCATTAGAAAGTGTTGCACACCAATTTGAAAACTTCATACGCAATTTTTGGTTCCTACAAAACAAATCAAGACTACATTTTATTGTATATTTGACTTAATAAAATTATTGAAAAAAATTCAGTATAGAACATTACTTTTTAACCAATTTCTAGGCACCACTTCTAGTCTTCATCAATCTTTGGTTTGGCCTGCCAGCTAATAATTATTCTTAGTACTTCAAATTCCATTACCTCTGACTACAAACTAAAAATAAAGGTATGTGATCCTAAAAATGCAACTTGACTATGGAAATGTGTCTACATGAGCTTCCGTAGAATAAGTTGTTGGTAAATTGTTATGACATAATATTTTTCCACGTTTTTGGGGGGTGTTGTTTTGTTTTGTGTGGAATGCACATTTTACAGTGCAAATTATTCAAAAGATGCCGGGTTTATTAATATAAAGAACTGTATTAAAAATTGAGCACTGAACAAAATTAATACCCATAACACTGTTAATAGAAATATTATAAATATACATATTGAATAAGTTGAGGCACTGAACAAAATAAATCATTATAACAATGCCAATAAGAAACAACAAATACTGAATTATTTACTTATTTACAATTAATAGCAGAACTGACACAGGAAATAATCACGCATACATATTAAGAGCACTCTCAATATATTATTTTTATTCATGCCGCTAAGCATGTACCATGTAGACAAATTTTCAAAGTCTGGTTTTATTTTAGGATCCCAAACTAAAATAAAAAAATATAAAAGTCATCAAATCCTAGTCCTCTCCATTATGAATTTGTATCTATGGTTTAGCCAAAGAATCTTCTATTCCACACACAAGAACAGGTTAGAGAGAAAGTTTAATATCTTTGGTTTTTCTTTTCGCTTTATACCCCTTTGTGCCTTGCATCAGGGGCAGAACAGTTCTCAGCAGACTGGGTATTTACTAGGGTATTTGCTACTGAGTAGTAGTTGGTCTGACCGGCCAATGGTGAGACTGTCAGGCATGAATTCCGGTCCAAGATGGTGAAGAGAACGTATGTGTTCTCATATAGTCGTATATAATCGGATGTTCCTTCTGAAAGCAACGGCATACTACAGAGGTATCGCGCCAAGATTTTCCTTATGGATGTGGTGAAATTTTCATTTGGAATTTGTGAGGGTTAACTAGTTCCTTACAACATATTATAAAGGCAGTAGAGGCAGAGGCCGACCAAGACATCGTTGGACAAGAGATATTCAGGAATGCATACACATATCCCTAGAGGAAGTGGAAAAACTTGTTAAAGAACACAGGGATTTCAGGAGCTTCATAAAGACGACTACGTTCTGGAAAGAATATGTCACATGACAAATTAATTCATTGTTTAATTATGAAAAATATTTCACATTTCTTTCATAATATGACATTCTGTACATGATTTACGAATAATAATTCACTTTAATTCAAACAGTTCACATAGGATAATTAAACAATTAATTAAGGATATGTGTATTTTGAAAATGGGATCTGTGGTGAAGTAGTTCAACCATTTCCTTTGTGTTTACATGTTTGTGGATTTAAAATCAGGCAGTGACATATTATTTACAAGTGAATTTTTGTGTGGTAATCCCTAGAGATTATTGCTTGAGCTATGTAGTTACTTAATGATGCTCTAGGCAGACAGCTTTCAGCTTTGTTGATAAGAATGAGTACTTATGAGGGAACCTAAGTTCAATTAAAAATATTCCTCTATACTTTTTGAGCCCTGTTTTAAAACAAAGAAATGGGTGTTGCTTTTATATAATCTTTATAATATTCACATTTTTTTTATCTCATTAAAATTTAAACTTTTTAATGAGGATGTGTTTTTGTTATATTACAAACAGTATTTTCACCTTCAAGAAATATCTGAAATTATTTTACAAACAATAATAAATACAAATGATTAATAGCATACTCAATGAATCTTAACAGTTTGTTGACAAGTACTTTATTTTCATATATGCAGAATTTGTTTCATCAAATTATAGTTAAAAACTTTCATCATTTCATTCAGGATTTGTATATTTTAACCAATGGGCCAGGTTGTAATGGTTTCATCTTTTCACCAATCATAATTTGTATGTGATCTACAAGTTATAAAAGTACTTTTTTTTAACATTTCCCTTTTTGTATTGTATTTACTTATAGGTGTGATTTTGTTTTAGGTTTACTGTAAAATATAAGTTATATTTTTCCCACAATTTATTTAGTGTAATTTTTTTTATATTAGGATTTATTGAAAGAGATTAAAAATAGGCACATTATATATTTTTTACACATAAAGAAACTTAACAAGGCTAAAGAGTAAACTAAAAGGGAAGGTAGAGAGTATTGTATTTAAGCGATGCTTTTGGATGTCAAATCAAAGATCAAGAGATCGATAGGTATAAGTAATATCATGGGCATTTGACCAGGTTAATGGTGACAATGGCAAAAAGTGTAACATTGTTGACCACGTTTAGCATTCAGACTGGTGAAAGAGGACAGCATGCAGTAAGAGCAATTTTGATAAAACAGTTTGCAATGCATGACTTGCCTATGAATGGTATGGCTAGGGATGTTGACTGTTCAATGAAATTGGTAAAAACACTGAATATTTTAAATATCTCAGCAAGCCTGTGTGTTGCAGGGGCCCAAAAGGGAAGCACAGAATAGCAAAACTGCAGCCTACCAGACATATTGTTAGTTAGTTAGTTAGTTAGTTAGTTAGTTATTCCTCTAGGACCTAAGACAGCACATATCATAGGGCGGATATCATAGATTTCCATGTCTCTCATATGGTCTGGTATATGCTCTGGTCTCATATCGTCTGGTATATGCTCTGGTCTCATATGATCTGGTATATGCTCTGGTCTCATATCGTCTGGTATATGCTCTGGTCAGACATATTGTAGGAAGTGATATTGATATTGTGGTTTTCATATTGTTGGAAGTGAATAAGAAGATTTTGGGGAATGGAGTTGACTGTGCCATCCCATAGAGGGTCAAAGTGACCCATAGGCCATGCTGGTCTGATGTGTGAAGCCAAAAGATGCAGAAATTGCAGTTAAGCTTTAAGCCTGACAAAACATGTTGTGTTCTGGTGACTACACTCTGCTAATCTGCAGATGTTTGAGAATGATCACAGAAGGAGAAGAAGAAATCATTACTGAAGTCTGATGGCACAAATAAAACTGTGGCACGTATGCGAGTAGTAAGAGGAGAAATTAATAGCAACTCTATGCCTGTCATGTATTTTGTAACAGACAAATAGGGAGAGGTTTAAAGATTGTTTTGGGTCAGGACATGAGCTCATGGATCGCTGGATCAGCAGCCAATCAAAGATGGTGTTGATTGTCACATCGCTCACAGATTGATCTTAAATAATTTTCCGCAACTTAAAAGAATTTAGAATAAGCTTGTTGGCGCAATCTCGAAAGAAAATTCCTGTTGGCCTTCCGGCAGGAAAATATTGCTTATCTCTGTCATAGAGGATCAAAATGACCCAGAAGTTATAAACTTAAGTTGGATGTGTTGGGTCAAAAAGTGCAGATATGACAACTGGGCTGTACATCATAACACAATGCATTCCATTATCCAGATTATATCCTGCTAATCTTCAAATGCTTGAGAACAAATGGGCAGTATAATGCATTTGCATTCCCTGGACTACATCGTGATGAAAAATAGTAGGGATATTATCCTACAGCAAGTTTGAGAGGACAAATGCTAAAACAATTATTACTGAATTTGACTTCATAATGCAAAAATTGTTGCAGATTTATTACAGCCAACTTTGAATTTTGAGATAGAATTGTATCTGAATTGATATTCAAAAATGACGGAAGAATGTTGTAGATGTTTTTACAGTGCACTTTCAGTATGATGATTTAATATTTTGAATAACGCTAACAACATAATAATACCCAACTGCATGTATTATCAAGATACACAAATTACTGGAGATTACACTTTGCCTGAATGTTTATTCAGAGAGGGGGAAACAAATTAAAGATGGTTATAGATGTATTATAGTGAACTTTCAGTGTGGCCATTAAACATTATTTTGTCTGATTAAACAATAATTTAGAAATTGTTCCAGTTATTGTTTACATGTTTTGTTATTTATTGAAAGACACATTATTTGTAAATTACTGATACAAGATTTTTACATTTTTGTTGTATTTTTGACCTTTAAAAAATATTTTGTTTTCTTAATTACTTCTGAGTTCCAGTGACTCAGCTGTCATCCAATGTTCAATTTTCAGTTCAACCAGAAGTATTTATATATCCACCCAACTTAAGAAAATGAGTACCTGGGAAAGTAAAGGTGGAGGGTGTGATATCTACCACATCATCTTTAGGTATGCAATTGATCAATGAAAAATACGGGTCTAACACCGTATTCCCAAAAGCACATCAATGGCATGGACACTGGAAACTCTACATACTTATTACTTTTACTTACTTTTACTTACTGCTACAGCTAATATTGCAAACTTTAAGAAGAACATGAATGTGATTTTGTATGATTCATAATCATCATGTGACACTTCAGCTGGCATTGATATCATGAAGAATCCAACATAGAACATTTGTGAATAACTGCTTGAGAGAGTGTGAAACACATGAAGGACAATTCAGGGTAGACTAGACAATGGGCTGCATAAAATAACAAAACAAACTTTCCTTAGATCCTGCACATTTCCAAATGCAATATATGGATGTGAATATTGGACAATCAATAATAAGGTTAGAAACACATTTGCTGCATTTGAAACAAGATGTTACAGAAAAATCCTCAGAATACCATGGACCAAAAAGATACACAATAACAACATTCTGAAAGAATTGAAAAAGACAACTGGCTAAATAACAAGGTTCTCTCTAGAAAATATTTTAGCCATATCAAACAACATGACAGTCTAGAAAATACCATAATGAAAGGGATTATGCCAGGAAAATGAAAAATAGGTATGCCATGAAGAAGATAGATGCAAGATATTAAAAAAAACAAAAATATGACTGAAACAAAAACAGGAAAGTAAGTAGAAGTTCTGAAAGGCTGTGATTGCTGCATCCTGTTCAGAATGTGTTACCTGATGATAATGATGCTTGAGAAAGATTTTAAGCAATAGATTGAAGGAAAAGATCAGTAAAGAACAGGTTTTTATGAGACCAGCACATGGTCTTGTTTGCCTAAAAATCATGTTTATGAAATGGATGTGGATTGGATACATTTGGAGTAAGGTATACAACTGCTCCACAAGACACACTGACATTATATTCACAGAAAAAGAGAAGATATGACAAACATCAGAAGGTGTCAGCCATTATTTTTGGATCATGTCCATCAAGAAATGAGAGTTTTTAACACTTTTTGACAGACTGTAAAATCAATGGCAGATGAGATAGGATGACAAAATGGTAGATATCTGAACAGGTGGATCATTCAGGACAGATGCATGTGGAGTTTCATGTCCATGGCACATGATGATGATTAAAGTATCTTGTTGTATATCCAAATGTTCTCCTATCTCAGAGAATTAATTACCCATTTTCAAGTTGGGTGTACTGGAGAATTGACAGTACTGAGAATTGAACATCTATGCATTTCCTGATTTCACTTCAAAGAATGAATTGCTATTTAGTTTATTGAAACTGACATCGATGTGTATCTTTATACAATTGCAGAATTCATTTCTGATCATGACCAGTTTGTATCTTATTTTGCTTTCCAATATATACTTTTATCTAATTAATCAGATTTTATTTTCTACTTTGAGCAACAATTTTTAGATTTCTTTCATATGAATCAGTAATAACGGACAACACTTTTAGGTTTCCATTTTTAAGAATTTATAATTTCATTTCTTTTGTTGTTTTCTCTTTATATTTGTTGCTATGGTTCTTTTCTAGGAGCCGTGCCTATATATTTTCTGGGATGTGAAGTGAAAGATAGTTAGTCGTCGGATCATCATCACTGCAAACTGGACACGTCCATAGTTGATCCAATCTCTCCCTGAGTGTATCCATCATTACACTTCTGCTAACAGTACTAGTCTTATGCTGGTTGACCATCATTCTTCTGCACCCTCCAAAATTTTTGCTTTTAGCAACGCCGCATTTCAAACCCTGATCTTTAATCCTAGACATTGAAAATGAATCATCATCCACTGTAGTCTCACTCTTGTGTGCTATATCTCTTATGGAGTTAAAAATGTCAGCTCTATCATTGTCCTATCGCCCTGTGCCACAATCACATGTGACGCCAGTTGATCTGCTCTTTCTTTGCCTGGAACCCCCACATGTTCCTGCTCAAAAATAAATGTTGCTACTTTCAAACTCGCCTTTCCCAAGGCCTCAATCCACTTTTCACTAACAAGACCCGCTTGTACCTTCCTAATCATTCTCATAGAAAGAAGAGAAAGATAATGAATATAATAATAATGGGAGAATAATATTGTGTTCTTCATGTTTTATTGATTATTTCCCTTGGTATTAAATACTAAACACCCACCCAGTGTTTATTATTTACCCACCAGCTCAATCTGCTTTTCAGCAGTTCATTACAAGCTAATTCTCACCGCATTGTAGTAGGTTAAAATCATAGTATGTCCCCTTTAAATATATTTGCATCTGGGAACACTCCTTGCAACAATAATAACAAATTTATCAATCGAAGCACAATTATGGCAGCCATTTTGTAACTAGCAATAAAGCAGTAGAGTGATTTCACAAAATGCTACAAATTTCTGGTTAAAACTATGAAATGTAGGCCCAGCTCCTAGGAAAGAACCATCACAAGTTATAATTTCTTGTTTCCTCAGCTTTAATTGCTATTTATATTCATGTATTTGACATGTCTATGAAAGATCTTTAGATTACTCTGGCTAAGAATTAGTAAGAAATATCTTTAACCAGGAACTACTTGCACAGTATAAACAGGATGAAATTAGCACCATCATTTACTGCAGAAGCTAGATATGTCAGGGCATTGGCACAAATAAAATGAAGATATAACACATTTCCGTTCTCTGGATTGCATCCTTCTGGAAATCTGTTCCCAGTCACTATAGATTTATCTCTTTACTGTAAATATTATTAGGACCATTGTCCTATTACAAGAGGTATATAAATGTAAAAATAAATATCACCATTTAAAAAAAAATACTGAAATTAGATGTGTTTGGCTGTTGGTGCAAATTCAAAGCAGACAACACATTTTAATTCTTTGGAAGTCATCTTGGTGAAAGTCCAGTAGGACCATTGTCATGCTATAAGAGAGATTCAGCAGAAATTTACCATGTTATAAGAGAGATTCAGCAGAAATTTACCATGTTATAAGAGAGATTCAGCAGGAATTTACCATGTTATAAGAGAGATTCAGCAGGAATTTACCATGTTATAAGAGAGATTCAGCAGGAATTTACCATGCTATAAGAGAGATTCAGCAGGAATTTACCATGCTATAAGAGAGATTCAGCAGGAATTTACCATGCTATAAGAGAGATTCCGCATAAATTTACCATGCTATAAGAGAGATTCAGCAGGAATTTACCATGTTACATTGTCATGCTATAAGAGAGATTCAGCAGGAATTTACCATGCTATAAGAGAGATTCAGCAGAAATTTACCATGTTATAAGAGAGATTCAGCAGGAATTTACCATGTTATAAGAGAGATTCAGCAGAAATTTACCATGTTATAAGAGAGATTCAGCAGAAATTTACCATGTTATAAGAGAGATTCAGCAGAAATTTACCATGTTATAAGAGAGATTCAGCAGGAATTTACCATGTTATAAGAGAGATTCAGCAGGAATTTACCATGCTATAAGAGAGATTCAGCAGGAATTTACCATGCTATAAGAGAGATTCAGCAGGAATTTACCATGCTATAAGAGAGATTCAGCATAAATTTACCATGCTATAAGAGAGATTCGGCAGGAATTTACCATGTTACATTGTCATGCTATAAGAGAGATTCAGCAGGAATTTACCATGCTATAAGAGAGATTCAGCAGAAATTTACCATGTTATAAGAGAGATTCAGCAGGAATTTACCATGTTACATTGTCATGCTATAAGAGAGATTCAGCAGAAATTTACCATGCTATAAGAGAGATTCAGCAAAAATTTACCATGCTATAAGAGAGATTCAGCAGGAATTTACCATGTTACATTGTCATGCTATAAGAGAGATTCAGCAGGAATTTACCATACTACAAGAGAGATTCAGCAGGAATTTACCATGCTATAAGAGAAATTCAGCAGGAATTTACCATGTTACATTGTCATGCTACAAGTCACCTTTTACGACATGCATGGAAAGTAAACAGTGATGATATTTTTTGCTCCATTTTTGGGACCCAAAATCACACTGCGAAGAAGCCAGTCAATGAAACGCAAAACATTTAGTAACTCAGATAATGACATCCTCAAAGAATGCTAACTCTTACCACTATGAAATATGGACCAATTGAAATGTAAGCACATTGTCACATGAATTGTGTAGGGATATTAATTCACAACCCTGCCTCGTGTTGAAAGACAGAACATTTATTACCTTAGCCAATAACATTCACAAAAAGAATGCTAAGTGTACCAAATTGTTAGAATGCTCAAATACTGGGAGAAGAACAATGGAGAGAAACTGATGGGAATGAAGAACTGTTGGAAAAGTTCAGGTGCAGATGACAGATGTTTTTATTTCTGCATCAAGCACCAAAGTCATTTCATGCTGACAATGAATGCCACTTGAATTTTATTACAATAAAATTGTACACAGATTATTTATATTCGATTATGTTTTTGGTTATTTTCTGTAAGTGTTGTGAATTGTGCTCTGTTTTTTGCAATCCCCAATTGTGAGCAATATTATAATAGCTCTTGTATCCATTTATTCAATGGGGAGATTTCTCCAGAGTTTTATTTCATACCCAGAATGCTCCAACTTTCAGTGATGTGCAACAGAAGGCTTCAACTTTCAGTGATGTGCACCAGAAGACTCCAACTCTCAGTGGTGTGCACCAGAAGGCTTCAACTCTCAGGGGTGTGCACCAGAAGGCGCTCAAACTCTCAGTGGTGTATGCCAGAAGGCTCTAAATCTCAGTGGTGTGCACCTGAAGTCGCCAACTCTCAGTGGTGTGCACCAGAAGGCTTCAACTCTCAGTGGTGTGCACCTGAAGTCGCCAACTCTCAGTGGTGTACACCAGAAGGCTTCAACTCTCAGTGGTGTGCACCTGAAGTCGCCAACTGTCAGTGGTGTGCACCAGAAGGCTTCAACTCTCAGGGTGTGCACCAGTAGGCTCCAACTCACGGTGGTGGGCATTCAGAAGGCTTCAACCCTCAGTGGTGTGCACCAGAAGGCTCCAACTTTTAGTGGTGTGCACCAGAAGTCGCCAACTCTCAGTGGTGTGCACCAGAAGTCGCCAACTCTCAGTGGTGTGCACCAGAAGTCACCAACTCTCAGTGGTGTGCACCAGAAGTCACCAACTCTCAGTGGTGTGCAATATTTTGAGAAGAGACTTCCTACTCAGACAGAGAATTAAATATATAATTGTATAAATGAAGTTCTGTGAGGGCTTCCACAAAAGGAAAGCCTTACTATTTATTAATATCATCTACTTGGGGTTTACAGTTGCGTGGTGATGGGTGCTATGGGCTATTTGTCAGGGAGATGTGTGTTATATAATGTAGAATCTTTTGAAATCATTATTCACACATTGAATTAAATATTGTTGTTCGTCCATCACAAGTGATGATGACCATTTGTTACATCCACTTTTGAAAATTCAATTATGTTATATCCATGATATATCGCAGAAACAGAAACTCATTGTTTAGAATCCCTCTCCCCGTTTCTTTCTTTTTGAGATGTTATTCTTCCTTAGACAATTAAATATGTCATGTCATGCTGTGTCATGACACCAGTATTTCAACACGTTCTCTTATAGCTGAAGAGTTCTCGTCGAGACGTCAGTGTTCTAGAGATAAGGAGCAATACCGATAACACTACGAGGTAACCAAAACGTCCGTGATGTCATTAGTATGTACAAATAACCGTGTGTGTTGTAGTTATCAGATGACACAGTGACTTCAAACTTGTAGATATGAGAGGGAGGATTGAGGATTAAACCTCCTTTATGAAAACAGAATAAAAAATAAAATTAAACCCTCATCAATAGTGAACCCTCACACTTAATGGTCCCCCAAATGATCCATGGGATTATGCCTTTTGACCCATTGTTTCCCAAATAATATGATGAAATATGATCCAAAGATCATTCGCCCATCAAAAAAAAGAATTGGACAGATTAAAAAAAATATTGTAAGAAACCCCTACCTCCTTTAAAAAAAGTCGTTTCTGCGGCCATGGGATGCGTGGTTTAGATATATAATTTCTAAACTGACACCGAGGTCTCGTAAAAAATGGGACCTCCCTTTCAACTACCCTTTCACGTAGAAAATAACGATATTCAGCACTAAAAAAACAGTAAGATTGTACCCACCAGCTGAAAAACTAGGCAGCAGAAGTCATCTCGGTTGTGATCACCAAAACAAACCTCCAGAGGCACCATAACCAAAATAAATTTAGTTTATCTAATGCCTGAACAAGAGCTTATCCAGAGCGCGAAAACTTATAGTTTAATAAATGCTATAACTTATCAGCGCTAAAACTTATAGTTTAATAAATGCTATAACTTATCAGCGCTAAAACTTATAGTTTAATAAATGCTATAACTTATCAGCGCTAAAACTTATAGTTTAATAAATGCTATAACTTATCAGCGCTAACGCTGTAAGAACTATAATCCATGTGCAACATAACCCATCCCGTGGCGGTAAAAATACTGGAAATAGTGTGATTTTTCCGGTCCACCAAAATGAAGTGAATAGCTTTCTTTTTCCTTTTAGAGCCTTCTTCTCTTTAAAATACAATCATATATGCGGCCTTGAATGCTAAGAGTTATGTCTGTGATTTCAACCATTGAAACATATTAGATATATGACGCACTCACCCAACCCTTATTTATGTTTATAATTTCAACCATTCAAACACGTAGATATATGGTTCAGTTCACCCAACCCTTATTTATGTTTATAATTTCAACTATTGAAACATGTGGCTGACTCGCCGAACCCTTTTTTATGTTTAGAATTTCAACCATTGAAACACGTAGATATATGGCTCACTCACCCAACCCTTCCTTTTTATAACAATAAAATATGACATTTAAATTTAGTAATAATAAACATTAAAAAAAACAATACTCAATTCTTTTCTGTCGGTTTTCTTCCAACAAATCATCAAACAAACAATGACGATGATCCAACGACTAACTAACTAATTAACTGTCAAACAAACACCGCTCCCAGCAACTCTTCCCAACGAAAGTGAATAGCTTTCTAAAACAAATTTCCGTTCCCCTATCGCAAAGTCTTATCCATAACCCTGGCACTATTGCACTATTTGAGAATCAGGTGCAGATAGAAAATGATGGGTAAAACAGGGACAAATCTGTGCAGAATATCTCACGCTAGTTCAAAATGAACAGTTTGTTGGAGGGACGTGTTTCTCAAGAAGTTGAAAGGCAATAACAAGTTATTCTCCAACTGTGATCTTTTCTTCATTCATCTCATTTCACACACTATGATCTTTTTCTAAATATTTTCTTTCGCTAGTCTCTTTGGCAAGGCTCATTTTTTACATTGATAGCACAGAGTTGGTATAAATATAATGTGTATCAACTGTTTTGTAGCAATGCAGATGATTGATATTTGAGTATTGACGACCACTGGTAAGTCATACCATTGGTTTTCTATCTTATATCGATCTCCCTATAGAGTTTGCCATCCTCTGTAAAGACGCTTCCTAAATATTTCAACTCTGAGATCTGCTTCATTTTTGTACCATTGACAAACACATTTAGCTTTCCTGATGTTCTGCTTAACTTCATAGTCTCTGTTTTTAGATGTGTTTAGTCTCATGTTGTATTGTTCGCAGGTTGTATGGAACAGATATATGTATCGCTGTAATTAATCTTTAAGTTCTTTTGTTAAACTTCGATTATCTGTAAATAGCAGTTTGTTTAATGGGCTGTGTTCTTCATTTGGTTTCTATGCGGTGGTGAATTCGTTTCAAAATTCAAAGCGAATTAGAGACTACAGAAATATGATTTCTGAGAATAATGATGAAAATACCATGGACAGCCAAGAAAACTAATGCAAAGGTTCTCATTGATGCTGGCGTAAAAAGATCAATCATATTAAACATTAGGGGCAGACAAACACGGTTTCTAGGGCATGTGCTGAGAAGAACACAGATTGAACACCTAATACTGGAAAGATCAAAGGGAGAAGAGATAGGTGTCGACAAAGAGATGGGTTTGAATTGTGGCACGGTAGAAGCTCACCAACCGAGCTTATTGACAACACAAGAGACAGAGAGTCGTGGAGAAACATGATCGCCTACGCCAGTCGGCATGGCACTTGATTGATTGAATTCGTTTTTGGATCTGTTTCTTTATTTATCCTGTCCATGTATGTTACGAACAGAAGTGATCATAGTATGCAGTCTTCCTTACAAGAAATACCACAGGCAAATAAAATTAATGATGAAGATAACTTCTTTTCCATTTCCAGTATAAATGAATTTGGCTTGAAATTTGACGTTGATGAAATGAACGCTACTTTGAGCTTGGAAGAATATATGTCAACCAAAAAAAGAATTAGAACTGTCTGGCATCGTGTATTGGTGGAAAAGAGATACACTCAAAAGGAAATCGGAGCACTTATGGCCGTGTCCGATCCATGTGTACTACGTCTGTTTCAACGAAGTGCACGCCGCCTGCCAAAAGTAAAACTCATAGCTCGTAACTCCGTAGCTTGAAGACCATTTTATAAACAAGACCTCGAGAGCAGTATTTAAAACCGAGACATCATGAACACAAAACAAACGACTATGACAGAGATAATGACCCAACCCTACCAAAACTGAGACGTCATGAACACAAAACAAACGACTATGACAGAGATAAGGACCCCGCCCAGCCAAAAATGAGACATCATGAACACAAAACAAACGACTACGACAGAGATAAGGACCCCTCCCAGCCAAAACCGAGACATCATGAACACAAAACAAACGACTATGACAGAGATAAGGACCCCGCCCAGCCAAAACCGAGACATCATGAACACAAAACAAACGACTACGACAGAGATAAGGACCCCTCCCAGCCAAAAATGAGACATCATGAACACAAAACAAACGACTACGACAGAGATAAGGACCCCTCCCAGCCAAAAATGAGACATCATGAACACAAAACAAACGACTATGACAGAGATAAGGACCCCGCCCAGCCAAAACCGAGACATCATGAACACAAAACAAACGACTACGACAGAGATAAGGACCCCTCCCAGCCAAAAATGAGACATCATGAACACAAAACAAACGAATATGACAGAGATAAGGACCCCGCCCTGCCAAAAATGAGACATCATGAACACAAAACAAACGACTATGACAGAGATAAGGACCCCTCCCAGCCAAAAATGAGACATCATGAACACAAAACAAACGACTACGACAGAGATAAGGACCCCGCCCTGCCAAAACCGAGACATCATGAACACAAAACAAATGACTACGATAGGGATAAGGAAAGAGTAAATAATATAATCATATGTAAATGTATTGATTTGTTCAAAATAACAATTCCAATGTGAGAATTACGTGAGAACTAAAATATGACCCCAAGAGACAGATCTGAAGGTAAAGCTGTGGGGCAATCGTGAGGACCTCCTGCTGACGACTGAATTCATGAAGGCGGCCCACCTTCCTGTATAGACTTATGATCATAGGAAAATGATCGCAGAAGAAGAAGAATTTCGATCTGTAAAACACGAGTCCGAGATCTTATGAAAAACAAGGTCAAAAATGAGTTTAACCAGTATCATGACCGGGCTCCAGTAAAGACCTGTGTACAGAAAGTAAACATTACCTGAAAGGTTAATTTTTTTAATTATCTCGTGCATTTCTTTGGTCAACGTTTTTAACGTTTTTGACATGCGATCAATAAAATCACGACAATAATAACAAACGTAACGAACGAAGACCTGTCTACTTTCTGTACAGTTGTCTTCACATCCGACGATACGGCAGTACGCTGTTATGGGGTTCACCTCGGTGATCTCGTCGAGGACTGGTTATATCAGCCATAACCGTTTCCAATAAAGATCTTCCAACAAAATTAATTAGGATCCCATTCGTCACATTGTTTAATTATTGTTGAACTTTTGGTTTGCCACTATTTACATACTTGGAATCACAAGCCAAAAATAGCCAATGCGATTCCAAGTATATAAATAGTAACCAGCCGAAACCCACCAATAATCAAAAATGTAAAGAATTGGGTCCTAATAAATTCTGTTGAAAGGTCTTCTTTATCATCACGACCTCGTATCAGCCATGACCGGACTTCAGTATAGATCATATACCACATACTTTAGAACATAGACCTCTAAATAGAAAATAAACAAGCCTTCATTGACGCCCTGATATAACCAATATAGACACTAGTCCTAGGTTGAAAGTTCGGGCCTCGACCAAATCAGGCGAAACCATCATTTAACATAACAAACAAGCCTCTTCATTCGTGAAATTTTTAATTATTATCGTGCTTTTGTCTTTTGTGGTCACTTTTTATATACTTGGATATTTTTTTTAATTGGTATAACAGCAAAGTGTACATGTGGACAAGCCAACCAGACGTCAGAACATATCCTTCAAGAATGTGAAAACTAGGACACATTAAGGTGCACATACTTGCCTTCTGATACGTCGATGAATGTTACATTTTATGGTACAAAACAAGAAATGGAAAACAGTGTCCAATTTATACAAGAAACAACACTGCAGCTATAGACATTATTAGCGAACGAAAGAAGAAGAAGAAAAATATACTTGGAGTCGCATGCCACAAAACGCCAATGCCGATGAACGAAATGTACGGAAATGATAAAAAAATCAGCCTTTCAGGTAATGTTTACTTTCTGTACAGAGGTCTTTAATGTGGACAGTTGCGTATCAGTCAAATATCTATTCCTGATATTTTCCTTAGTCATTATGATTATACTTTGTGTAAACGGTCAATGAATTTCACGGGAAAACTAAAATGGGTGATTTTAGAATGCTATTCTCCAATTATCCAAGAGGTCATCTATATTATTAACGATCACGTTATCAGCAGCACCTTTATAGGTCTGTCTATCAGTGTTTCTCAACTTATTCGGGTTCAGAAACATCGTTATTTAGAATTAATTGTTCTTCTTTGTTCTTTTTCAAATTTCTACAAATATTAACAGAATGTACACCAAAGACATAAATGTGTTGTGTCATCGTTTACAGATTGGCTGCGATATATGGGATCATTAACAACCCTTACGACATGAATGGCAGGTAATAGTGTCGTTACTCTTGCGCCCCTTTTAGACTGGTAACCAACGGGTAGAATAATTTTTTTAATTTATATGTCTAAATCCTATAGCATATCTTCTATTGTCTGTTCCCAGGTGAACGATATAGATAGCTTAATGAAATTTGATATATGCATAAAGCATTGTGGTACCTTTGAGATGAAGAATTAAGTCTTACATCTCATATGTTTATGTAAATGTTTCATCAAATTTTAAAGAAAAATACTAATATTTGGGATTTAAGCTGTAAGTCCATGTTTTTTCAAGGCTATCTTGATGTTTTCTATCCACCGTTCGTTTTCTTGGTATACTTTTGGCCGTCTATCCGGATATTCTTGTGTTATATGCTCTTATTGGTATTTGGTTTGGGTTCATTCTTATAATAACGTCTTTCCCCTTATGGTAAGTAAATGTTTCCGGGCGGTAAATATGTACAGTCATGTCCGATCATGTCATTCTTACTCGTCATTTGTTATGTTGTGAATGCTTTCTTAATAAAGGCCTTGTGGTAGAAATGTCGATTCTCGTGTGGTATCTTGTGTGTATTCAGTGATAAGCAAATTTTCATCACTGTTACCTTGCTTCGGCTCTCAGATTTGAGTTTTGCTGTAGTTATTACCTATTATCAAGATTGAGAGAATAGGTCTATTGTCTATTGTCTTTCCCCATGTGGTTTGTGATCCACTCTTGCCGTTAAGCGTAGGGTGATTGGAGCTCGAGCTTGCGTTCTAAAGCCAGATGTGTGGCCTCGACTGTGCTATGACCGTGTCTGTTCAGGATGTCCCTGACGTTTTCTATCCATCTTTTCCGTGGTCTTCCTCTGGCTTTGTACCCTGATCTCATTTGGTTATATGCTTGTACGGGCAACTTTTCGTGATGCATTCTCATAATGTAGCCAAACCACTTTATCTGTTCTCTCTCTATGTAATTTTTACAAGATATTATACCTATTCTTTCCCTGATATATTCATTTCGCAATCTATCAAGCCTGGTGACCCCAGCAGCTTTCCTCGAGCATTTCATCTCACATGTCACTATCTGTAATGTGAAGATGAGAGAGACCAGGTTTGGCACTGTTAACACAGTGTTGGTAGGAATATACTGTAGATAGGGAATAGGTTCCTTAAGAAAATACCACTTCGCTTTGGGGAGGGGGTACTTTTATTTTCCAAACATCAAAAGGGTGTAGATTTTGCTTAAATTTTACTATTAAATGTCATGGTGTTAAAAGTTGGTTGTAGCAAATAAGTACAACTCGATCGAATTAGATGATGGATGGAAAGCCAATAGTATTAGTGATTCCTAAAAATTCAGCAGTTGCAATACACTTTAGAATTCGTTTTTCCTGAATCTTCTGGTGACTCAAAATCAGGATATCTGATAAAGGTAAAGGCATGTCCCATGGGAATAAGATCTCGTGATAAAGGTAAATGTGTGTCTCATGAGAGCAAGATATCGTGATAAAAGTAAAGGTATGTCCCATGGCAGCAAGATGCGGTCGGGGAAGACGATAACTCTTAATGCACTAAGCCACATCAACTATTAGGTAGGGGTGGCCAAATCCTTCCTTGTTGTATTTACCTTACCTAATTCATGCGTCATGAGTAAGCAATCTCACTATCAGCTAGGCTGCGGCGATCTCGTGGACAAAAGGCAAAATATCCAACATCAAGACTGTCCCTTCCCCAAACCTTCAATTATCTACTCTATTTAGGGGGAGGGGCGGTGTGCCCCGCTCTGTGAAGGCCAAGATACCGGTTTCAAATCTTGGCTATTGTGCATTCGGAAAATTCCGAATGTAATGGTAAACTACTGAACGTGTTTATATTGCCTATAAAATCACCACCACAGTCAGAAAATGCTGGGTTCATGGTTCCGACCTGGACAGGATATGATACCAACTATTATTTATGGATGGGGTCAACATACTGGTAGCTGAGAACCGCTGTCTGCGACAATCTGTTTGATTGTCACTTATGTGCTACAGCTTAGGCTACACACTTCACCGTGTTTTAGTTGTGTATTGATATAACAAGTTGTTTTTAAAGTGATATTGTGACTGTCGGATAATTATGGTCGTCGGTGCTATCTAAGCTTAACTGGTGTAGTAAAATTTGCGAATGTAATAGTTGAAACTGTGGTGATATGAACTTGTGTTAGTACAACTAGTGTTAACTAGTTGTGGTAGTAGTGCTCTTGTAGCAGTGAAGAAGTACCATTTGTTGAAGTAGTAATTCCATATAGTAGTGCAATTTGCAGTATTATTAATTGTTATTATTTAATCAATAATAGTAAAATAACAAATAATAGTATTAGTATTTTTCAGAGCCGTAGATATTGATATGATTTTGCTAAAATAGATTGGGTGAGGGAGGAATTCATTAAAAAAAGAACTTCTCACTTCGTTTTTGTTTACATTTTTCTATTATTTAATTTATATGTTTGTACTCGATCTCAACCCCCGCCCCCCCCCCCGCCCCCCGGTTCTCTCTTGCAGCATGATAATTGTCCTACTAGATGTCCAGCAGAATGTCCTGCAGAAAATGAAAATGCGTCGCGTTTTTTGCGCCAATTGTCCGATACATCCGACTTTGGCTGTGGTAACTAGTACTTTCAGTGCTTGCTTGAATCACTTCCACTGAACAGTGGACGTCGGTAAATGTGTCACTAGTATGCCAATAACCGGTTCTCCTACTTACACGCTGGCTATCAAACTCAAAGCTAACGGCTGTCCAACATGATTGACCTTTTTGCCGCTATTCTTGCTATCGACGCGGCCACAGACGTCCACGGGTGACTGTTATTTATTGGGGTAACAAAAAAATTGTTCGCGTATCGTATTATTTTCGGAACGTAGCGATCAACAATGATGTTGTTGTTGTTTTTTGGTGTGCTTTTTTCTAGGCAAGTTATATACGTTCAGCAGGTTTACATTGTATATTATAAAATATCAAAATGCACGGATGCATGCGGTAGGGTTTGAACGTGATTGATCAGCAGTATAGGAGATCTGTAAACTAAAACGTCAACATGAGTTAGTTTCAGATTTGCGTGAAATCTGTTGGTTGGATATTTCTGGTATGAGATTCCATGTAAATATCGATCTATCAGAAGCCAATAAATAATCAAAATCGTAGCGAACGGGGTCCAAATTAGTTCAGTTAGAAGGCCTGTAGTACTGTCAATAGTCACGGTTTGAACCATCGTATCTTTTTGCCTCCGAGATGCATTCGGTATATTGCACTTTCGAATATCAATGACACTAAATTAGTGCTATTATTTAGTCCATAGATGCTGTGGATATTGCACATCAGTGATTTCTTTTGATGTTTTAGGACCATTGTAAATAACCATAGTCAAATTTTAGATTTTACAGTACGCAGGTTATTTTCTAGTTATATTTTATTCATAGTCAGATCTCCATAATGCCTCGATAGGGTAAGCAATTGTAGGCCAATGTGTTGGAGTGTATGTGCAATCGTAAACGTGGCTCCAATATGCGACAAATAGTCTTGCCCTTCGGTGATCATTAGACTCCAGAATATTTTAGCTGTAATGAAAATTATATGATTGTTGACGAATTTGGATAAGATGTATTTGTTGACCATGTGCATATACTGAATGGTTTGTTCAACGTACGTTTATTTATTGCTGACAATTATTCATTCTGTCAACAAAATATGGTCTTCGTCATTCTGAATCTGGTTATTCCAAGAGGTTGATAATTGTTAATGTCTTGTAAGACATTGTAATCCATCTCGGTGCTAGTAGTATTCCTCTCGGAGCACATGTTCAATCGAGACCGGAAGAAAAGTATTCTTCATCCAATGCTTGAAAATTTGACTATTAATTTCAATGTGGTAATCTTTATGATGTGTACATTTTGCTTGGAAAATAAGAGCAGCTTCATGGATACGGCCGTTGTTACTGCTTCCTGCGTGTGTTAGTGTAATGTGCTGGCATTTGCTGCTTGGGATATTTCTTTTCTGTTCACCGTCCACTAATTCCATTCTTTAGCATAGGTGTGGTGAACATTGATCCAGGATTCGTTCAGATATAAGCCTATAATATCATATCATTGCTTCCTCTGCTCACGAATTTATCTCAGGTATTTGTTTCCGTTAGCAATCAGGTGTAGCTTTTCACAAATAATATTCCTGCTGCCTAAACATTTCAAGATATTGAAGCCAGCAGATCTTACAATTTTCCAGAGTACTTATAGAAATTTAAATACTGCAGTCTGCTTAAATATTACTTTCAGTTTCCGAAGAGTAACGAGTTGATTTGTAGCAAAAAACTTGAATATCTTCCTTCTTATGACATCTATGTCAAAGTCCTAAACTTTCCTTTTCCTTTCTTGCTTGACATGTGTGCTCTCTGGTTCCTGTCCTACCTCCTGGTAACAAGCAGGATTTTGATAAATAATACGGAAACAAAAGACTTAAAAATACTATTTCCTTGTTGGTGGATAGGAAACACGAAACACATGTTGAAGAGACACGCATCTATCAACCATGGATACAGTCATCACAGTTTACTTTGGTTAATCCGCGGCTATTACAATTTGTTGTTACTAGTGAATTTAAATTCATTGATAAGTGCATTATCATGTCACTCCTGACACTTACACATGTGTTCCTATCTCCCATTATCATGTCATTCCGTACACGTCCACGTGTGTTCCTATTTCCCATTATCATGTCACTCCGGGCACGGACACATGTGTTCCTATTTCCCATTATCATGTCATTCTGGACACGTCCACGCGTGTTCCTATCTCCCATTATCATGTCACTCCGAACACGTCCACGTGTGATTCTGTCACCCATAATCATGTCATTAAGGACACATTCACGTGTGTTCCTATCTCCCATTATCATGTCACTCCTGACACGGGTGTTCCTATCTCCCATTATCATGTCACTCCGGACATGTCCACATGTATTCCTATCTTCCATTACGTATGCCCCTGATCATTTTCTCTTGATTCCTATTATTGATTCCTTATTCTTGATTCTAGGTTGTAGTCATCCATGATCGCATAGGCCAGTCGGCACGCCACCTGGCAATGATGGTTAGACCCTACCATTATTTAATTTTTTTTAAATTTATTCTTCTTCTTCAGCGTTCTTTCTCAACCTCCCACTGGATCTCTCTTGCGACAGGACAATGACCCTACTAGATTTCCAGCAGGATGTAGTCCAGAGAATGGAAATGCGTTGTGTCACCGTTTTATTTGCGCCAATAGCCCGTTTTTTTAAATTGAAAGTTGGAGTCGTTGTGCAAGGGTGTTTGTTATTTTTCTGATCGTTATTAGCATACCTCATATTTAGGTCACAGTACCAGTGCCATCATGACACACTTACTATAACAAGACAAATCTAACATACCGCATCTAGACCTATACATTTATTTTTAGCCATCACAGAAATGTGTCGCAAGACATTCCCCATTCGCAAGGTTTTCCTTAAACAACGTTGTAATCTGAGCCTACACTTACTTTTGTATTCATACTTTACAGCAGATTATCTATGACATGTACTACTGTTCACTCTGCAATTATGTCCTACCTAGTGGGTTCTAGTCGTCACCAATCACTTTTAATAAAAGACCTCTCAGTAGTCAAAATACGCCTTTATATGTGATGATTTTGATTATTGCTGTGCTTTTGGAAAACAACCCGTCACTACAAATGCGAACACTGTGGTAACACAAGGCAAATATAAAATGGAAATGAAATAGGTATAGTAATGCTTTTTATCGCCTGCCAACGTTGACCAACGAAATGCATGGAAAATAAATAAATATAAATATATATGCTTACTATAAATATATACTTTATATTTGTGTATCATGTCCATTTTTAAACGAATGAAATCATTTCATCTTTTGTCAGTATACTAATTACTGTGTATCGAGAAATGAAATGTTACCACTTCAGACAGATTCTGTGAGTTTATGCATAGGCGTGTCTACTATTACAATAATGTGTCCACCATGTTTCGGTATGAATGCATACCTGTTGGAGACTTACAATTGGAGAGTTCTTCAAAACAACTGTGGTAGTTCGACAGGGATGCATAATGTCCCCAGTACTTTTTAACATATACTTATAGCACATCATACAAGAGACATTACATGACTACAACACGTCTATATCGATCGGAGGTCGCCCTATTTGCAACTTGCGTTTCTCTGATGATATTGATCTTATAGCTGGGTCAGAACAATCATTGCAAGAATTAACATCAAAGTTAGAAAAAGTTACCAGCAAGTACGGAATGGAAATCAATTCAGATAAGAGCAAAATCTTGGTAAACAGCCGAGACACTGAAAACCAGACTAATATCATGATGAATGGACACAAGCTTGAAGAGGTGAATACCTTCAAATACCTCGGATCCAGTATATGCAGCGATGGTAAATGCAAAGCAGAACTAAAAATAAGGCTGGAGATGGCTTTAGCGTCCTTGTCAAGGCTAACTGTGATTTGGAAAAGCAATATCAGTGTTGGAGTGAAAATCAAACTGTATAGGTCGCTGGTGCTTTCTGTTGTGTTGTATGGTTGTGAGAGTTGGACACTCACTGCGGACATGGAGAGAAGATTACAGGCTTTCGAGTATAAATGCTACAGAAGAATTCTACGAATTTCCTATAGGGAACATAAGACCAATGTGTACTAAGAAATAAAGTAGAGATGTGTGCAGGTGTCCAGGAGCCATTGCTTTCAATAGTGAAACGACGAAAACTAGCATGGTTCGGACATGTATGCAGGCACGATTCCTTGTCAAAAACAATACTGCATGGAACTGTCGAGGGTGGAAGAAGCAGAGGAGGACAAATAAAGACATGGACAGAAAACATCAAGGAATGGACAGGGCTAGATATTTCCACACTCATCCGCATCGCTGAGGATAGAATTCGCTGGAGGACTCTGTGTGCTGAAGCATCCAATGTGGTACCCCTACGACCCTGAAGGGTTATG
Organism: Meghimatium bilineatum; assembly: GCA_034231615.1. Taxonomy (NCBI): domain Eukaryota; kingdom Metazoa; phylum Mollusca; class Gastropoda; order Stylommatophora; family Philomycidae; genus Meghimatium; species Meghimatium bilineatum. Next base: position 40,923,689 of record CM067308.1, on the reverse strand, counting down.
GGCTTATTGATTGATTGATACCTGTTGACGATAATAAATTATCTGTATGCGAGACATTGTCATTGACATTTAGTGCACTACAATACTGATCTAATGATTTATATAAATATCACCACATTGTGGTTCGAAAATATCATAATGAAACATTGCTCCGATAATGTGCTTGTCTATGACGGCTAGGTCATCTTTAAACAAATTAAACTTCATCCGAATCATCATCAGATGTCTCTGAGAAATTGGTAACAAATCTCGGCTGAATGACAGACAAACCATAATTCTTTCGACATTTTTCTTCCTCTTGTAACACATGGATCTCACAATTCTTTCAATAATCTCTGGCTATATTATAGATACTCATCTTTTAATTATTTCAACATCGTTTAATTTGAACATTTTATTCTCTGCTGCTCTCTGTCTCTTTTACAAATGTGTGAGATATGTGGGGACATGTAGACTGTTAATGTCATCAGCATCATCAGGTGCCATGCCGACTGGCGTATGCAGTCATGGCTCTCCACGGCCCTTTGTCCACAGTATTATGTATCAAAATCGTCGTTGTTTCCTTTCCATACCAGGTTGTCAAACTGTCTAATATTTTCTCACGTTGTCGCCTTCCGTCTCTGTTGCCTTCAATTTTGCCTGTTGTGACTATGTTCTCTAAACCTGCCTGTCTCATGAAATGGCCAAAAAAAAAAGAAGATTGCCTTTTTCTTATATTGTTTATTAAGGTCCGTTTCGCATTTGACTCTCTCAATACCTCTACATTAGTTTTTTTCTGGCAGTCCATGGTATTCTAATCATTCTTCTGTAGAATGCTGAGAATAGAACACTGTTAATGTATACCCCAAATAAAGGAAAATTGAAACAAAAGCAACTTTAATGGAAAATTTAATTCATATAATTTACACACAAAATTTCAATTATGTGTTTGTATATTTGCTGAGATACATCAATTATATGCTTATATATTTGCTGAGATACATCAATTATATGCTTATATATTTGCTGAGATACATCATTTTCAAGTCGGAAAAAAGTTTTCGTATCCCATGTCTGCAAGCTGCTGTCGGGGAGGAAAACGCTTCATGTCCAAAGCCGAAGGTCTATTAGGTGGGGTGTGTAGTTCCCTTCCTTAGTCTTTACCTCATATAACTCATGCGTCAGGTACCCATTTGCAGATAGATCGACTGAATGAGTGCTCGCTGCAGGGGCGAGAAATCACTACCCGGAATTGTTTTGTCCGGAAATGTTTTCGAACATGGTACACTGTAACCCTATGACAGTAACGAAGCTCAATATCAAATATACGTATTCACAGTGCATGACTGAAATCCAACAGGTAAAGCTTGAAATAGGGTAATGAGGTGCTAATAACTAGAAACACATAATTACACACAAAAATTGACGTTTCGACCACAATGGCTTTATCAAGGTTACATGCACATATACATCTAAAATCGACGAGCAGGAACGATGCAACTGGCGTTCACATGTCTATCAACTAGTGAAAGCTAGGAAAATGTGTTTTAGTCTGAATTTCTAGTCTAAAATGTGTTTCCTTGTTCCGTAAATGCCTCCACGAGAAAAGTAGTTTTTTAATGTATAGGTTTTTCACAAATATAGATGTATTTGCTCTGGATGAATGTTATAGTGAGTTTTAGTCATATTCGCAAGCAAAGAATAATTAAAACATGTCATTCTGCATTCACATTTATCAATTCATAAAATGACAAATGAAGCTACACCTAAGTGACTTATAAAAAGTGAATAAAATGCGAAATTACGGTAGATTAGAAATTTGTGGGCAAAATAACTGTTTCGCTGACAAATATCAAGCACAAAGGAACTTGTCGGTTTAAGAAAATGGTAAAATCTGCACAGTTAGGAAATCATAACTTCATAAGATAATGTAAGACCACATGCAAACATTCATTATGATATGAGTTCATGGGATATTGGATGATATCAAGCAACTCGAGTTTCTAAACGTACTAATATTGTAGATGTATTTTCCTACATCTCCTGGTAGACTTGTTCCTGCAGGAAACTCGGTACCCAGAAATATTGCGTTGAAGATGGATGTGTTGGTCCGGAAGGTACATATGTCTTATATTACAACCAAAGTGCATACAGAACACAACTCATTTCATTCTTCGTGCTATATTTTTCTATTTGGAAAGCTTTTCTTCTGTAACATTTTTTGAATAAATGTTACAATAATATCGAACCTCATAAAAGTACCTCTGTGACTTGTATTGTGTAACATAAGAAAAAAGAGACGCTGAGGAAAAAGCTTAACATTCGTCTCTTGGGGCCATATTTTTCTCAAATCATCGAAGAGTGGATACATCTGCAGAATGTGTTCTGGATTCTGGGAACATTTTTGATATGGGCATTGGTCAGTTTGGACAGCCGAAAAGCTTTTAAACACTAAAACTTGAAGCAATGCTTCTAAAATAATCAATTTATTTACTTTTTTCCCTAACTCTCTCTCTCTCTCTCTCTCTCTCTCTCTCTCTCTCTCTCTCTCTCTCTCTCTCTCTCGGTTTAGCTCTACCAACAAGACTCTGCAAAATTGGTAGACATGCTAGTTATACCAAGTCCGTAGACTGGAAAAGTTGTGTTTCGGATTCAAACACCCCCCCCCACCCTTTTTATGAAATATACAATAACATCAAAACCGCATACAAAAGAAGTGACAATGGTTTAGCAAAGCCGTATTTACGACACAGAGGCTTATGATATCTATGCTCTAGAAATGTATATATAGGTCTTAGTTTATACATCAAATAGATTATTTGATTATTTTGCCATTTTTCGTATGCTTTTAAATAGAAATAGTGGAGGATGAAATGTTATTATTTTAGCATGACATTGCGCAAATATAGACCCGAAAGTTTCACATGAAACGAAGTTCATATTATTCGCAGGTTTATAAGAGACAATAATTAGGCCTACGTTAAAATAAGATTGTGTATGTTTTGATATGGAACCTTTTTCATTTTTGTTTTTTTATTACTCACAAGTTTCGTTTGCTGTGACAACTTTTAATACATGGGTTGACACTTGTGTATTTTGAAGTGTATGTTATTTGTGTGAAAACGATGATTCAGTGTAACGTCGCGCTGCCATCTACGTGATATTTGTGCTCAAACGAGCCGATAACAGCTAGATTTGTTATCTACAATTGGATTATTCCTGGCGTTGTTATCTACGAATTGAAGATTTCTCAAGTTAATCTAAGCACTTTTGTGAGCGTCATGTCAAGCTTCTGTGGCGGATCTCCTTTCTGGGTAAGTCATTAATGTATAATTAAAGTGTAGACGTGTGTCATTGAATGAAAAACTAAAGGGCCACAATGGGGGATGTCCATAAATTGCTCCAACAATTAGGGGGCAGGGTATAAAAAAAAATGTTTGACGTGATGACAATGGCGAGGGGATTGGCAAAAGTTTACGCCAAAAATGCTGTTTTTGTTACACCAACAGTGTTGTTTTTTTCATTTGAAACATTTTTCTAAAAATGGGAAACAAATCATACAGTTTTTTCTTACTTTTTCTGCTTTAAAAAAAGTGGGGTGATACATTTGACATAATTCCGCAGGGTAGGCTCCCTAAATTTTTGACAAAAATAGTGGGTGGTCAGAAATTGGTTGACATAATGTATGGACTATGTGTTAGATTAGGGGGAAAAAATATTAGACAGAAGACGAATAACAACCACTATCAACAAACTCAGTGTTTACTAAGCATCAGTCTTTTTGTTGTTTGCATTTGACATGTCCACACAGCAAGTCCAGTTTTCTTGATAAATGCTGCTGTGTTTGAAAGCTCCTCAACGCTCTCATACAGTTTTCTGTGGAAGTCTGTTTCTGTGGCAAGTGTTCATTTCTCAATTGGTTTAGTGTAATACAGTCTTTTAGGATATGTTCCGCGGTCTAACTGAAAAACTGCTGACCTCTAACCCAGGCCCACAGCCCGTTGTATTCCTGACAAATGCAAGGTCAGTGCTTCAATCTCTCCAGTTTGGAAAGCTAACAGATTTACAAAAAATACTTAATGAACTGTCTTATCAGTATAAGGTAACCATGCTGGGGATATCCTCTCAATGTGGAATACCAGGAAATGAAAAGGCAGACAAACTGGCTAAGGAAGGTGCTGCCGAAGACCAACCAGATGTACCAATCACCTACCATAAGAAAATATGCCGAAGACTAACCAGATGTACCGATCACCTACCATCAGAAGAAACAAATGATCACGTCAATAAGAAAACCACAAATACCAACACAAGATAACTATCACATTATGAAAAGATCAGAACAAGCTGTAATTCTGCGCCTCAGAACTTGGCACAACTGACTCCACAGTCATGATCATTAAGTGCCGTCTCCGCAGCGAAGGTTGGCTGCAACGTATCTCCAACATCCCCTGTCTCTTGTCTTGGTGGTGCACTCTGCTAGACTTAACCTGTCCATCGTGTGATGTTACTCCCCACTTGTATCTCTGCCTACCTCTTGCTCGCTTCCCTTTGACTTTACTCTCAAGTAATGTCTTCAATAAGGTGTCATGTCTTTAATGTGTCCAAAGTATTTTATTTGCCTGATCTGTATTTCTCCTAGTAGTTCTTTCTTCATATTGAGTGTCTTTAGCACCTCTTTATTTATTTTCTTCTCTTCCCGTGATGTTCTCCCTATTCTTCTATATACCCACATCTCCACAGTTACATGTAAACAAAGTTCAAGATTGGCAACACGACCATGTGCACATGTGGACCGGTAGCACAGAGTACCAGCCAAATACTTCAAAATTGTTCTGAGTATGAAACGCTGAAGCAGACATATTGGCCATAGGAAATAACACTGGAATCTCTTCTTCTTCTTCTGCGTTCGCTCTCTTATAACCACAACGAATATATCGTATGATTTCCGCCTTCGAGCGTGAAGAACATTGTACTGCAAGTTACACAGTTGAACTGTGTTATTTGCACCTCAGTTGGTCCACTTTGTGACCGGGACATCCAAAGCCTAGCACATCCGTTTTCGGCATGCCTTTAATTCGGGTAGTAAGCTTCCCTAGCCAGTGACAGTATGCCTATCTGTCGACAGGCGTGCGAGTGTGTAATGACTCTTCGTCGAGACGACTGTTGTTCACGTATAGGCCTATCTCGCACGAGGTGTTCAGCTGTCAGTGAACTTGCCTCGTGTAATTAGACGTTCTGTGCCTGTACCCATCGGGTACTGAACCTTTTCTCCTTCCCGAGCCTGGTTCCGGTGAAGGAAGAACTCGGCAGAAGAGTCCCTTCATTGTCCCGTTTGTGCCTGAGCCCATTGGGTACTGGTACGGAACACGATGCAACCACCATGCAACAGGAAAAAACGATTTTTAATCTTGCTCTTGCATTCACTTTTAATTAACATGCACGATTTATAGCGTGGATGTGTGATCGGAGCGTGCACTGTTTTCATAGTTTACAACAAATCTGAAATAGGTCGATATAATTTTTTCGGCACGGCTCTAGATTTGTTTACATTTTTTACAGGAGATGGGGTATACGTTTTTTTAAAGATTTTCTCCGTTTTCGTGAGTTTTGTAGTGTCCTTTTTTTTGTTTTCTGGTGGGGTAACCCATTGTGGATGGATATTATTTTTTAAACCGCTATTTGGGGGGGGGGGGGCCTTGCCTTTTAATACAGTCGAATACAAGCACAATCGAATTACATGCATAAGATCATGAAACTGACCAGGTAAAGGGGGCGTTACTAGGCAGGAACTACCAGGACAGTCGTTTGAGGGTCGCCACAATCGATCAACAGGGGCGCCTTAACTCGGCTGAAGTGAATTTATTTAAGGGAGGGATGCCAGGACTTGTCTAGGGCACCAAAATGCAGCTTCGGCAATGCCATGCGATCTCACAGTCACTCATACTCGCCTTCTGCAACTGTCTTTAATATGCGATTGTTATTTCAGATACACGTGAATGTAATACTTGTTTGATTGATATGAGCACCAGTATTGTATAATCTCTGGTTTACACATAGATTGATATGAGCACCAGTATTGTATAATCTCTGGTTTACACATAGATTGATATGAGCACTTGTATTGTGTATTCTCTGGTTTACACATAGATTGATATGAGCACCAGTATTGTATAATCTCTGGTTTACACATAGATTGATATGAGCACTTGTATTGTGTATTCTCTGGTTTACACATAGATTGATATGAGCACCAGTATTGTATAATCTCTGGTTTACACATAGATTGATATGAGCACTTGTATTGTGTATTCTCTGGTTTACACATAGATTGATATGAGCACCAGTATTGTATAATCTTTGGTTTACACATAGATTGATATGAGCACTTGTATTGTGTATTCTCTGGTTTACACATAGATTGATATGAGCACCAGTATTGTATAATCTCTGGTTTACACATAGATTGATATGAGCACTTGTATTGTGTATTCTCTGGTTTACACATAGATTGATATGAGCACCAGTATTGTATAATCTTTGGTTTACACATAGATTGATATGAGCACTTGTATTGTGTATTCTCTGGTTTACACATAGATTGATATGAGCACTTGTATTGTGTATTCTCTGGTTTACACATAGATTGATATGAGCACCAGTATTGTATAATCTCTGGTTTACACATAGATTGATATGAGCACTTGTATTGTGTATTCTCTGGTTTACACATAGATTGATATGAGCACCAGTATTGTATAATCTTTGGTTTACACATAGATTGATATGAGCACTTGTATTGTGTATTCTCTGGTTTACACATAGATTGATATGAGCACCAGTATTGTATAATCTCTGGTTTACACATAGATTGATATGAGCACTTGTATTGTGTATTCTCTGGTTTACACATAGATTGATATGAGCACCAGTATTGTATAATCTCTGGTTTACACATAGATTGATATGAGCACTTGTATTGTGTATTCTCTGGTTTACACATAGATTGATATGAGCACCAGTATTGTATAATCTCTGGTTTACACATAGATTGATATGAGCACTTGTATTGTGTATTCTCTGGTTTACACATAGATTGATATGAGCACCAGTATTGTATAATCTCTGGTTTACACATAGATTGATATGAGCACTTGTATTGTGTATTCTCTGGTTTACACATAGATTGATATGAGCACCAGTATTGTATAATACACCAGTATTGAACTCTCCTACACAAGTACGCACACTAAACCGTGGTTGCTAACTAAAATTTCAATGTTGATTTTTTTTAAAGTATCTAAAACATTTTAAAATACCTAGCTTTTTAATAGGAAAATATTTTAAAACGTTTACATAACAGGTCTTTATTGTGTCAGGGAGATATAGAGGAGGCGCCACAAAGATATGAGAACCTCCACAGGCAGTTGGAAACAGAAACGAAATGAGAATCCTCACTGCAAAGGTCGTGGGAAAGTATACAAACACAAAAATGCATCTGTGTCGACAGTCCGAGAAGACAAATCATATAGAGCCATTATACCAGCAGAAGCGTAATAAATATATTGTTGCCCAAACTTACTGATTCCATGGCGCAACTTGTATAAACAATAGTATGGTTGTAAGAAAACCACATACTTAAATAAACAAGTCTACGCAGAAAGACGTACGGACAGGCATGTCAGCCAGAGAAAAAAAACACTTAAGACTTGTTGGCTACTTTTGGGTCGTTCCAGAGACAAGTAAGTAGTAGATGAATGTTTGCTGTAAATAATTGTTCGCAGACAGAAATGAGTAATAAGGAAGAAGGCGATGCCTTGTCTTATGACAGAACAAGAGTATTTGATACATGAATCGTGATTGGTCAAGGTGGTTCGTTAGCGAGAGTTAACCCCTGACTCGGGCATCGAGTTATGAATCCCCTCCGGAACAGTCGTGGGAGATGGGTCACACATAGTTGGTACAAGACAGAGGAGAAGTTAGCTCAGATTGTGCGTCTGGGACAGTGATAAGTGAATTAGCTCGATAAGTTAGGTGTCTCACGAAGAGACAATATACCACCATATGATTTTGGCTATCAGATAACTTGAGCGTTGTCGGTAATTTAGTAGCAATGATTCATCTGGATGAAAGATCATACCTACACTCACAAACGGCCGGACAATTGGACAACTGTGGAATGAGAACCTGGGAAATAAATTACCAAGTTCGGGATGTGATTTCTTAAGACTGGGACAGACCGATGAAGAAAGATAGAAGTAAGTTAGAGACAGCGATTACGTAGCGTAGACCACAAGTCAGAACATGTACATATATTCATGACATGCAGATGATGTTATAGATGTTGTATTTTGACAGCAAAATATTAAATGTTGCAACGGAGTCGATTTCATATATACAGTCTTGTGTGAGTAGTTACCTTCAAAAGTCAGTAGTGGAACATTAAATAAGTGTGCTGGACAAGGGAGAAGATATACAACACCAAAATCTCTTTCTGACACACTTATCATCATATTTTCCAGCTTCTGCCACACTAGTGTGGACCATTTCTGTCACATTATTATGGTCATAAATGTGAGACCTGCCGTTGTAACAAATGTAACCATTGGTCAACACGCTACCTCAACATAAACTATGAAATTCTTTTTTTTTTTTAAAGCACAATCACAGATTATCGTGTTCTATATATGAATCGTCTTCTACACTCCTGTAGTTAACGTGAGTGGTGCAGAGCATGACATTTGATTTAGTTCTAGACAAGCCCGTGTCTCTTTTAACATTAACAAAAAATCATCTAAAACTTCACAAAAATGAAGAAATTCCATTTAGGTAAACCCCCGGTCATTTACTGCAGACGTATCTGCGACCCTGATTGTCGTTCTTGGTTAGTAGTTCATTTATTCATTTTCCTTTAGCGTTGAAGTTAACGCATAGGGCAGAGGTCAGATCTCTCCAATTCTGTCTGTTCAAAGCTATTCTGTGCAGTTCTTGAATAGTATGTATATTGATTGTTTTAATTTCTTAAAGTATTGTTCTTCTGAGTGTTTCTTTTGGTATACCCCTGGCTCTTTTGCCTGTAGGTATCCATTCAAGAGATGGGTAGTGTATTATGTTGATGTCTGCGCGTACGACATGACTGATGTAGGACCAACGGCGTTTTCTGATAACATCTGTGATGAAGTTTTGATGTGTCTCTTCTCTGATTTTATCATTCGATTTGAATTCACTCCAATGGGTGTTAGTTATCCTACTAAGACATTTGTTCTTGAAACTCAGTAGTTTCTTTTCTGAAGATAAAGAACTTTTCCAGCTCTCACATCCATATGTACATTTAGTAGTATATTTCATAAAATCAGTTTGCGCATTCTAGATTATAATTTCAATGCTCAGAAAAGCAGAATGTCTAATTTTCTGGCAGTGCCTCTGTATTTGTAAGTTAATTGAAAAGCAGTGACATGTACAGGATATTCTTCAATAACTTTTATTGGTTACGGGTAAATGGCAATTATTATTTTTTTCAGAATGCAAACCTACTTTTGAACAGTTCATACCCACGCTTTACAGAATGTTTCCGAAGTACAGCTTTGATTTGGGGGCCATGTAGTGTCTTGTGGATTGCCATGCCATTGTATCTCTATTACATGAGTTTACATAGACACAATTTGAGAATACCTCTCAACAGATTCAATGTTTCCAAAACAGTAAGTTAGATTCACATAACATACAATTATCCACAGGCGGAAGGTCTGAAGTGTCTACCCGATCAGCCACTGTGCAACAGGAAATATACATGAAAATGGTAGGGAAAATATGGTCAGTCAAGTCATTTATATTGGTCCACCATGCTGATTGACCACTGAAAAAAATCAAGTTACAAGCTGTCTGATCCAAAGTGTAAAATATAATGACAAACAGTGTTATAGAGAAAATTATTGTTCTAAACTTTAATATTACTAGATTAAAACTGTGTCACTTTCCATCAACCTTTGAAGTTCTACATTTAAAACTTCAAAAGAAACAAGCACTTTATTGTAGGGACAATTTTTAGCAGATGGTGAACATTGCAGGTGATGTCTTTTGGAACTTCAGAGGACTAAACGAAGCTTGTTGTCACCATCCCACATGAGGAAATGTTGAATCTGACTGGTAAACCCAAAAAGATTTCCTATCTCTGATCTCATTATCATCAGGTGCCATGCCGGCTGGCGATCATGACTATCCACAGCTCTCTGTCTCCAGTATTATGTATCAAGATCGTTATTGTTTCCCTGATGTGCCAGCTTGTCAGACTGTCTAATATTTTCTCACATTGTCACTATCTGTCTCTGTTGCCTTCAATCTTGCCTCTTGTGACTATGTTCTCCACACCTCCCTGTCTCATGAAGTGGCCAAAAAATGAAGATTGTCTCTTTCTTATATGATTGATTAAGGTCTATTTCACATTTTACGCTTTCAACACTTACACATTAGTTTTTCTGGCAGTCCATGGTATTCTCAGCATTCTTCTATAGAACCATATCTCTATTGCCTCTAATTTCCCACTTTCCAGTTTGCTTATTACCTCTGCTCTAAGAGATGATATACCTTTAACTTGAGACTGTCCTCTTGTGGAATGTCCGTTGGTTTGTTGGTAAGGTAAAATCTTTTTGGTTTGAGTGTGTTGATGTCAAGCCCAAGTTGTGCAGAGAATAATTGAAGGCTGTTTGTTTTTTCTTGGGCATCTTCGTGAGTTGAGCTAAGTAATGCTAGGTCATCGGCAAAGTCAAGATCTTCCAGACTTTTATTTCCGAGCCACTTGATACCAAGATCTTTATCGGATGTACAATTTCGCATGACCCAATCCATTGCAATACTAAATAACATCGTTGACATGACACATCCTTGCTTCACTCCTATATTTACTGGGAACCATTCAGAATTGCCAGCTTCTTTTCTTACACAGCATCGTGAGTTGTCATAAAATGCTTTTATAATGTTCACGTATTTCTGTTGGAATCCATATATTTCAAGAATGTTACAGAGTGAGGGTCTATGTACACTATCAAAGGCCTTTTGAAAGTCAACAAAGTTTATAATCAGCTGTCATTGGTGTTCTACTGATTCTTCTATTATTGTACTGAGTGTAGATATTTGGTCAACACATGACCTGTTTGTTCAACATATGACCTGTTTGGTCTAAAACCTGCGTGTTCTTCTCTTAATCTTTTGTCTATTGATGTTTTAACTTTTTCCAGTACCATACTACAGAACACTTTTCCTGGTATTGAGAGTAATGTGATGCCCCTCCATTTGTTGCAATCAGTTAGGTCACCTTTTTTGGAGAGTTTGAAAATAATCTCATCCTTCCATTGTGCTGGTGGTGCTTCTTTCAGCCATATTTCATTAAACAGTTGTAATAAGTATTGCAGGGCATTTTCATCTGCTGCTTTTAACATTTCTGCAGAGATCTCATCGTTTTTAGCAGCTTTGTTGTTTTTAAGCTTTTTTATGGCTAATTGCAGATCTTTTATGGTGAATAAATCACACGTGGTGTCTAGGGAAGGCATTTTCTCTGTTTTAAAAGTATAGGTTTTCAGTTGTGGTCTATTTAGTATCTCTTTAAAGAATTCAGCCAATCAGTGTTTTTTTCTTCTTTGGATGTTAATAACTGTCCATGTTTGTCTTTAATTGCATTATTTGTTGTTGGTGTATGGCTGCAGAGTAGTTTACACTGAAATAGCAACATATAAAAGTTTATTATTGCACTCTGATAATGACATTTTATTTAGATATTGATTATTAGGAAGCAGACCTGTGTAAGAATTATAAATGAAATATGAAGCACTCAAATTGCAGCTTCTCTCATGACTGATTTTTTATCCGTATTGATAACAGAATACATATAACAATTTTGTGTTTAAGAATATCAGAAATTTTTTTTACGCTGAATGTCTTATGACTTCTCCCTCAGATTGTTCTAGGCCTATACCTCTGCTTAGTGATATGCTATGTGCTGTACGATTAATCATAAGCCAATTTTAAGAGAATTTTCCATCAGAATGTGAACATTTGACATTCTTTTCACATGTTCAAGCCATCATAAATATATGTCTGAGGGTCAAGTATAGGACCAATCCCTGACTATTGCTCTACAATATTGAAAAACAGAAGAAGAATCAAGTTTGAACTATAAATTGCCCAATATATTAAATTTATCTTACTAAGATTATTGTAACTTTTATATTTCTATTGGCTTAATTTAACTAATTCAGATTTTAGCCCTGCTATTGATGACGGTTTCAGTTGTCAACTTAGTTCGCCTGGTACAGAAGGATAATAGCACAACTGCCTCTTATGTTGCTGATGGGATATTGATTGCCACTTTTGTAAGTGTTTAATTAAACTGATATTGTTTTTAAAGAATTCATGTATGAATCCTGGGTTTTATTTACTGGAAAGAAATTTGATTTCAAATGTGGTGTTTGGGCAAAAAAGAATGATAGTCAGTCAACGTCAGCTGCACTCAAGGAGATATCTTGGCACCTATTATGGACTTGTCTGGAGTGCAGTGACGATGATCCAACGACTAACTAATGATTTATGAGTTATAGGCCTATGATTTCTATGACTTATGAGTTGTATGATTTCTATGATTTAGGCCCTATGAGTTGTATAATTTCTATTAGGGCCTATTTATTATTTGTTTTATTTATTTGTAACACTTAGAGATATAGGCCTACATATAATATTGTTACATTCAGCCCATGATACAGTGAAGGCAGATCTAGAGGCCGACCACGAAAATGATGGACCACTGAAATAAAAGAGGGGACAAATTCCACAATATACTCAGCAAACAAAAGGGCCATATCCGGAAAACTCTTCTACCCCTGATGCCGAAAATCAACAAAGGATTTCAGCTAATAGATGATTCAGCACATTCTTCAGGTGACAAATTCTTTTCAGAGCATTGTCTTCTTTATGGAGGTTCCAAATTTCTAATGATTCTCTGTGAATTTATCTGGCCGAAGCCAAGGGTATATTTAAACAATCTGAGATGCCTCTTATCCACTGTGGTCTTGGGTGACCTTACCATTATTATCAGCAACCAAGCTAGCCTTCAGAAAATGTGTTAAATGCTGCATTTTTCTTTAGCTTTTTTGCTATAACATCTACAACTATAGGCCTAGACCTAATCTTATATTTATATTTATATACACTTGTGCAACTAATAATATTTTGCAAAAATTAAAAATTTGCAGCTTCTGGTAGCAGTCTTGGTACAAGTTGAATGTTACTTTGGCTTTTATACCTCAGGAGTACTTTTCATTACCTTCATGCTCCTAGTTATTGCAGGTGTTGTACCATTCTACTCGAAGATTATTGAAAAGGCAAGTTATGTTTGATTTTCTGTCACCTGTTAGCTAGATGTGAACTATTTTGTTCATTGTTTAAAATATAAATTGACTAAGCTTTTAAACAAAATAAGTTTTAAGCATATCAGTAATTGTTTCAATATATTATTGGGATGGATATAGGCCTACCTGTCACCTACTAAGATGAAAACCAGTAGTCCTACATTGCTAAATATTTTGTTTAGAATTGTACACTGTAAAGGAAAAGTTTACATGTAGACATAGGACCTATATTTGTTATTATAATTAGGAACTTATGGAAAAGATCAACAGAAACCAGTTGAGAAAAATGGTAAAAACATTGTAGAAAACATATTGGAATCTGCAGGGATAGAGAAAAAGAGAAATATTATTAAACACATTAAGGAAAGAGTTAGATTCAGATACAAGAGGGATGGCTAGGATATGGAAACTACTTTCAGGAATAGCACATAGGACAAGAGGGACGAGGTTTGTTGAGGACAACTATCTTTAGGGAGTTGAAAAGGAATTATTGATGTGGAATTATTTTCAAATACTGTGTCAGACATTGTTTTTACTTTTTATTTAACTAAACATTCAATTGTCAATATATATATATATTGCCCAGAAAATCATTACAGCCAAAAAATCTTGGATATGCTACCAAGAGTGAGGTGTGCTCTTTTTAACCACAGATGTTAGCTCCATTTGGATATTTCAGAGCTATGACTATAACAAATAATGGAGGTTCAGGTATTACTGTCACCAAAACCTCCATAAATTTATGTTTTCAAGATATCTTCATTTTATTTAGAATATATTAAACATTCATCCTCTGTGCCCTGCTCTGTGATGTGTGCCCTGCTCTGTGGTGGAGAACTACAAAGAATGCCTCTGATGACCAAGGTACCATGCTCAATTTTCACTGCAGGAAATTATGCATTCAGACCATTAAGAAAGCAATGTCAAACTAAGGAACATAAAATATTGCTTACAAAATTACTGGAGAAAAAAATACTTTGTCATGAATACTATTAATTTGAAACAAAATTCATATTTCCATGTCATTTCAAGATACTTGCAACAGAACATGGATGTGCCCATTTAGAGAGGTGTTAAATTAAATATCAAAACATTCTACATGTGCTCTTTCATAAATTGTGTAATTACTCAAGAAATATGTCTGTACTGCAACAGTGCAGTATGAAGATCTTCTGAGCTGTCTTGATGATAAAATATGTCTCTGAATTATCATTACAAACACTACACAAAATTTGTAAATACACCATTTGTCAGCAGACACAGGATTCACAAGAAGTTGTCAAAAAACATTTACATTTTTTTACATGATTGAATGACCAGCAGGATTTCATTGTGACCTATACATATAAACATAGGCCTATGTCATATTGTTAGTACACAGAATCAGTAGTAGTAGTAGTTGTCTCTTTCTAGACAATATTATTGTTGTTGTTCATGGAATCATTGAAACAGGTAAATCCATATAATAATAATAATAATAACAATAATGACAACAACAAATAATAATAAAACACATAACCAATCAGGGTTGTAGGGATGTCACATTGAAAAATTTGGTGCATAAAGATCTCCACACATCTCTATCTTCTGCCATCCTTATGAGTTTGGAAAGAATAAGTCCATGTTCTACAATGGGTATCCTGAAAAGCACTAAATTTTCAGTTCAAATTCTTTGATGAAGATAACAGTTTTATAAAATAAAATGTGTGCACTTCTGTCACATTCTGGTACCTGAATATATTATATAACAAAAATTTTATTTCCAGGAAAATGAAACTGATAACTTCAGTTTTATTCTTTTCTATGTCTACTTCACAATTCTTCTATTGGAGTTCTTGCTGCATTTCAAAGCAGACAAACCAAGGCGAAGAGGTTATAGGGAACTTGGCACGAGGGTAGGTTTGCTTTATGTTATATTTTATATATTGTTATTTTATTGATGTACTGTATATCTTCTCATTCGCAGTTTGACATGTCTATACAGCAAGTCCGGCTTTCTTAATAAATGCTGCTGTATTTGAAAGCTCCTCAGTGCTCCAATACAGCTTTCTGTGGATATCTAGCTCTGTGGGCCACTGTTCTTCCCTTAACTGGTTTTGTGTATTGCAGTCTTGCAGGATATGTTCAGCAGTCTGTGCTGCCTGCTCACATGGACACAGAGGTGATGGGACCAGTCAGTCTATTTAAGTGGCTGTTTAGTCTTTTATATCCTGTTCTGAGGTGGAAGATAATAACCTGCTCTGCTCTGTCAAGATAGTGATAGTTGTTTTTTGGGTCATCGACTTTCCTGATAGCTGTGTTGAGGGTCCTCTTTTCTTGGTAGGTAATTTCTTGGTCTTTTTGTTCCTGTATTGCTCCATCCTTTGCCAGTCTATCTGCCTCTTCATTTTTTGGTATACCACATACATTAATGTATATTATATATAATTGTATTTAAACTATCTAAATAGATGGACATTATAGGAGATGTTCTTGTCTAGCTTGATGTAGTCTTACACAATTAAATAGTTCATTATATGCAATTTGTAATAGGCTTTAACCAGTATGGGATCTGGATTGATTATTATGAAAATTTCATCTCAAAGAAACTATAGGACTTAGATTGCCTGCTGATGCTGGACATTTAGTTATCCAAGGAATGTGTAGATGATGGGGTATGGGCTAATGGAGATTGACAAAGTGTATCACTTGCACAATCTCTACTAATCATAGTTGTACACTATTTACAGAATATTTCATAGTCTATGATTATGTGTTACATTCTCTGTGGCCATGTCACATCATGTGCTTAGATACTCTAGCAAGGCTAAACCTATCAACTGTTTCCCCTATAACACTGCATTCACTGTAACAATATACCATGGTAAGTGGCGTGATCTTACTGGCACAATGTAGTACCATCTATCCCCCAGTATCTTGTGGGACATCTTGAGTCCTTTTTAGAACTTGGTAGACAGTGGTCTTGCTTGGATATAGGTGAGCCTAGTAAGGATTCATTTTTCATCTAGTAATGGCATACTTAAGTTCCATCTTCATGACAAGGAGCGGAACATATATATATATATATATATATATATATATATATATATATATATATATATATATATATATATATATATATATATATATATATATATATATATATATATATATATATATATATATATATATATATATATATATATATATATATATATATATATATATATATATATATATATATATATATATATATACACACTGGTATGTATACTTTATACAGAAATTGACAGAGAATTAGTTGTCACAAGTTTTTGAATAAACTTACTTTTAATATTTAAAAATAAATTATAAAAATAAAATGTAATGTATGAATGAAAAATAAAATAATTTCTGACTTGAAATATGAACTTACCACACTTCCGAATCAATAACTTCACTCAAACTGTATCATTTTGTAGATAATCTAATTATGAAATATAGGCCTAATGTAATTATGAATGTATAAGCATAATGCTTCAATTATTTCATTCACAAAATTATAGGAATCTGTTCTCTTATGGTGCCTTTACAACAGGTGCTTCTTGATCTTTAATGTTCATCTTTTTCTTGGTCTGCCTATTTTTTGCTACTTTGGTGTCATCCTTTTTGTTTTTTTCTTTTCCAGGTTGTCATTTATTTTTATGTCCCCAGAATATTGCAATTTTCTTATTATCAACCAGTTCTCTTTTGCATTAAACTCTATCAAGATGACACCATAGATATTGTTTTTGTTCCATGCTATTCTAATAACACTGCTATAACATTTTATTTAGAAGTAAAATATCAATATAATTTTTAATGTTGTTTTAATACTTGAATAGCCAGAATGTCCAGAGATTTCTGCATCATTTCCTAGCCAGATCATTTTCTACTGGATTGGCAGGTATTTATATTGAGATCAGATGTATTTATGCCTCATTTTATTCTTAGATTCTGGTCTTGCAGGGCTTTAAATAGTGCAAAACCAAATAATAGTGCACAGGGAAATCAAACAGTGTTTCTTTATAATATTTGTCTGTTCTTGTAATCTTAATATTGTTTGTAATGGGAAAGTAAAAAAACATCGGGTTATTTAACTTATGAAATAAATAATATGCCAACTCAAGGCTAGAAATAAAGAGAAATTTGATTATACATGGATAATAAACAACAGTAAAAACACTTGACTAGATGTATTGTTTTGTTTGTTAATGTACTTCATACTTCAACATTTCAAGAAATACAGGAAAGGAATGATAATTGAATCCACACAAAGATATTTCAATAATTGAAATTATGATTCGGGGGTACACACTCCAAACAAGAACCAAAGACTGTTATCAATATAGTGACAAATGATCACACATAACTGGATAGTAAACTCTTAACATTCAATTTTCTTACATTAAACTTTTGCTTTTAACTCTAGTTTACATTTGACAACTTTACATTTCACTTTTCTCTTACTCTTATTATTGCTATTAACTTGTAGCAGTCCATACAAAAATTATGCACCTTCCTCTCGAAATCTGCCATTTTTTATGATCTCTGGTTTTTCTGAATGTGTTTGCTCTTTTTACCTAACCTTGTTATTTATTGAGTTATTTATTTAAAATTTGGAGACAATAGAGATAAGTAGATGCTGGATATGTTGCGGAGGTGTTGTTTGCTTGTGTGTGTCAGTGTTACGCTGTAGACAACCAACATGAACAGAGTGGATAAACACACACAAAGGACTTATAGTTTCAAGGTCATCCATAGGCCTATCTGCAGAAAATCTGGTTCCTCAATTCCTCATAAAAAATGACAGCCTTTACATCACTATTAAATATTATGAATATCTCCATCAACCCCCATAAGACGATCTACAGTACCTGCAACACTGAAGCCTTAAAAGTCATCTTCATCTGAAGCATCATCGATGACGAATTCCAAAACAAGGGCGTCCATAGAGTATGGCTTGCAAACATGAAGAAGTCTAATAAATTACAACTGGGTATTTATATCGGCGTGAAAAATTAAGGAACAATCCCTTTAGTAAAATTGTTGTCCATAACTACACACGACTACCTTAATGTGACATATATCGATATTGGATGTCTATGGACATATTTAAAATGTTGAAAAATGTCAACATTGGGCTGCTACAGGTTAATGTTACATTCATTATTTGCAATTATATATATATATATATATTTCATTATATTGTTAAGAACTAAAAGTCTATTTGAAAATACAATTGATCTCTTGTTTTCTATCAGCTTGCTCCGTGTAGGTTATAAAAAAAGTCTTGTGGAAGATGATGTGTTTGAGCTTAATCCACGAGACAAGTCCACAACTGTTGTGCCTTCATTTGAATTGGAATGGACAAAGGAAACAAAGCTATGCCAGGCAGAAAACAAAATCAGAAGGTCTGTAAAGTAAAATAACTTTGTAAGGCTGCTGCTTCTTTGCATGAAAAGCTGTACACATAAAAAACTTTACAGCACCATTGAAAATCTACTTTAGCATTGAAAATCTACTTTTTCTAAAATAAATAAATTAAACAATTTAAACATTTTTTGTAAAAGTAGTCTGTAAAAATGGACAAGTAGTATTTTCTGGAGTAACTGTTATTTTTATATATATATGTCTTTATGTAAGTAAGTCCTCTTAAATATAACAAAATATAGTGAGCTCATCTTGCAACACCAGCTTATCAAATTAGCTTGTGGTTTGGACATTGACCATTATACTGGTGATATCTACCTTTCCTGTGATTAGTTTCCTATGCTCAGAGGTCTATACTTGCAGGAGGTCTATACTTCCATTAATTCAGTCATCAGCAGGAGATCCCCATTGTTGCTCACAGTTTCACCTCCAGATCTGTCTCTTTCGACCATATTGTAGTCCTCAAGTTATGAAAGAGTAGACATGTCTGCAGAATGTTTTCTGGAGTCTATGGACCCTTTTACATGGGCATTGGTCAATTTCGACAGCCTTTATTTTGTGGAGATGTACTTGTAGTCTACAGTGTCCTTGCAGAGCCTAAAAATTGTAGTTTTCTGTGATCTATTCAGCTTTAGGATGTTGAAATTTGGCGCCTGTTCTCAGACTCCATGTATGTTTGTATTTTCTTTTTATGGGAGTTTTTCCTTCAGTAAGTCATATTATGTGATGGAATTGTTCTTTTTTGCACCTGCTTTTGCTAGCTGCCACATTTCTTGCAATTTCACAATGTACAAAGATCCACTACAGCTCCACTTTATTGTTAGTGGACAGTTTATTTAAGAGTCTACAGTTGTTTTTGTTGTACTGGTGATATAAGCTTATTAGTATTACCTTAGGATGATATGCTTAAATAAAGTGTTATTATTATTATATGCAAATAAGTTAAGTCCATTTTTTATTGCATCGGAGGATGCAATAAAGAAAGGAGGAGGTGGGATACAAATACCTATACGAAACACCCCAAAGATAGAACTCTCAGTTGCTAACTGGCAAATTATCAACAAACTACAGGACAAAGCTGCAAGCAATCTTAAAAGCATCAAAGGCAATAGAAAAACAAAGACTCAAAGGAGAAAACATAATCTTCCTGGACAACTTCATGTCAGTTCTTCAGATGATTCAAAATGAACTTAAAAATCTAACAAAAACAACTTCAGAACTTTTAAATCACTTGTATAATAACAAAGTAAAGCTGCAGTGGATTCATTCACACTGAGAAATTGCAAGGAATGAAGCAGCACACAGACTGACAAAAGCAGGTACAATAAAAGTAACAATTCACAGAATATCACTGACTCAAAGAAAAACACATAAAAAGAAAATCCAAGCAGAGCTATCTATGTGCATGTGTCCAAATGCCACTAGGATACCACTCCTTTAGTATAAGTGTTTTACACTGTAGTGTGTTTTGTTTCTTCTTTTTAACAAATAGCTATAGATTAAAAAAATTGTGTACCTAAATTTACAAATTCCTTTCAATTATATTCCAATTTCAGTCTGGAATCTTTCACTAGTTCTGGCTACCATAAAGTAAGAGACTCATCATCTGAGAAGTCACCATTACTGGACAAAGAGAGAATTGAATTCACCAAGAAACAGAATGAAAATGTCAAACTCAATCAGCCATCATTGACCAAAGTTATTCTCAAAGTGTATGGTGGAACTATATTTATTTCACAGGTACAACTCTCACCCTTTCCATCCTTTCCTGTATCAACAGACTTGGACAAGTAAATAAAAATATTATTTAATTTGGTAGTAATTATAGATGTGCTCCTAAATTAATCCTGAGTATTTTTTAATTTAATATACTCAGGATGTAACCAAGCATATTTTCGCTGTGGTTATTTTCCAGGCAATATAAATACATTCAATAGTCTGCCTTTGCTTTCTGAATGGTATGAATGTGCAAATGCCTGCAGAGGGATTTGAAGCATGTGCATTTGCTGACATAAACTTGCTCTGCACTTCACCATCACAGAGTTTAACAGTTGCATTAAAATGTAGGAGGAATACAAAAGTGTTTTCCAATCATTAGACATTCTATCACCAATAGAAGCCGGAAGCGTGATTCTTTTATTTGGTATGCTGCTTAATGGATTAGAGGAATACTCACAATAACAAAGTGATGTGGAAAGTTCTTTGTGATACTACAAACAGTGAGAGACATTATGTTTATTTATTAATGAAAGATGAAGTTGTGTATGCACTCAAGGCCTACTGAAGCAAAACTTCATTACTGTTTTACAAATTTAACTTTTTTTTAAGGAAAATTCTCTATTTCTTTGTATTTTCCATGACTTTCTTGAGAATTATTAAAAACTATGTATTTTTTCTTTTATGTACAACAGATACTGAAACTGTTTTCTGACCTACTAACCTTTGTGACACCTATGCTAATTGAGTGAGTACAGAGTCCATCACCGTTTAAGATTTAAATAATTATGATTCCATAATTTAGCTAGTTAACAAAGCTGTTATCATTGCAATTGAAAGAGATACACATAGGTCATGAGTTTAGTGCAGGGTTATAACATTTAACATGCACACTTATCTTATATCCAGGGCTTGTTGACTAAGCAAGACCCTAAAAAGTATCCATTCAACCTGAAAACAGACAGACTCAAAATGTTTATAGATTAATCACAAGTTGTCAGAGTTTATGTGGAAAGAGATTTGCATGCATTTGGACAAACATTTCAGATCACCACAGTAAAACAGAAGCAGTTCTGGGTCTGCTAAAGAACTCATGTCATATAATAGTTGTGTAAGATGAGCTGGTCCCAGCAAACTCTGCCAGTGTTTTGTATACCAATATCAGAGAATGATGGTCAACATATGTGTGGAAGGCCTGTATCATGATCTTGTAAATAGAAATACAGACAGAAAATACTGAATGGTAAGGTGATATTCCCTGTTAATCAACATTTAGTAATGAGCATGAACAAGAGACATGTTTGACATGTGTAATTCCTTAAGAGGATAGACGTATGTTTATCACAGGTAATTCTCACTTGTAAGCAATATACTACCATTAATAATCTTAATAAATTTGTGTACACTGCAGCATTATCAACAAACTACAGGACAAAGCTGCAAGCAATCTTAAAAGCATCAAAGGCAATAGAAAAATAGAAATACAGACAGATTTTGTCAGTCTGTGTGCTACTTCATTCCTTGCAATTTCTCAGTGTGAATGGATCCACTGCAGCATTACTCCTTTCTTTATTGCATCCTCCGATGGCATTTAGTGAGCTTGCTTGCTATCATCTGGTTACAGCGTGCCAGGTTCGAAACCACGTCCGGACGTTAAAAAAAAATCCGGGTTGTGATTTCTCACTTGACACGACCACTCCTCCAGTCGACTCAGCTGTAAATGAGTACCTGACGCATGAGTTAGGGAAGGTAAAAAACAGCAAGGAAGGGAACTGAACCTAATAGTTGCTGCGGCTTAGTACATGAAGAGTTATCTTCATCCCCGACGGCAGATGCCATGGGACCTACCTTTACCTTTTTTAAGCAATATACATGTTTGTCATAGGTAAATATAAGTGAAGATGAACAAAATACATGTTTATCAAACATAGTTATTTAAGAGTATGGATAGGATGTTTATAACCAGTAAATCAGTTTAATATGAGATATATGTGGTTTGATATGAGAATTCTTTTGTTTAAATGCTTGAAACTTGGCCCTCAACAAAGATCTTTACAAAATTGACACCAAAAGTAGCATAAATTGTGATCCCTGCACACACTGTTAAGATATCTGTATACACTGTATAATTTTGGACACACTGCAGAAACTGTAACAGTATACAAACTTTTCTTCTGTGAAAAGAAGAATGAGCACCTTTGTCACTGCTATTAGTGCTGTTCACTAACTAATTAATCAGGAGAATCATCTATAATTTATCATTTACCTTGCCATCAGTTAAAAGAAACATATTGGATTTATTGAAAGTTAATGGGCAAAGGTTCTGTCAATCATTAGTCATTACCTTTCATAGCATATAGCAAGTCTTAAAATCTTTATTTTCTTAATATTTTATAGTTCTCTTAATATTTCAACAGTGAACTCATCTCATTCACTCAAAACCGAGCCACAGTGCAAGAATGGAAGGGTTATGTGTTAGCCTGTTCTTTCTTTGTAGTAGCCATGCTGAAGACCTGCATCTACCAATATCACTTTCATGTCAGTATGACTCTTGGAATGCGCATTAAAAGTGCAGTCATAGCAGCTGTGTACAAGAAGGTAAATATATACAAAAGCTGAATAAATACACATTGATCAGGGTCACCAACATCCCAATTTTACCAGGACAGTATTTGTTGTATATGCTTTTTTCTAGTCTCAAAATTTTTTATCAGAACTCAAAATTAACATAGTAGATTTCTGATAATAAGAGTATAGTTTAACACTGTCTGGACTTGATTTTTTTTAGATATGGACAAAATAAATTTGTAGTAGTAGAAAAACATCATCACGCTTTTAAAATAAATTTAATCATGATTTGTCATAATATAAATGGTGTGCTTATTGTATATGATTGGAAAGGAAAATGGTTACCAGAGATCAGTAAATTGTTTTTGAAATGTATAATTACAATTTATAAGATTATTAGTAGCTTATAATTCTTTTAATTAAAATGATACAACTGACCTAATTTGTCAATGGTTTGAGGTGTTCATTTTACAACATTTTGTATTTAATGATAGGATATTTAGTTGTCAATACACAACTTATTCCATGCATTTACATCCAAAAATGCTAACCTTATAAATATTTTTCACGATATCATCAGAAGTAAAAGAAAATATAAAAATATACATCATCTCAATTTCATTATTTAAAAACTCTGTTTACTTTCTACAAAACAAATTTTAACAAGTATTTGACTGATTTTCAATTTTCAAGGCCATAACAAGCAGCAATAAAGCAAGGAAAGAATCAACTGTTGGAGAAATAGTGAACTTGATGTCTGTTGACTGTCAGAGAATACAGGATTCAATAGGTAACAATGCATCCAAAGTGCAATAAAAATAACATTTAAATTTTAAGAGCATCTCTAGTCAGTATTGTTATAGCACAGTGAGAGTTCAGATGTTTCAGTTGCAGAACTACATCATGTCAAACCAAGTTCTTGTGTGTTGCCAAAGCCCAAAAGGAGAGCAGAGAATAGTCACAATTTCATCTGCCATGAATATTGTAAAAGATGGCTAAGGAGGTTTTGAGGGTGGAGTTTACTGTTCCATCTGATAAAAGATCAAAATGACTCAGTAGCCATTCTGAAGTATGATGTATCAGGCCATAAGGAGAAGATACTGCAGCCAGGTTGTAAACCATGACACAGCATATTCCATTCTCTAGAATACATCCTGCTGATCTGTAAGAGTTTGATAATAAACACAGAAGGCAATGTCAAAGCACATTAAAAATTGGCCTGATGTTATGTGATAACTCACTTTAATGGAGAAAAAAATTGATCTTAAGTATGTTTATGGCCTATAATTAAATATTTTTGCCTCTTAGATGCTATAAAAAGTAAAGGCATGTCCCATAGCAGCAACCTGCTGTCGGGGATGAAAATAACTCTTCATGTACTAAGCTGCAGCAACTGTTGAGTGTGGAGGCCATTTCCCTTCCTTGCTGTCTTTACCTACCCTAACTCATGCATCAAGTACTCATTTACAGCTGAGTTGACTGGAGGAGTTGTTGTGTAAAGCGAGAAATCACAACTCAGATTTTTATTTTGTATGGACGTGGTTTCAAACCTGGCACGTTGTAGTCCAGTGGTAGAAAGCAAGCTCACTATCAACTAGGCTACCGTGCTCCATCATGCTCCTTAGCAGTTCCTTAGATGCTATAAAAGACAGCTAAAGATCTCAGGAGTTTTAATGCATTGAAATAGTTAATTGCCATTTTTAAATATCTGTATGGTGGGGCTGAGAAATCTTATTTGCATTGTTTCAGACATGTGACAAATAAATGCATTAGTAGCATCCTCAGAAGAGCAACTACAATAACAAATAGACAGATTACATCAAACATTCCAAACCTTTAACGTGAAGATAAATATAGAAAAGACCGAAGTAATGAAGATAGGAAGAATGGAAAGAAATACCAATATATATATATATATATATATATATATATATATATATATATATATATATATATATATATATATATATATATATATATTGGAAACTATAGACTTAAACAAGTGACAGAATTCACATACCTAGGAAACAATATAACAACAGATGGCAAGAGTAACAAAGAAATACACAATAGATGTAGTAAAGCATACCAAACCCTAGGGCAAATGACACTAATCTTCAGAAACAAAAATGTAGATTTATACACCAAAATAACACTATTCAAAATTATTACTATGCCAACACTGTGCTACCAATGCCAAACATGTACAACAACAGCACAAGACAAGCGTAAACATGTGACAGCTGAAATGGCATGCTTACTCAGAATCCTAAGAATATCACTAAGAGACAGAGTGAGGAATGAGAACATTAGATAAAAAAACCGGCACCTCCCTAATCTTGGAATATATTAAGAGACAACAGAACACATGGTTTGCACACATCAACAGATTACCATATGACAGCATATCACAGTACTGGTAAGCTATGATACACAGTGAAGGCATACCTAAAGCAGGCCACGAAAATTATGGACCACAGAAATAAAAGAGGTGACAAATTTCACAATATAGTCAGCACTCACAAGGGCCATCTCCAAAAAATTCTTCTACCCCTGACACTGAAAGGCAACAAAGGGGACAGTCCAATATCCCCACTGATAAGGCATTCTCCATTTGACTAACCAGCCAATCAGAGAAGTGGATTTTGAATTGTGTGGGCACACCCTGCCTTCTGCTGACATGCGGGCGGGCAACTTTCATGCCATAATTCCTCAATTTTGAAATTACGATGAATATTTGTGTACAATCCGCGATGTACTGAGGCCGTGATAAATGAACCGCAAAGTAGCGAGGGATGACTGTAAGTATAATTTTAGTATACTATAAATGAGCATACATAACATAGAGAACAGTTCTCATATTCAGAATAAAATCATTTATATATCCTACATTAAGTGATTCACATTTTCTTTACTTCATGTAAGGAAGATTTCAAGCTATTACATACTAATAGCATATGTTGATCTCTTAGCTGATAAAAAAATTAGATCTTATGTTATGAGTCTAAAACTATCATAAAAACATAATTTAACAAAGATATGAAGAAGATACCAAAAACATGTAGTCCTACAGCTTAGTGTGAACAGATCATTACTTTTAAAAACCAATCACAGCACAATATACTAAAAAAACATGTAGACTCTATACAGAAAACATATATTTTTGGTAAATATTTTGGGCTGATCCCAAGAACTATAGAACACATCCCTATATAAGTGTCAGGCTTACAAGAGCTATAAAGAACTTAACTCTTTCAGGATGGAATTATTCCCGGGGTTTGCGCGTAATTAATTTTAGGCTAAATTTTTGAACCTCAACATGAGTTGTGACTCTAGGTTTACCACTGCGTGGCCAGTCTGCCATTGAGCCAGTTCATTGAAATCACCTCCAAATGTGACTAATGGGGCTTCTAACCACATTAAATTGACTGGCCACTACACTTTGTGATTGTCCAGTCTGTAAGCGTTCAATAATGATGTACCATTGTTCTGTAGTAAGATGAGTCATATTTAATTGCACATTTAATTTTCAACACAATTTATTTGAGAACTATCAATCTTATTAGGCATTTATAATATGGTCAGAGAGTTTTGTGTTCATTAAGTTTCTTGCGATTCTAATAAACCTGTAACAAGTTATTGCCAAAAATGTTGTTTTGACCATGACCTCTTTCATGACCTCATAATGAGGTGAGTACAATTCAGGTAACCATGAGAAGTTAATTACTAGATGGACACAATTGATAGGTTAAATGATGCAAATGAATCAGCTAATATCTTTTATAAAAGTAACTCCAAAAAAGTTGTGTTCCTTTTTTTTAAACAGTATAATTCTAAGCCACATTTGACTGTTGTCTTCTTCTTCTTCATCGTTCTTCAGTCAGATATCAGGTTACAGCCCCAATAGCTTCAATGAATTGTGTGATTCGCTTCAGGTCATCCATGGAACCCCTCAAGTCTGGAAGCAGTGCCGTCTCAGTAGGCCATATTTTCTCCCTCTCTTCTTGGTAGAGTTGACAGGCATGAAGAATGTGTTCTGCAGTCTCTGGGCTCAGTCCACAGTTGCACAGGTCTGTCTCACCAATCTTCAGCTTTCGAAGCATGTGACTTCTCAGTCTGTTGTGACCAGTTCGTAGTCTGAAAATGATGGTTTGTTCCTTGCGTGACATTTGGTGGTAGGGGTCATTTGGTTCTGCAGTTGGGTGCATTTGCTTCCACTTTTTCTTATATTCTGCTTTTAACATGGTCTTACTTTCATAGTACGTATTATCATTTTCTATTTGTTCCAGTGATCCCCCTTTCCTTGCCAGGAGATCAGCTTTTTCATTTCCAGGTATGCCACAGTGACCTGGGATCCACTGCAGTACTGTTTCTTTGGTGGTACTGCTGAGGTGTAGTAAGCAGGCCGTAAGTTCATTCATGCTCGTGTTCTTTGGATCTTTCAATGCCTGCAATACTGATTTTGCATCCGTTAGAAATACTACATGTCTGTTGTGACTCGGCAAGCAATTCATGAGCATTTTGGCTGCCTCTATTATGGCTTCCATTTCTGCTTTAAAATTTGTGGAATGTTTGCCTGTGGGTATGGATTTCTCTATTTCTTTTCCATCTGGTGTTACTATATATATTCCTGATCCTCCATCTAATGCTGCCTCTTTCGCTGATCCATCTGTATATACATGTGTCCATATATCCTTTGGGTATGCTTTCTGTGTGTGATTCTTAGTTGTCTCCTTTAGTACTTGTATAGTAGTTTCTGTTTTCGAAATGATGCTTGGTATATTGTCCATAATTCTTGGGAAGTTTTTCCTGTCCCATGTTGGGTATGTGTTAAAGGTGTTTAGTGGTTTTAGGTTTTGTAGGTCTGTATCTGTGAGTGATTTCTGGAGCTGTTTAGCGGAGTGTAGAAAGCTACCTCTTTTGAGTCGCTCTTTTGTAGGTCTGCTTAGTCTTTGGTTCATTTGATGACTCTCCAAACATTTGAACTTTGCATACTGTGTGAGGATTTTTTCATGTTTTCTTTCTTCCATTGATGGCAAACCTGTGCATGTTTCCATTTCTGTGATTGGGGTAGTATTCATACCTCCTGTTATAATTCTGAGATTGCGGTTTTGTATCTTTGAGATCTTTTGAGTGTTACTCTTGGCTGCAGTCCCCCATGCTGACATTCCATATTCCAAAACTGGTCTTACATAACCTGTATATGCTCTACTTAGAATTTTTCCAATAGCACCCCAATCTGTTCCAGCCAATTTTTTAAGGAGTGCTGTCCTCATTGTACCTTTTGTTTGGCACTTGTCTATGTGCTGTTTCCATGTAAGTCTTGGATCAAAAGTGACTCCAAGGTATGTAGGTGTCTCATCTTTTGGCAATGTTTGACCATTTATGGTTAGTAGGATTTTCTGTGGTTTGGTGGACATGCTGAAGATGGTATAGGTAGTTTTTTGGACATTGATAGACATGGCCCATTGGTCTGTCCACTTGGCCAAATTGTCCATAGTTTCTTGCAACCTTATTTTTGTTGTGCCTACGCTCTCTTCACTGCACCATATCGCCAGATCGTCTGCATACATTGCAGCATTTACTTTACGCGAGAGAATTTGGTCAATGTCATTCATAAATATAAGGAACAGAGTGGGGGATAGAACACCTCCCTGTGGTACTCCATGCTTAAAGAGTTTCTTTCTGCTATGCTTCATTTCAAGCTTCACTGCTGCTTTTCGGTTGTGCAGGTAGTGTTTTATCCAGTAATACATGCGCCCTGTCACTTTGTTTTGTTGTAGTTTAAGGAGGAGTCCATCTTTCCATACACAATCAAAGGCTTTTTCCATATCTACCCACACCACTGATGTCTGCTTTTTTTCCTGGAAAGCATCCTCTACTTCCTGGGCTATTAGTGTAATCTGGTCTTCAGTTGATCTACACTTTCTGAAGCCAGCTTGCTGATCTAGCAGGATTTTATTTTTTTCTAGGAACCACATCATTCTTTTGTTTACCAGGCGCTCCATTAATTTGCAAACACAGCTGGTCAGACTTATTGGGCGATAGCTGTCCACCTTATTTTTTGGCTTGCCTTTCTTGTAGATGGGTATCATTATGGCGGTTTTCCACACCTGTGGCACTAGACCTCTATCCCAACAGTTGTTAAAAAATTTTATTAATTTCTTTTTTGCTGATGGTCCGATGTGAATTAGCAGTTCATTTGGTATGTCATCAGGGCCAGGTGATTTCCTAAGTTTTAATACTGCTAGTTCTTCATTTAGTTCATTAATCGTGAATGGAATATTCATGACATCTTGTTTATCTTTGTTGATCTCTTTTTCGATATTCCGTAGTTCTTTTCTTACTTCTCTTCTCCTATTTTCATCGACTTTGTGGCAGGCAGTACTTTGGTAATGCTGTATAAAGTGATTTGCAGCCTTCTTTCCTGTGAGTACATCTCCACCATTCTCTATAGCTACTGGTGCTGTTTTGTTATCTTCATTGTTGAGCATTTTTGTTATTTTCCATAGCTTTCTTCCCTCTTTGTCGAAGTTTAAAATTTCTGTTTTTTCATGCCAGCTTTTCCTTGTGTTTGTAATTGTCGTTTTTCTTAGTTTGGCTACAGCAGCTTTTAGTGATATGTTGTTTTCTGTAGATGGGCTTTTTTCTGCTGTGTCTCTGGCCTTTGACACTTCTTTCTCCAACTCATCGAGTTCGTCAGACCAGTATGGTTTGTAATTTTTCCTAGCACCTCTTGGTATGGTTTGCTTGGCTGCTTGAAGAAGTGCAGAAGCCAGGAGTTGTGCAGTTTTGTTCACGTTTTTAATCCTTGGATTTAAGGTTTTTGTGAATTTGTCTGTCAGGTCAGCAAACTTACTCCAGTTTGCTTTCTTGAAGTTCCATCTGGGTGTGGTTGTAGGGCCAGCAGGGGTATGGTTAATGTCAATGGTGAGTTTGATGGGGCGATGGTCACTTCCGCCAAGCTGCTCCAGCACTTCCCTGTATGTTATTTTCGCTAAGGCGTCTGTTGCAAAGGCTAGGTCAGGGGTTGAGGTGGTGTGCCATCTTCTAGAGTAGAAAGTTGGGTGGTCTTCAGGTTCATTAAGCAGTTGAAGTTTCACCTCACACTGCCAGTCTTCCACTTCTTCTCCTCTAGTATCTTGTTCTGTATATCCCCAACTCTGTGAGTGGCTATTGAAGTCACCAATTACAAGACAGTTATCTTTTTCTGTGTTAATTGTGTGTAGAGATAGGCTCTTGTCTTGTGGACAGTAATAGTTATATACTGTGACCTCTTTAGTTGGAAGGGTTAGACAGGTTCCAATGATTTCAGCCTGTTCTTCTGTGTCTACTCAAATTTCAGAGGCAACGATATTGTTTTTCACCAGTATAAGAACCCCTCCTTTATGTCTTTTTTCTCTGTCGTTCCGAAATGTTTGGTATCCTCGGATGTTGAATCTATTGTTGTTTGTGAGGTGTGTTTCCTGTATGCATGCTATGTCGATTTCCTCTGTGTGTAATCGGTTTGCAAGTGCAGTCTTTTTATTGTACACGCCCTCTGCATTCCACTGCAATATTTTTAAGTGCTTATTTTTGTCTGCATCATGATCTATATGTGATTTTTTTGAACCAGTAGTTTTTTTCCTCTGATCTCTTTTCCTGGATCCACAAATTGAGACAGAGGTACCACCAGTCGCTGAGGGTGGGCTCCTTCGAGGCTTAGAGCCCGGCACTTCATCCACCTGACGGGATTCCACAGATGAAGCACCAAAACGAATCATCTGTAACCTTTTATTTGACATGTGAAGTCATTGCGTGACACTGTGGTTTTCAGCCTTGGCTGGACTATTTTGTACCTTTCGGTCCAGTGTCTCAGTCTTCCATCTTACTTTTGAGTCAGGATGTGTTTCCCTAGCCCTTATCCATCCAAGGATTGTCCACAGGGCAGTGGAGGTTTCATTTTGGAGTTTTCCTTCTCCTAGACAGCTTGCCTAACAGGGTTAACGAGCACCATCTGCCCGGGGTTTTGAGGTAGAGTTCCTCTCTCCTAGGATAATTTTGTTGTTGCCAGGTATTCATTATCCTCCTCTGTGGTTTATTTCTTGTAATCTAAGACACCTCTCATTCAGGGAAGGTGATTTAAGAACATTGCTCTCTCTTGTTCTAATATCTATAATTTCCCATTTACCCTACCCAACCCTCTAACCCTACCTAAACCCTATCCCTACCCCCCTCCCCTCCCCCCTGGCACATTCCTGGAGTGGGGTCAGTGACCCCACTCCAGCAACCTGAGCTTATAGCGGCTCATACTCGCTTTGATGCTGCCAGTCAATGGACATATGGGGTATTTCAGTGGGAATATCAGCGCCGACTGATATCCCACCCCGTCCTCATGGTCAGCGACAACGTTTGGTCAGCGGCTGTTTATTTGCCCAGAGGGTTATTCACAGCTGGCCTCAAGAGGCTTTTCCACTATCCGCCACCTGTGGACGCTCCTGGTAGGGGTCGGTATCCCCCGCAGGTGACTGTTGTTATTTGTATAAATGTGTACATCTTTTAGTTTCTGCATAATTTGAACTAAACATTTCTCTGAAATAGGATACATATACATGATCTGGTCCATGCCACTGATGATAGTCCTGGCACTTTATATGTTATGGGGCACACTTGGTCCTTCCTCCATGGCTGGCTTAGGTGTTTTACTAATACTCCTACCCATCAATGTATGGTGTGCATACAAACAGAGAGCTTATCAAATGCAGCAAATGAAGAGTAAAGATCAGAGAATCAAGATAATGAACGAAGTGCTCAATGGAATGAAGGTATTGCTAGAATAATTGCTTCTTAAGTGACAGTTATGCAATGTTTCTATATGTATTCAACTATTATGTGGGAGATAATAGTAATATAAATATGAAATTAAACAAATGCAAATTTCTCAGTTTTTTAGAAAGAACTAGCCCTCTATAAATTCTGCTAGCTCTAAAAATCTCAAATATGTATATCTAGTAGCAAATACATTAAAGTAAAAAACATGAACAAAATGGGTATTGTTAAAAGTTAGAACACAATTAGAAAATTACACAATTTGAAACTAACATTAAGCTTATTTTGAGCTTGTTTTTACTTTTTATAAGTAATGAAGATGTTGCCACAATATGTACAGGAAGTATTTTTATTGTATTTCCAAGAGATAAAACCTTGTCCCAACAAGTGGTTTGAACCAGACACCTCACAGTTATGTTACCAATTCTAACCCTACCAGCTGAAAATGTAATTATTGTGCTTTTACAAATATAAATCAGGATACAGTTGTATGTTAACTGGTAACCAATAAAAAAGAGTTAATCATGGCATTATACACATCATACCAGAGAGTGATTGTAGATTGGACAAGTAGACTTCACATGTAAAACATTCCTACACAGTATAAATGCATCTAATAGCTTCCTACTTCCTTGATCATCATACTAAGCATAAAGGTGTTGCATTTCTAGATTTATTTATTTTGATCACTGAAATATTAACCGATCTGAATTTTATTACAGGTTTTAAAGCTTTATGCCTGGGAGGAGTCATTTCAGAAGAAAATTACAGACATCAGAACCCAAGAGCTT
Organism: Meghimatium bilineatum; assembly: GCA_034231615.1. Taxonomy (NCBI): domain Eukaryota; kingdom Metazoa; phylum Mollusca; class Gastropoda; order Stylommatophora; family Philomycidae; genus Meghimatium; species Meghimatium bilineatum. Next base: position 40,891,000 of record CM067308.1, on the reverse strand, counting down.
TCTACTCTAAAAAAGACAGCATACTTAGTGGCAATCACAATGTTTGTGTGGACATGTGCACCATATGTGGTATGGTTTGGTCTACGAACATATTTTTTTTCAGTTTTGAACATTTTTTCTATCAAATTATTAGCAATATTTTGATGTTTTTTGTTTTCTTATGTTATTGAAAGTACTTCTAGTCATTCCCATTCTCCTTTTAATTTTTGTTTTGCATCTAGGGCCTACTATTATTTGTAATTATATGTCCAAGATATATGTAATGGTCTACTTATTGCAGTATTTTTCAGTATTTTTCTACTTATTGCAGTATTATTGCAGTATTTTTCTACTTATTTCTACTTATCCATGTAGTCATAACCTTCGATAACAGTTACCATGTTGTTCCGACAGGCCGATGTTGTGCTTGAACTAGTTACAGGCATGGCATGGGTGGGCGGAACAACAAAGAAACCTGTCACAAGGGCCAGAGTTGTGTGCTGATATTGACGTCTGTTTCGGCGGCATTGGACTCGAAACACCATCGAGTCAAATGGCTGCTGGAGCATTGGGCTGAGCATTTACGGTAATGCCCCATGTGCTGTGAGGCCAGTTTTCTAATCAAGAATTAAGAAGAATCAAGAATCCTTGTAAAATGACAATTTAAACAGACTGTTTAAACAGCACTTAGGACTATATCAGATAAAACAAATAAAGAGGAAGATGAAGAGGTACTTTAAAGGGTACATTATGAGCAGATGTGGCCACATCATGTGATAGCAATCAAACTTTTTAATGTTATGCACAGAACCCCCTGTAGTCTTGGTTACATTATGTGCATTTTCCATGTTATCACAGTAATCTCACATTAATATCAGATCTAGCCAAGTCACCCAGGGTTATCCAATAACCTTATATTCAGCGGATTTAATGGAAATGCAATGTAACGTCAAACCAATAGCACATAAATGTAAAACTAAACGTCTAACACTAACCATAACCCCAACCATAAACCCTCAAATGGTAATAATCCCCTCCCAAAAACTAAATATGCTGTCATCCCTCCAATAAATAATAGTTTGCTGCCCCTGCTCCATTTCAGAAAATAAATTGGGTTCAATTTTGTGTGAGCTTATAGTTAGTTCTACTAAAAAAAGAGGCCACATCTGCCTATAATGAATCCTCCAGAAATTTCAATTTGATTAGCCCAGGTGACTAAGAATTGGGTCAATGCTGTAAAACAAATTGGTAGTACCGGTATATCCAAAACAGGAGGGAGCCATCAAGCCATAACTTTTTGGACTGTATTGATTTTCTACACAATATAAATAAATTCAGTAGTTTGTCATTACTTTCTGAACAATCCGGATGCACAATTGCCTGATGCATAATAAAGCTATAAGGTCAATGAAAAGAGAAAGGGGTTATTGATACCAGAAAGAGACAATCAACATTTCTCAGATAGACCTATACCATGTGTCAAAAGAAAATGTGTTTTAGAAAGTATAGTGATAACATTAAAATTTAATTGGTGATAAGACAGGGGAAACATTTCTGGATAGCATAAATTAATGTAACAAAAAAATTTCATCTGTACTAATAGTCTGTACTTAGACATTTATGGAGATGCATGAGCATCATGTCACATGACATATTTTGAGTATGTTTACAAATTACTTGTCTGTAAGCAGTTGTTTCACTGTATTAGTTTTATTGATCCACTGGTTTCCATGTTTTCTATATCAAGAAATTAAATTTAATATCTTGTTCTCAGGTTCAGCTAGCATCTTTTGGCATATACATTGCAGTGTCAGATACTGGCTATCTTGACCCCTCTACAGCATTTGTGTCATTTTCACTTTTTGCCATTTTAAATCAGCCAATGACATTCTTGCCAATGGTCATACCATTCCTTATACAGGTATTTATATATATATATATATATATAGTTTATTATGTCTTCATTATGATTTGCACATACACAATTTGTTGAAATTAACTGTTATCAAGAGTACATTATTCAAATACTATAAACTGCCGAAGACGGATGTGCCGGCCATTGGCGCAAATAAAACGGCGACACAGCGCATTTCCATTCTCTGGACTACATCCTGCTAGAAATCTAGATCCAGTATGAGTTTGAGAATGAATGCAGAAGAAGAAAAAGAAATACTATATGTATTCAATTCTACATAAACAGAACATATTTAGGTGTAACATTTGGGAAACAGTTAAAGCTAAGAAACAGTACAAACTAATAAAAGAAATAACTGCAACTTAATAAGTTTAATAAAATATAGTTTAACGTTTCATCTCCAAAGTGTTTTCCTACTGTCCCAGAGCACAATTTTGAATATTCTTTCTAATTTTTGGTAACATTTATATTTTCACCATTTCTTCCTTACTATTTTGTCTACATGAATAGGTCTGACAAATATTCAGAAATGGATGTTGCATATAAATCCTATAAATCCTTTTAATTTTTTTGCTTATATATAATATTGCACTACCACCTTTAGCTATTTAAAATTAAATCTAGGCAAAACAAGACAACTGAAAAAAAAACAATAAAAATGTGTATGTCAACATACCAAAACATTCATCATGGTCTGATAATTCAAAATCGTCATCCAACTAATGTCGAAATTGTCACCTAATGTATTCTGAAACATTTCCTAAGCCTGAGTAGCTGCTTTATGTCAGAGAAGTCTAGATGTCATTACTTCGAAAACAATAATAATCAGCTGCTAAAATTCCTTCAGAATGTAAATGAAACTATTTGTGCAAAAATACCTATCAAAATAAATCTGATTTGCAATAGAAAAAAGTGCATGCTTGTCAACATTGACCAATTCTTGAAAGGAAGTGCTGAAAATATGACCATTTTGTTTGAATTTATGGAAATCATGATTTGAATGACATGGTTCAGCTACTTAATGAGAATGAACCCTTATTGGTTAGCGGCAAGAACATAAAACATGAAAATAAAAACAGCAAGATACTGAGGAAGACCAAGAAGAAGGAGTTACCAACACTCTTAGACATCATAAATTTTACTGCACATCAAGTGACCAAAAGTGCCATTGCCAGAAAACCGATTGTCATTTAATTTCAATCCTGCAATGTCCTACAGCAAAAGCAGAGAAAATATGATAGATAGAGATATGTCATGTCATGTGACGTATTCCTTCCAGAATGTTGTCTTCCCAATGAACTCTCTAACCTGTCTTGGGCGATGTGGCTTGCATTTTCTAGCGATGTATTCTTGTTTATCTTTAATATCGTCAGTCCATCGTCTTCTTGGTCTGCCCTTTCTCCCCCCTCCCAGGTACTCTTCCCTCCATTATTTGTCTCTCTAAACAGTTGTGTCTCTTTATATGACCAAACAGGCATAGTTTTATTTTTGTTATTGTGTTTAGCAGCCAACATTCTGGAATATTCAATGTGTTATAATGTCTGAGTTTCTGATTTTATCCTTCCATGATATTCTAAGTATCTTCCTGTAGCATTTCAGCTCGAAGGCGTTGATCTTCTTTGCCGCTGTTTTACTTACGGTCGATGTTTCACAGCCGTAAGTTCGATTAATCCATTGGAAATTTCTAGGCACAATATTCCCGTAGGTTGCCATTACTTTCGGGAAGGAACAACCGTTGATCGAGCACCGTAACAAGAACACATTCATTCTGATAGAGATATATGATTTTAATAATTTTAAATAGAAATATCAACTAAAAATGTCAATATCAGCAGCTCCTCTGTATAGAGGTTCTCCAAAATGTCGATATCAATGACTTATCAGAGGCAAGGAGTTAATTGATCATAAAAATCCTTACCCTTAAAATGGAGAAGAATGAGTACTCATTAAAGACTGAACAATTATTCCAACAAGCTATGATGAGATTACCTTTGTTGTAAAATAATATGCAAAAAATAACTGAAGTAATTTCTGTTTAAGACGTTCCTATTCAACAATAAAAAAAAAGATGCAGCAACCTATGGAAAGATGAGAAGGGATGCAGCTCAACAAAAGAGAGTAGCTAGAAAGTCATGTGTAGACCAAAACCATCTACAGTGGACACCTCATGCCCTAACTGTCCAAGGACATTTGCAACCTGAATATGGCTTATTAGCCATCTATGAACTCACAATCAAGGACATACTCTAGCTGACTTTCAAAAGTGGATGTAACAAATGGGCATCAACATTTGTGATGGACAAACAACATAACATAACATTCAACTATTGTTGATTTTTAGGTGCCACTAATACATCTAATCATATCACCAGTATAATGTGGACAATTGACTTTTGAGCCACAAGCAAATTCAAAGTACAGTAGAAATCCAATTATCTGAATTAATTGGGGATCTGGCCGATTCAGATAATCGAAAATTCAGATAATTGGATATAGCTCAGGAATGAAGCAAAACAGTGTGCAATCATACATTGAGATGAATGGAATTTTATTGATAAAAGTACAGTAATATGTAAGCAATTATGTACTTCAAGTAAACTACATACACTACATAACTGTAAAAATATGCAAAATTACATAAATGGCACATATGTACATATGTAAATCAGTTGAATAAGTTCTTTTCAATAAAATATTTTCAATAAATATATATATCTCACTTGAACATCTTGAGTAGAGTGCGTTGCCTTGACATAGTAGCACGTTTCCAAGTGGCAAGGTCCTGCTGACACTTGTCAGAAATAAGTTGTGCAGTGTTACATTCCAGTTGCCGCTCCATCCACTTTAAAGCATTGTCAAAGCACAGAAAAGCTTCCCCATGTTTAGGAATATTTTCATCTTCTGTCTCTCCACCGGTGTCATTATTGTCTTCGTTCCTTGTTGTTCGTCCAGGACACCATTGGTGATATCATCTGTCATTATCTCAAACCCTTGATTGTTTTTATCACACAACAACCACTCTTTCACATCATCAATGTCACATTCTGAGCAATCCATGCACACTGTCCCTGGGACCTCTCTACCGTGTCCACTAACGCTCTCACTCTAAAATTATTTCACCCAAATTTGATTCAGATAATTGGGGATTCAGTGGGTTCGGATAATCAGATTTCTACTGTAATTGTATTTGTAAAATGGTCCCACTATAAAGATGCTTTACAGATAAGTTTTCAAATGTTCCATGAAATAGTAGCAATTTTAAAATATTTTCTGTATTTATCTCTTTATATCTGTAGGCTAGTGTCTCTATTAACAGAGTGTCAAAATTTCTGCATGGTGAAGACCTTGACCCTAATGTTGTCCATCATGATTCCAACTGTGGTAAATTTTATTTTAACTGGTTAGAACAAATATTAAAATATATTTGTTTGTCACTAGGTAAATTCTTTAGAAAACAAGTTTCTTTGGTAAATAGTTTATTTGATCAATGAGAAAACTGTTTTTCTGGAATACATTATCAGAATTAAATGTTATTTATAGTAAATCATTTAGATCCCTATGCTTAAATGAGTTATTTATAATGTTTACAATTGCAAATTATTTATAAATTACTTCTCATTTAATATTTCCAAAAGTGACTTGATTGTTACAATATTATTGTATTATAACTGTTATATTATTGCATTACAACTCAGTTATTATTGCAGCAACAGTAAGCTTAATATTTTAAAATGAGATTAGTCTAAAAATTATCCACTTTTCATCATGGGAGGTGGGGGCTACTGACACTTACCAGAAGCATCCACAAGTGGCGGATAGTGGAAAAGCCTCTATAGAGGCCAGCTGCAAGTAAGCCACTTGCCATTAAGCAGCTGCTGATGAAACCAGTGTTGCTGACTATGAGAGCAGAGGTTGCAGACCTGGCCAGAGGATACAGACTTGAGGCAAAAGCTATGGGTTAGCCACTCTGATCTAGAGAAGACCGTGGACTTCGCCCTGATGACAGGCCTGACAATATAACATGAATGCAGAAGAAGAAGAAGAAGAATCCATTTTTCATGGGAATCAATAATATGTATAAACACAGTAAAACTTTGTGCAAATATTTAGGAACAGAGAACACAAATAAACAGTTTTACAAATTAGAAATCAGAATTAAGCTTACCTTTTCTCTGTTTCATTTTTCTTAATATTCTCAAATATATTTATAGTTAGTATCAATCAAATGTATGAACATGTCTGACCAATGCAGGCCTGCTTGCTCTAGACAGAGAGGAGTTCAGGGTATCCATGGCAAAGACAACATTCTGGAAAGAATATGTCACTCGATATATATCAATAAAAATGTGCATTAAGCTTTCATTGTTTAATTTGTTTCTAAAAAAATAGGCCCCTAGGCCTATTGTTAAAAAATGTGTTTCAAAAATTGTAATTCTGTTTGTTTTTTTTTTGTTTTTTCATATAGACATGGCAGTGAAGATTGAAAATGGAACATTCACCTGGGATAACACATTGTCTCTTGCAACACTCAGAAAGTAAATACTGCAGTTGTTTGTATTAGTGTCTTTAGTATATATTACACACTTTAAACTTTGTGAACTTTTAGTTTTCCACAAGATGTCAATAAACCCCTAGGACATTATCAATGCTCTGATAATAAACTAGAAGGTATGCCCGCTTTCATGTTCACTGACCATTCAAGTACAATTAGCAAGATTCAAGGGAGATAAGAGAGACTGTTCAATTTTCCTTGTTGGGATTCAGGGAGCAAAAACCAGAAATTCCACAGGTAGACAAGAACTGACAAAATAAACTTGTAGATCAACTGCATGACTATTGTCACAACATAAATATATAGACATATTACTTAACATATAACTATTAAGTGCATTTAATACTTGATCTTTATTAATTGCATCATGTAGTGGCTACTGGCAGAATAATGACTTGATAATTTCCAACTGATAAATGATCATACACAGGACAAGTTTGCTGCATGCATGTTAATGAAACATTAATCTTTTTAAAAGATCTAGGTATGGAAAATGGAAAATTCTAATCATATTAGAACTAAAATTAAATCTATCTACAAATGATTGCTACATTATTGTAAATGGTGGAATAATAGTTTATTTTGCACATTTATTTTGTCAACTATGCTAACAAATTTGACACTATAAAGTAATGAGATTAGACCTACTGAACGAACATAAAAAAATAACATTAGGCCTATTGCCATACCTGTATAAATATTAAATGTGTGCAGAAATCAATAGCAATCCAAAATTAATTTTGCTGTTTTTTGTTTGAAATACTGCCAAGATTAATATAGTTAGTTGAAAGTTTTAACAATTGTATGTAGAAGAATGTGCTGTCCTTTTGCTTCACAAATGTCAAGATGAGAAATCCCTGGCCCTACCTCAGCACCAGGTAATTAAATCAGCAGCTGCATAATAAATATGTTGGGTCAGTAACACCCACTGACTGATCAAATGTGATAACAATAAAGGGATAACCTTAAGGATACTTAGTTTCAGACTAACAGTCTGGTTCAGACTGTTACTAAAAGTCTAATCTTATATATAGAAATTTCAGGTGTGATTAGTCAGGAATTATACTTCCACATAAATTTACATTTAACAGTATTCTATTTCCTTCTATACATCTATCTCTTCAATAAATCTGTCTCCTTGGTGTTTATCCTATTTTTTTCTGATCCATTTTCATATTTCTTCACAGTATCTACCATAATGTTTTGTCAATTAACTGTAATAAACTTAAGTGTTTTTTTTTATATTTTGTTTCTCAGCATTAATATAGCAGTGCCCCCAGGTAGTTTCACTGCAATTGTGGGCACAGTTGGATCTGGCAAGTCATCATTATTGTCTGCCATGTTGGGAGAAATGGAAAAGGTTGAAGGCAGAGTAACTTTAAAGGTTAGTTGATATAAAAGCTTTACGATTATGCACTTTTTGCTCTAATTGGAGTTTCCTGTTTAAAAAACCCAATGTTTGTTCTATACCAATATATCTATATACTGTCGGTCATCCGTCACCAGCGTTGTGCATGGACCTTTACTGTCAGATTAAAAGGGAAAACAGTACACGAAGCCAGTGGTGCCTTTACCGCACCAACGAACAGTCTAACTATGGAAGCATTCGCTGTAACGTAGACACTTTAATGGCTGGAATCGCACACCTATTACCATGCATGCATACTAAGTGATTCACTGAATATGATTCAGAAAGTCAAAACAGGTGATGTACATAAGGAATGGATGGAGTCATTGGAGAGAGCTAAAATACGGGCATCACTATGAAAACTCACGCTTATTTTTGTCCCCAGACACGCGGGCGTGGAGGGAAACGAACGGGCCGAAAAATTAGCTAGTCTCGCCACCACCACAGATGGTCAGCCTATGGACCGATCAGACTTACTCACTGCTCTTTGTGAGTCCTCACAATCCAAGGATTTTGAGATGAATAAGCATGAGTCAATATCAAGAATGCAAGAATTGGGAGTGAGGATGGACATGGCCCAAAGAGAACCCCTGACAAAGATTTCAAAAAGAGTAGTGAACCAACGAAGAACCAGAACAATCAGCCATTATACCCTGAGAGATTTACTGAAGTGGAGATCGGAACACCTATGGATGTGTCCGGTGTGCGAAGATGATAATCAACATACCTAATCTATATACTTTTGAAATGGAGTTTCTGTGGCAATTTGTTTTGTCTACTCTCAGAAACAGCCAACTTTTGTAATCTTTTCTGATCTGTAGTGGAAAATCAAGTTATATATGTTCTTCTTTACCCAATATATGGTTGATATTATTTAACTTCTGTCAATCATTGGGCTTCATGAATCTATACACACACACACACACACACACACACACACACACACACACACACACACACGCACGCTCGAGGGTGAGGGAGAGATATTTTATATATGTATATATATATATATCTAACTCTATAACTCTATGTTCTAGCTATGTTCTATATGGTCCTCCATTTCATGATGTATACAAATGAAATTTGGCCACAGTTTTGAAACATTTCAAAAGGAAGGCACTGGAGCTAGTGGAAAATGTAATTATTATCAAATTATCTGACAAAAACTGACCATTGATATGATTTGTTAACCTTTTACCTCTGACAGCTGTGCAAAAGTCGAATGAATGCAAACAAACAATAATTATAATAACAATAACTGTTGCTTCATATCAGCAAGAGAGAAGCAGAGATACAAGTGGGAGAGTAACACTGCGAGATGGACAGGTTATGGTCTAGCAGAGGACTCTATCAAGACGAGACAGGATGTTGAAGGTCTGTCGCAGTCAATTATAATTGCGGAGGAAGCACTCGATGATTCACGGTTGTGACAGTGATAAACAATTATATTCACATTTTTACAATTATTTAAAGTGGATCCATGGCTTCTAGCATTGTTATTTTTGTGTTAGTTTCGGTTGTTCTGTGTCCTATCCCAGAGATGTTGGTTTATTTTTTTCCCCATTTTTAAACCCTTGAGTATACACATATAAAAGTCTTTGAAGAATAATTTGCATCTTTTTTCTTGTTTTTATTGGTTACTTTGAATGTATTGCTGTCAAATTAAGTTAGATATGACTTGGTAAAATCACATAGGCAACTATTTGTACAACATTCACATATATACTATGTCATAGGGCAGAAATCATTTAAAACAGTACTCTTTTTTTCTTATTCTCACCCAGGCAACACCAGGTATTTCTTCTAGTGAGATTATAAAACAATACAAATGATCTTTGAGCATATTTCCATGATTTCTTTGAAAAGTGCTTGAATCTATGAAAATTGTTTAATCTTTACTATTTTTTTATTTTCATTTTCATTATGTTTGACAAAAATTATATGGATGTCTATGGCATAGGCTTAGTGTTTAAGCAATTCGATCAGAAGGATCAATCCCATTCTGCATTATGATGAACTATTGACAGTGTTAGGATGATTTAGGATCACATATATCCGCATTACTAAATACCAAAATGCAATGTAATTTCCAACATACCAATGGTCTCAATATTATTTAGAAATTTTTAAGACAGATTGGAATATGTTGTCAGAATCTTCTTCTTCTTCTGCGTTCGTTCTCAAACTCCTGCAGATTAGCAGGATGTAGTCCGGAGAATAGAATGCTGTGTGTCATGGGTTACAGCATTGCTGCGATATCTGTGCCTTTTGGTCTGACACATCCAACTTCAGCATGGCTTTGGGTCACTGACCCTATATGGGATGGGACAGCCAACTCCATCCCATAACCTCCTTAGTCGCTTCTTATGACATGCATGAAAGGTAAACAGTGTTGCTATTCTTTGCTCCCCTTTCAGGCCCCTACAAAACACGGGTGTGTTGTCAGAATTATTTCTGTCTTTAATTGTTAACCCCCCTTAGCTGCGGAGGTATCCTTAAGGATACGATGTGGGGTTGCTACTATTTTGCTGAGATTTCGTCTTCTTAGTTTCCCAAACAGATTTTGTTTCTGGGAAGCTAAGAAGAGGAAGATCTCAGTAAAATGACAGTGGCTTTTCATTGTATCCTTAAGAATGCCTCCACAGCTAAGGGGTTAATGTAAGTGCCCATACATTTTATAGACTCATTTCTACTTCCAATCTATTGCAGAACAAATTACTTACATATTTACATTTTGTTTGACCTAAACATTCAGAACCTTAACTTCTTAAGAATCAGAAGTGATCAGATATACAGATAAAAACACAATATAATCTTTTATTGAATTAATATTTTTGCATCAAAGAAATGTATTCTCTCAGCAACTTACAAAATATAAGATAGAATTTGTACTACAATAATATTTCTACCCCAGAACAAAATTGCTTATGTTCCACAAGAGGCTTGGATCCAGAATGCATCTCTGAGAGACAACATTATTTTTGGAAAATCTCTCTCTAATAGCTTGTACCAAAAAGTTATCCAGGCCTGTGCTCTTCAACCTGATATTGAAATTCTTCCAGCCCAAGATTCAACTGAAATTGGTGAAAAGGTTAGAGAAATAACTACACTATATTTCCAACCATAACTCATCTTGCTATTCATTTTTTAATGTTTGATGAGTTGTATTGTGGATGAATCTAATTCTCAGTACCAAAGCTTATAGTTTAGGTTGTTTTATCACTGTGCATGTCTGTAATTTATTTCTGTGTGTTATGTGGACTGATGTTATAATGTCAATAAAGTCTTGTTATAACACATACATTTATAGCATAATTCCCTATTGATAAACATTTTTTTAAATCCCTGATAATTTTTATTCTTTATTATATATAATTTTATATAGCAAAATTTGTTTATTACACAAATATTTTGTCAGTCCAGACAATTCATTATCATAGGGCTCCACTGTATCCTCGGCCCAACTCATCCATGATTTGCCTCTCTTGAGTTTGCTTCCCTTCACATGTGGGATCTCGCTGTGTAGTGGGTGGTCTATGTCAGAATTTACTCTTAGGTATGCGCATGAATACCACATATCTATTCTATAAGAAATGCTCTGAAAATCAAGGAGTAATCTCATAACCACACAGGGTGTGTCCCTTGTGCACCCAAGGATGATCCGCATCGCTTCTTTTTTAATTATCTCCAGCCTCTCAATCTGTGTGTGACTGGCGGTGATAGTGGCGCCTGCATATTCAATGACATGGAGGACAAGAGCCTCATATAAGATTACTAGCTGTGGTTGTTTAGTGTCAATCGCTGCCATCACTCTCAGAGCTAAAAGTCCTTTGTGGGCCTTAACGATAACATGATCAACGTGTTCCTGGAAACACAGACTACGATCAAATCGCACGCCCAGCTATTGTAAGGATGAGGTCCTGAGTACATCATACCCTATCATCTCCACCGTCGATGTTGCAGACGTTATGATGTGATTGTTAAGAGAGAACCATGTCACCGCAGCCTTCTCTTGGTTGAACAGTGCCCCTGAATCATCACACCAGAAGGCGATACGGTCTGGCTCAGTCTGCAGTGATTTGACAGTTTCTGTTCTATCTCTTACCTGTCTCTATATTAGGATATCATCCGCAAAGGACAGTGTTCTACCTCTTCTGTCGAGCTACTGCTGTGTAATTGCCACGGTGTAGACATTGCATAATACGGTTGAGAGGGGAGATCCCTGTGGAAGGCCTGGGTGTATTATTATGGGTTTAGATGTCCAACAACTGCACTTGAGAGCCACCTTCCTCTCAAGTAACACAGCTGATATCCATCTGATGATGAAAGGGTCAACATTAAAGAGCAAGAGTGTGTTGATGAGGCAAAAAAGTGTATTTGTCTAGTTTAGGTAGTGTTTCTGACATCATTATCAAGTGCCATCTCTGCAACAAAGGTTGGCTGCAACAGACATCGAACATCCTGTCTCTTGTCTTGGTGATGCACTCTGCCAGACTGTAACCTGTCCATCTCATGATGTTACTCTCCAACTTGTATCTCTGCCTATCTCTTGCTCAACTTTACCCATCATTTCAGATGAGGAGGAAATTTGTGGTAGGCCTACTAATTGTGACATCACGGATTTCACCTAACTGATGTCATTTTCCTAGTAGAATTCTGACTTGGAGGGATTTGAATGACTGTTTGTAGATCTACTGGTACATGTAAGTTTTCTGCTACATTTCTACAGCTAATTTTATTAAGTCAAACCCACATTAATTTTTCCTGTTCCCAAAGAAGTGTCTACCAAAACACTACCTTGTAGACTAGACCTAGATGATAAACGTGTGTTTATAGTGTTTATCCAGTAATACTACACTAGAACATGAGTTACTGGTAGATCAGCATAGGCCATTTAATTGTTTTTCTCACAGACGTTATCATATTTTTGTTAATAAATAACATCATATACTGGTATATTATAGCCCTAGGCATTTTATCCTGACTTGAATATATCGACAAAAACATGCAAGTCACAGGTTTTTGGATTTTGTTTGGGGTTTTTTTTAACAGTTAACTTTTTCCCTCTGTTACCAGGATTTGATGTAATTTATTTTTTAAATTGTGTTGTACTCATTTATAGGCCATGACCCCTAAATCAATTTTGGATAAATGTCCAAAAATTCTCAGCTTATACACAGTAATTTACGGTATGTTTTGTTTGTATTGTGGTTTCAGTATATTTTGCAGCAAAAACAGAGTCTTAATATAATTTTTTTCCAGTTGGTATCCATTTTTACATTCACTTGCTAGAACCAGATATAAAGATATTCTCTTGATTAAACAGGGTATAAATCTCTCAGGAGGCCAGAAGCAGCGAGTATCATTAGCTCGAGCTGTGTACAGTGGTGCTGAGACATATCTTTTGGATGATCCACTTAGTGCTGTTGACTCACATGTTGGCAAACACATTTTCAATGAAGTTTTAGGCAGTAAAGGACTGCTCAGAAGTAAGGTAAACATATTGTAGCCTGATAGTTGGATGAATTTTTTTAATGTCTCTGCTAAATTGATTACGCTAGAATAGGCATGTTTTTGATGTCCTAATTAACATTGATAACACTACGATAAGCAAGAGGATTTCTTTTTCTTCTCACAAAAAAACTGTTCTCATGTTATTTGATATTTTCCTATGTTATTCTGCTGATATTAAATCTTCTTCTGGAGATCTCCCTAATGTAGTGGTTAAGCTGTTTGCTTTGTGCTTAAGAGGTCATTGGTTCGAATCCGTCTTGTGTTATCTTGTTTACAAGGTGGATTTTTTATGAGATCCCTGTGGATTATTGCTTGAAGCTATAGAGTATGTGCTATGAGTGGTACTCTAGGCAGGCAGTGTGCCACTTTGTTGAGAGTGACGGAGTACATATGGGAAACCAAGTACAGTGAAGTAAATCCTCTACAACTGTCAACCCTTTTTGACATAAATTTTCTTCTCCTCATTCGCATTGTGTCATGTCTACATAACAAGTCCACTTTTCTTAATGAATGCTACTGTATTTGAAAGCTACTTGGTTCTCCCATACAGCTTTCTGTATATATCCATCTCTGTGGACTAGAATTCCTTCCCTGATATTGAATAAAAGAGTAAGACAGGAATGATGAGATAGGGAAAACAGTCCTGCTTGGTCTATGCTTCTATTGTCTATTGTCTTTCCCCAGGTGGTTTGAGATTTACTCTTGCCATTAAGCGTAGGGGTGATTGGAGCTCAAGCTTGTGTTCTAAAGCCAGATGTGTGGCCTTGGCTGTGCTATGACTGTGTCTGTACAGGATATCCCTGACGTTTTTTATCCATCTTTTCTGTGGTCTTCCTCTGGCTTTGTACCCTGATCTCATTTAGTTATATTCTTGTACGGATAACTTTTCGTGATGCATTCTCATAATGTGGCCAAACCACTTAATCTATTCTCTCTCTATGTAATCTGTACAAGATATTATACCTATTTTTTTCCCTGATATATTCATTCCGCAATCTGTCAAGCCTGGTGACGTGGCAGCTTTCCTCAAGCATTTCATCTCACGTCACTATCTTTCTGTAATGTGAAGATGAGAGAGACCAGGTCTATGCTTTATAATTTGAAAATTGACAGTTACTTCAATTAATAAACACAATAAAGTGGCCATTGTCATTTCAAAATGTTTTTATTTTTTTATTTTAGACTAGGGTGTTGGTTACTCATGGAATTCATTGGTTGCCATTGGTTGACCACATCATAGTGATGACTAATGGGCAAATTTCAGAGAAGGGAACTTATGATGAACTGATATCACATCAAGGTGCATTTGCTAGCTTTCTTAAGGAATATTTTCTCAAAGATGCAGAATCTGAAGTAGATGAGGAAGTAGAAGATGACCTTGATAGTAAGTATCAATTATTTTATGGATATTTCAATGACCACTTGAAAACATTTGTTCACTTTTATTTGTGATAAAGTTATTTTACAGTATAAAAAGCTAAAACGCTTTGTGTGTGTGTGTGTGGGTGTATGTGTGTGTGTGTGCACATTAGTGTGAGTGCATGCAAATATTTAAGGAAACTGACAATTTACTGTCACAAATCAAATATTAAAAGTTGTATGTGCATTGACATTTAAATAAGTACTTTCCTGTTTTTTTTCTACCTCTTGTTAATGGAACAATTCTTGACCTGTATTTGAAAACTCTAGTGTGTATTTATTTACATTTCAGTCACAGAGATGAAGAACAGAGTGCTGCAGAGGTTGGAAAGTGTAACTTCTGGAGAAGAGAGAGAAGGGTATATATTCTCAAGCTTTTAAACAGCTTTTCACATATATCATTAACTCTTCAACTCCCGTTTGTTTTCTACTAAATTTTAGGGAAGAATTCAAATTTGAATATAAAAAATATGTATATGTTATATTGTGGATATCAGAGTATTAGAAAAACGTAGGTGGGACATGGTTACATAAAGTTTGGGAAACACTGCACAATAGGCTTAAGGTGAGAATTTTTATAAAGTGAAAAGCAATAAATGTTGCATTTAAAAGTGTCAAAGGTGTTAGATTGCAAATGCAATACTTCTACCGGTAAAAATATACATTAATAGAAAGAGAAAAAAATTAATAATAATTCTCGAATAAACTTATTATAGTCTGTTCAAAAAATTCATGTTCTACTTTGTTTTCAATCAATTCAGAACTTCTCTGGTGGATCATAATTATTCTTTGTATATAGTTTTAGTGTTTGATTAACAACAGGTATGTACCTGTCGCCTGTGTCGGTTATACAAGTGCTTATTTTGTAACCATCAACTAGGTGAGATTCAAAACAAGTACAAAGACCTTCATGTTAAAAAAAAAGCCTTATAAACAAATAATCTTATGGAACAAATAGATTAGAAAGTGACAGTTGTAGCTCTATGTTCCTCTGAGCTTATTGACTCAACTGCTAAAATTAATAACCTTTAGCGGAGGTTAACAACTGCAAGGACAAGGAATACATGAATATAGCAAATAATATTTGCCAAAAAAAAGAAAAACTGAATTTATGCCACATTTTACAACCATCTTTTCTTCCCTCTCCAGGTCTGGCTCTGATTTAATGAAAGATATTAAAGCAAGACGTGTGTCCTGGCAACAGATATCATTGGTAAAAAGTACAAAGGAAACAAAGGAAAAAATTATTTCACCTGAAAAGCTAATTGAGGATGAGAAATCTGAAACTGGAAATGTTGGTTTGAATATTTTTAACTAATATATAAAATAATCTATCTTTTTGTAGATCTTTTAACCATAATTAGTATTTTATTTTCATCAAGATTTATATTCTACTAAAAAAACATTGTCGCCATCATAGCCGGTCTGAAATCATCGCAATTATGCGCATGGCTTCTTGCATCTTCTATTTACATATGCAAGCTCTCTGTCCATTGTAATTTATGGTATTTCCACCTTTATCCAAGCTCTCTGTCTTCCACTATATCTAAAAATTCTATTTACATACTGAGACAAAGATTAAAAATCATATTGTTTTTATATTTGCTGTTTTCTCCAATATTTCAGTTATCTTATTTTCTGTTCTAGATTTTCTCTTTTCTTTTGCAGAACTTTAGTTATTTTATGGTACTTTTCTGAAATATGGCCCTCAGAAGTCACACTTTTCAATATACCAACTTCTTGTTTTTAATCATTTATATTTTGCATTCTAGTTTTCAATACAACCATCACAAGTAACACAGAGATCAGAGTTTGCACTTATTTACAACACAAAAAGATTTCTCAAGTGGACAGTATCAACTTTTTATATTATTGGGCTATGGATACCAGCTCAAACCAAATAACCAATAAGCCTTTAAGGTTTTAGAGGTGCCACTTTGGAAACATCAATTTTAAAAATCCTGCCAAGCCTCTCAGTTCCTTATTTTAATGTGCAGAATCTTAATTTTGCTCAGCTTTTGATATTATCAAGCAATGCTTTGACAATCATTTTGAGATTAAGACTGCTATTTTAGATCTGTACTCAGTTTCTGGGCCAATGCTTAAGAGGAACTAAATTGTGCCCAACTCTCAATCCATGCTTTTTTTTATATGCAAAACAAAATCAGACCTTAGCCATTGTAGACTTAGCACTCCAAGACTTCATGTGGATGTATTATTCTAGACATTATGCAGAAGTTTATTGTAAAGAGAAAACCAGTATTCTAGCATTTAAAGCAATATACTGAATTGATCTAGATATGATTGACCTTCTGAAGGTCTCTTGGATATCACCATTTTTGTAATGATAACATAAATGAGATTTATTCCTATAATAATCCCAGCTGACACTCATCATGCCATATTCCTCAAGTCAAAAGATCATTTCTCATTGATTGCCATTTTATAATTATAGAAGTGACAATTTCAAGATGTATGCATAATCAGTGCACAATTGAAACTATGATGATGATAAAATAATCCCCTTAAATGTGAGCATGTGGCTCTTTCCAGCCCATAGCATTTCTTATTAAATCTCAAGTTCTTCTTAGTTCTGTAGTTGAGGTGACACACAGACTCATACAAGATTGTCTCAAAGGCAATGTTGGGGATAGGGGGTTTATAGATGCGTGCTTAGCCCCTGAAGGAAGGTATTCCAGTGCATCAGTATCCCAGGATTTTTCTCATCCTCAAGCCTGGTTCCGGTTTAGAAAGAACTAGACAGAAGAGTTGGACCCTGGCTTTTTCGCTTTCTTGGCCGAGGTGTCGTTCATCGATATCATGAACCCCTCATCCAAGTCTGTGTCTCACCATGCATTTTAGGAGCAAAGTTTGTTCTCAAGCTAAACGATCTTGTCCCATTTTTGCTTAAGCCCGTCAGGTACTGAACCCTTTCTCTCTGCATATATGTTTCCGGTATAGGAAAGCTTGACAGTAGAGTCCTGGAAGGCTGGGCAGGGCTGCCTTCTTGACTGGGCACCCACAATTTGGTGTCTGACCATAAGGAGTACCCGTAACTAGAAACTCGTCTCGAGCTAATAGAACTTGTAGATCTGATTTTCTTGGAATTTTGTCCCTTTTTATTTGCACATGGCATTGCCCTCTGGTGCTGTGCTACCCTCTCATTGTACTCAGTATGTTGTTTTTCATCTCTTGCCATGCATGTACCTTTTCATGCCGATTGGTCACCCCTCCAATGCTCAGTCTTGCATATCTGTGTGTGTCGACAATGACACTGTGTGTGTTGTTGGCACAGAGGTGTCATATATTGTTTATCTGTGCAGTCAAATTTCATTTCATCTGTAGTCTCCACACTCCTGGACACGAGCCTAAAAGTGTTTACCATGAATGCAGCAAGAGCAGCTGTATTTCTGATAAAATTCTGATACCTTTCAGATGAAAGCTACTAAGCATCTCTCATGCAGTGGCCTGAATTATGTTAAAAAAAATATGAATTTATAAATATTAATTATGTTAAGTATGCAGACACAAGTATGATAATTAAATTTTGCAGAAATTAAAACAACACACCACAATGTGTTACAGTGTAGTGTGCTATCTTCCTAATTTTATTGTATTTTATTTACATTTAGTTCATTATATATCAATTAATAAACCCTTCAGGGTCGTAGGGGTACCACATTGTATGTTTTAGCACACGGAGTCCTCCAACAATTTCTATCCTCAGCGATGCGGATGAGTGAGGAAAAATCTTGTCCTGTTAATTTCTTAATGTTGTCTGTCAATGCCTTTATTTGCCCTCCTCTGCTTCTTCATTATATATGCTGTATTCTGTTTAATATTTTGTTCTTAGACCCTATATGTGATTAACTTTTAACAAGCCAGATTAAAATAATACAATTAATCCCCATCCACTGCATTATATTTTTAAGATTTGCGTAACTTTTGGTTGATGTTTGGAAAACGCAATAACTTTTTGCATTTAGAGATTTTAAAATAATATTTGCACATTTATCTAAGGAAATGCATATTGAAAATGTAATTTTGTTTTAAGTATGTATGATACAAGAGGTGAAAATATCTTTTTGGAAGAAAAAAAAAGGGGTGATTTTTTAAAATTGCTTTAACTAGTTTGTTCTTAGAGATTTTAAAATAATTTTTGACATTTAAATAAAGAATTAAGTACTGCATATATGCAAATATTGGTCTACATTTTGTTTGTGCACATGTGATACAAGAGATGTGAGAAGATTGTAAATAGGGGCAAGAAAAATCAAATAGATTTTAAACAAATATTTCTCACCTTTATTTATTTTCCAATGTGGCAACCCTGAAAACATAATTGTGCACACTGTGACACACCTAAGTCTATTGTATATATGTAGTTTCATAATCAAACTAGCATAATATTGCTGGAGAAATAAATAAAACATGTAAAAGTAACTTATCTTGTTGAAAAAATTGAACTTTAATGTTAAGCCTAGTGTTATTGGCAACCCCGTCAATACATTACCATACTTGTTCCATGTCATTTTATAATTAAACCTAACATGTTACTATATATAATTTGAGAAAAGATGTAATTCTCAAGAATTCCTTACTATAGAATCACAATCCATAATGATTGTACATCAATTATACATATTGATGGCCATTGTCACCCTCCGATGCATAATTGGATGCCTCTAAATGTACAACTTCCTTGTCTGCAAAAAATTCTCCTATTTCCAAACACCATTCCAATATCCGAAGTGGAATACTACTACTAGCTATGATTTGCTGATTCTGGTCACATGACATTAACGATTGTGCAATTTTAACTTTGCAGAATGTACACATAGCAATGATCATATACTTTTGACAATGGCTGTGTGCATTTCCCGGAAACGGTGTTAAAAGTTGTCGAATTTAGCATTCCTTTGATGTTAACCTTTATTTTAGCTTGTGAAAATTCTCTCCAAACGTATTTTCATAGGTATTGTGCTATTTCCCAGTAACAATTGATAAATATTATAATAACAGTGTTAGAGTCTCAGAATGCTATAATGTATTATTTAAAATAAATAAACGAAGCATATCTTGTATAGGACATACGGTAGCTTTTCAACTATTACTAAATTATTAGGCACCACTAATACATTCAACCATATCACAAGTACAAAGTGGATGATCAGTTTTCAAATCACAAGAGCAAGTTTGACCAAATTGTGTTTATGAAGAGGACTACTAGCTATTCTATCACAGAGCTGACAATGTATTGATTTATTGAAAAATTATAGTTGCTACACATTTTCCTGATAAAGGGTACATGGATGATCTATAGGCTGTGAAAATAAAGACCACTTTGCTATAGCAGTCACCACAATGTGTAACGGTTTAATTTTAAATTTTACTTATGCAAAATGAAAAATTCAATGATTTGAATCTGTGTCATTACATTTATGAGATTGTCATTCTAACCAATCAGCCACAAGTTCCATCACTTATTTAACTATTCGGATATTAATATATCATGTTGAATTTAGTTATGGTCGTCTTTATTTTCTTTCACACCCGTGTGTTGCCGGGGCCCAAAGAATAGCAACACTGTTTACATTCCGCGCATGTCATAAAAGGCGACTGAGGAGGTTATGGGATGGAGTTGGCTGTCCCATCCCATATAAGGTCAGTGACCCAAAGCCATGCTGAAGTCAGATGTGTCAGGCAAAAAGGCAGTTATCGCAGCAATGCTGTAAACCATGACACAACGCATTCCGTTCTTCGGACTACATCCTGCTAATCTGCAGGAGTTTGAGAACGAACGCAGAAGAAGAAGATTCTCTTCCTGAATTAACTTTAAATTATCCATAGATTTCTTAAGTATACTCTCATTCTTATTAACACAACATTATGTTATCTTTACAGGTAAAATACAGTGTCTATATGCAATACATTAGAGCTGTTGGGCTCTGGACTTTCATGCTGATGTCTCTTGTGTTTCTGCTGTTTCAATCTGCAAGCACAGGATCAGCTATATGGCTAAGTCTATGGACTGATGACAAACTTCTAGCTAATACATCAATGGCTGGTAGCTCAGAGTATATCAACAAGAATAACATGTATTTGGCTGTATATGGTGTATTGGGTCTGGCACAGAGTAAGCACTGTTTAAATTTTCATTCGGTTTAGCTATAGGTGCCACTTGGGTTCTATGTTATGTGTCCTTTAAAGAAAGTTATCTTCAGTGCTGCCACTGTAAGCCTCTTGGTTTTGTGCAAGCTGTCTATCCAGGGTCCATCATGGTTTTTGTCTGCCTCCATGATAGTCTTTTCCTCCATGATTACTGGTAATCTTTCTAAACCATTTTATCTTTTCATATTATCCAAAATATGTTAGTTTGAATTTTTTGATAGTTTTAAGAATCTCTTCTATGTTCAGGTCTTTCTTCACGTCTGTGTTGGTTCATCTTTTTTGTCCATGAAAGGACCTTTCTATAACATTTCATTTCAAATACTGATATTTTATTTTCCATTGCAGATGTCATTGCCCATACACTCAATCATATGTTGCTACTGAAAAAATATAGCTTCTTAACTTTGTTTTTCTATTTGCCCCTTACCATAGATTAAAATAACACATCATCTTGTGAAAAGAGGAAAAATGCTGCATCCCAACAGCGGAGAGTAGCTAGAAAGTCACAGATAGACCAAAATCCTCCTACAGTGGTCATTCCATGTCCGAACTGTCCAAGAACATTTACAGCTCGAATAGGGCTCATTAGCAATCTACAAACTATTATGTATCATCATAGTTCTAATTGAATTTTCAAAAGTGGATGTAAAAAAAATGGTCATCACCATATGTGATGGACGAACACACATACCATAGATTTTTCATCTGTAATGTTTATTGTAGGAACATTGCTAATCTGTTTCTAATCTCTACTCATCAATATTTTGTGGTGTTGATGCCAGACTCAAGATATTAAATGTTGCTGACATTTTATATTTGTTCTTTATTAATGACTATTGTAGGTATGAGTTCATTTCTTTTGATATGCATTATATTTGTCTATCATTATATTTGTCTATCATTATATTTGTCTATCATTATATTTGTCTATCATTATATTTGTCTATCATTATATTTGTCTATCATTATATTTGTCTATCATTATATTTGTCTATCATTATATTTGTCTATCATTATATTTGTCTATCATTATATTTGTCTATCATTATATTTGTCTATTGCATTTACTCTTACAAGGCCAACTGACAACCTATTTGTCATTTATTTTTATCCTCTCAGGATCAATCAACAACCTATTTGTCGTTTGGGGATATAAAGAGTTAATTCTCTGTAGTACATTTATATTCAATGATACTCAACACCACCTCCGTCTGTTTTTAATCAATCATCACTTGTGCAATACGTGTTTTGATTCTGAAACTTTATCCATAACATCGGAATTTCAACTGTTGATTTGTGTTTCTTGATTGATTTTTTTCGGATAGCTTCCTCATAGGGAGCTGAAGTCTATGTTCTATTGCCAAATATGTGCTCTTGTTGCTGTAATTCCATGGGGTTGTAGAATGTCTCTGATATTGTTGATCCTTTACATCTTGGTGTTCCTCTTGCCCTCAACTCTAATATTCTGCTATTATAGGCCTATGCTCTCGATGGGAGGCAATCAGGCACCATTCTCATTAAATTTCAAAATCATTTTATTTGTTGTCTCTTGACGTAGTTGTTGACTGAGTAGTTCCTACGACATCTCTAATCTCATCATTTAACATTCTATAAATTCTTGTAACATATTTTGGTCAGTATTGTATAAAAATAATTGTATAAATGTAATTAAGATAAGTATAGGAATTTATTGAAAAAATAAATTGGTCGGACAAGAACATGTGAGTCAGTAATTTTAAATATATTTTTCAATGCATTTTTTTCATCATGATGCAATTTTTGTTAAAATCTGGCATGCAAAAGGCAAGTTATGTAATTTATATTAAGCATAGTAAAGGTTAATCACCAGTGACAATAATACATTATAGGTGTTATTGCTTGTAAAATATAGGCTTTACATGTGATGTTGTGCCTACTACTCTCCTTGTAATTTTATGCCTTTCTGCACTTCTTTAACAAGTATTAGTTTTTGTCAGTACTTTTCTAGATATCATATTCAACCAGTAAACAATTTCACTACATAATCTGTTCTGTGGACTCCATATTGCTAACAAAGCAGCAGTTTGAGAATGAATGCAAAGGAGGAATAGACTGAATAGCAGTAGAAAAACAATGACAACTTATACTTTCTAATTCTCTCAAAAATTCTTTAATTACGCATAGATAAACTTGGAATATTCAATCTAAATATGAGATTACAGTATAACTTATTATATATTAAGTTAAGCAACAATTGATTAAACCTTTGTAAAAAGTGTAAAATGTAATAGACATTTGTTTCTGAAGGACCACTTTACTACAAAGAAATTGTA
This sequence comes from Meghimatium bilineatum, assembly GCA_034231615.1. Taxonomy (NCBI): domain Eukaryota; kingdom Metazoa; phylum Mollusca; class Gastropoda; order Stylommatophora; family Philomycidae; genus Meghimatium; species Meghimatium bilineatum. The sequence goes on along the minus strand of CM067308.1, from coordinate 40,867,730 downwards.
ATGACCTATTATATAAAATGGTAGAAACCTTGAGAAAATACCAGAACAAATGTACACTACTAATACACTATATGGTGCCATGGTACAGAGCACGTCTGTGACTGCCAAGTTACCAGGTTAAAATTCCACCACAGGCAATTGTGCATTCAGACCATTCAAAAATAAATGTCAAACTACTGAACATATTTATATTGCCTAGAAAATCACTACAGCCAAAAAATTATGGGTTGATAGTTACGTCCTGAATAGGAAACGCTACCAATTTAAATAAATATATGATATCAAAGACCTTCTGAACATGACAGTAGTAGAAGCTGGGCAGCTTGCACAGAACAGAGAGGCTTACAGAGTAGCAGTGAGGACAACATTCTGTAAAGGACACATACATAGATAGATATATAAATTTATTATTAATGACACAGATTTTTTTAAAGGCTTTTCAACCTGTTCTTTAAAATAAATTAAACATGTATTTTTACATTCTTTACATAATTTTTTTAACTTCTCTGCAGGTATCTTTGTATTGGTTTTTGCCATAATTTCTACAACCCAGATGGTAACGGCAGCCGGGATTCTGCACTTTGATTTATTAAACAACATCCTGAAGGCTCCAATGTCATTCTTTGACACAACACCCATTGGTCGAATAGTGAACAGATTTTCTCGCGATGTTGAAACAGTAGACAACAACCTTCCAGCAACTATAAGAACTTTCTACCAGTGTGTTTTCAGTGTCCTGGGCACAATTGTGACAATATCATACAGCACGCCTATATTTCTAGCTGTTATTGTACCACTTGGCATTATGTACTGGCTTATACAGGTATGCTTTACTGAACTGCAAGAAATAAAGTTGATACAGACTTCATTATGTTGTTTCCTAAGTATTTATATCATTTCATTATGTTGTTTCCTAAGTATTTATATCATTTCATTATGTTGTTTCCAAAGTATTTATGTCAATTCATTTTTTTAAATTTTATTTGATGCAATTATTTAAATTGGTGGGACCTATCAAAACAGCATAGTCAGGAAACAAGTGCTGACAAATGGTGGCATTGGCAACAGGATAAACATGGCAGTATTACTTAGCAATAGAAATCAAATAACGAAGGCAATCTTTATTCTAAGTCTGCAATGATGAAAATAAATAAACGGGAATGAATAGAAATGCATCCTTACTGTAAGCTAAATCACAATATGACAAATGTTACTACAGCCCACACCTGATCATTGGATCTTCTCTGGTTTTCTGGTAATTAAATGTAACAAATGATATTTTCTAGATAAACAAAGAGACAATTGATAAACGATATCATTTGGGAGTCAACCATCTGATATTCAGCACATATATCCAAGCCAGCATAGACAACATTGACAGCAAAGAGTGCCCCATGTATTGCTATGCTTAAAATTCTATCATAAACCTTAACTTCATTATTATATTCTCACTTCAGGACTGGCTATTTGTTTTGAACTGATATCATTTCACTTCATATAGGCATATATGTGCTCAGTCTCCCCCAACTGATGTCAAAGAGTATTACATACTGATGGTTCATATGGCTCGCTGGTTAAACAAATTGTTCTACTCTGCTGGTATCCAGTCCTACTCATGCCATAATTAGTACAGAATTCCCCAATTTCAGCATCTCAATTGATGCAGCATCTAGGTGTCCACATCAAACAGGCACTTGCTATGATCCTTGCTGTGTATAGAAGTACTTAGAGATTCTGGACCATCAGTATGTACTACAGACATTATAACCAATACCATATAGCATGGACTACAAGAAATAAGGGAAGCCTCAGTAGTGTAATGTTAAGTCATTCTCCCACTGACAGCACCCAGGTTTCATTCATCCACTGATCAGAAAACCCAGGTTTCATTCATCCACTGACAGCAAACCCAAGTTTCATTCATCCACTGACAGAAAACCCAAGTTTCATTCATCCACTGACAGCAAACCCAAGTTTCATTCATCCACTGACAGCAAACCCAGGTTTCATTCATCCACTGACCAGCAAACCCAGGTTTCATTCATCCACTGATCAGAAAACCCAAGTTTCATTCATCCACTGACCAGCAAACCCAGGTTTCATTCATCCACTGACCAGCAAACCCAGGTTTCATTCATCCACTGATCAGAAAACCCAGGTTTCAAATCCACTAATTATTTGTGGCATAAAATAGATATATACTTTCCATGGTTCGTCCAGACACCTGGAAGTACCATGGATGTCATTCTGGGAAAATCAAGGAATGGTGTCATTTCTACTGAGTAAGTGCATTAGGTGAAGAGAAGTGGTTTCTCTTCAGCCACTGACTACACAACTGTGCACTTATGGAAAAACATGTTCTATGATATTAACTCATATTACCTTACCTTTACAAAAGAAGAATGTAGTTTACTATTTCTCATATTTTATAATATATTTGTTTTTTATGTTTCTATTTCTCAGAGATTTTATATACCTACATCTCGCCAGCTGAGACGGATAGAATCAACAACAAGATCACCAATCTATGTCCATTTCTCAGAAACAGTTAGTGGTGCTGCTTCAATAAGGGCATATGGGGTCAGTGAAAGATTTATTCAGGAATCAAAAATCAGAGTTGACCTAAATTTATCTTTCTATTTTGCTAGCCTTGTGGCAAATAGGTAAATATACTGCATGGACTCATGTTAGTTTGTATTTGCAATGCTTTCATATAGTTTACATTTTTATGCACTTGTTTCTTAACTTGTTGTTTGATAGTTCAGTTTTTGTTCAAAATGTGTCATTTCTAGCTATTGTGTTGGCTACACACCTTTACCAGCTATGAACAGACATCATTGCACTCTCAAAAAAACATAATTTCAGTCCTTTTAATGATATGTTGAAAACTATACATGTTGGTGATCTCCATTGGCTGGCTAGTTAAACACATTACACTCCATACCACACAGTTGCCTGTCTTACTCATCCCATATTTAATACCTTGTTCCTAATTTGCAGCCTAGACATGGTATCAATCAGTGTCCATATCTAGTAGGCACTTACTAAGTACCTTCAACAAGTTGCCCTTTATCATCTCACTGACATCATAGATGCCTCAAACAAATGTCTATGCCTATATAACTTAGACAATAATTGAAACCTTGTTTGAAATTTTAATAAACATGTACATTTATATCATAAAATAGTTTATATAAACATAAAATGTTCATAACCAATTTATTTGATGCTTTTAAAATAGGTGGCTTGGTTGGTATCTTGAATTTATTGGCAACCTCATCATTCTGGCTGCAGCTTTATTTGCTGTTTTATCCACTGATCTTGAAGCTGGGCTTGTTGGACTGTCTGTATCATATGCTTCACAGGTAAAATATGTGTTGTGTGTCTAGAAGAAAAAGATGTTGATACTTCTTTTTAACCATTGAAACATATGTAAAGCAGTATTTTGGGGGGGGGGGCATCAGTATGGATGGTCAGCACATGTTCTTTATTATTTAATCTTTTGTAATTAACCCTTAACAGGTTAAAATTGCACAGCTGTTTTTTTTTCTTGTAAATTTATGAAAAAAATATATGTAACAAATTTAATTATGAGTTTTGTATCTGTTAATTTCAATTGCTCATTTACGTTATATTATAATATACTGGAATTAATGCTCTTACTGTGGTTGTCTCCGGTTATGTCGATACTTACAGTGGCAAATAGGTCAAGCATGCTTAGGAGGTAACAGTTATCTGTCGCTGTGTGTTGTCCAAAAGAGGAGCAAAGAATAGTAACATTATATACATTCCAGGAATGACTAAGGAGGTTATGGGGTGGAGTTGGATGTCCCATCCCAAAGAGAGTCAAAGTGACCCTGAAGTCAAGCTGAAATCGGATTTGTCAGACAAAAAGATGCAGATATCACAGCAAAGATGTAAAACAAAGACACAACACATTCTGTTCTCTGAACTACATCCTGCTGCTCTGCAGAAGTTTGAAAACACATGCAGAAGAGAATGAAGAAGAAGATGCTGTTATTTTTGCTCCCTTTGCAATTACTGGCTACATACAGGCCTTTTTTCTACCTTAGTTGTGTCACTGCTGGTGTGTATTTGTTCAATATCAATTTAACCTGTTTTGTAAACTAAAGTAGTTCATTTGATGCAGTCTGTACCGGCACCACTCCAATCTTGGAACATATTAAGAGACAACATATTAAATGGTTCGCACACATCAACAGACTACCATCAGACAGCATACCATATGTAGTTATGCTACACAGATACAGTGAAAGCAGATCTAGAGGCTGACCGTGAAAATAATAGATCACCAAAATAAAAGAGGCAACAAACTCCAGACTCAGCACACAAGATGGTCGTCTCCAGAGAACTCTTCTACCCCTGATGCTGAAAGACAACAAAGGGTTTAGCGAATAGACAGATAGAGATGCAGTCTGTTTTATGAACTATAAAACAAAATTATTTTGTATTCTTAATTTCTGTATATTGTTACTTCTTCTTCAGCATTCATTCTCAAACGCCCGCTGGTTCTCTCTTGTAACAGGACAATGGTTATATTAAATTTCCAGTAGGGTTTATAGTTTATAGTATTAACATGCACTATGTCATCATTTTATTTGCACCAATGGTCGGACACATTTGTTTTTAGCAGTGCATATTGATGCAATCAACCATTATTTATTGGGACAAAACTTTCATTCTATAAGTTTTATTTATCTTTCAGGTAACAGGTTCTTTAAATTATCTAGTGAGGACGTTCAGTGACTTAGAGACTAACATAGTCTCAGTGGAGAGAATACAAGAGTATAAAGAAACTCCAACAGAGGTGTGTTGATGTTTTATACAGCATTTATCATTCCTTTTTCTTTAATGGCTAGTATACAGCAATTAGTTCCTAAATATTAACCAGAGTGACCATATGTCCGAGTTTTACCAAGAAAGTGCTAGTTTTGGATACTTTGTTCAGGTGTCCCAAAATACTTTATTAAGACGCAAAAATGCCTCAAATTTGTACAATCTATATATTTCTCATAATAAGAGTATGATTTGAATTTGCTGAATCAATGGTTGAATTTCTGATGAAACTATACATGTTACTAAAATTATACATTGTGCTGAAACTATACATGTTAAGATGTATACACACTTTGGTACTAGTTTATCAATTTACCTCAATTAGAATTAGAGATTGAGATCGAAAGAAAACAATGTCATGCATCTGGAAAACAGTTTGATTGCTCACTGAATTAATCCTCAAGATTAACAACACAAATTATATGCATGTTGACCAATGAAATCTAGTTATGCAATTGTATGAGCACCCAATGAAAGAGACTCTTGATTGATAAGTGACATAGTAGTTTCCTTCATTCATTCATTTTCCTTTTGCGCTGAAGTTAACGCATAGAGCAGAGATCATATCTCTCCAATTCTGTCTGTTCAAAGCTATTCTGTGCAGTTCTTGAATAGTATGAATATTTATTATTTTACTTTCTCTAAGTATTGTTCTTCTGAGTGTTTCTTTTGGTCTACCCCTATCTCTTTTGCCTGTAGGTATCCATTCAAGAGATTGGTAGTGTATTCTATTGATGTCTGTGCATAGGACATGCCCGATGTAGGACCAATGGTTTTTTATAATAACATCTGTGATGAAATTTTGATGTGTCTCTTCTCTAATTTTATCATTGAAATTTTGATGTGTCTCTTCTAAAATTTTATCATTCAATTTGAATTCACTCCAATGGGTGTTAGTTATCCTACAAGGGCATTTGTTCTCGAAACTCAGTAATTTCTTTTCTGAAGATAAAGAGCTTTTCCAGCTCTCACAATCATATGATAGCACCGGAATAATGCAGGAATTAAATAATATTTGAATTAAAAAGAATTAGAATGAACTGACTTGTGTTACACAAATTGGTCTGGACTTTACAATGTTAGTTTATTAATCCAACGATCGACGGAATGACCCAGATAACATAGTAGTAGAAATTCAATAAAAATGACAGTGCTGTAAACATATTTTGCCAAAAAAAGGAAATCATTAGAAAACACAATTTTTTTTAACCTCAAACTTGTCCATGCTTGTTATATCAAGTAACAGTCCTCTTTAAAGTGACGTGGAAAGAATTTCTGCATGACAGAAAATGACAACACATTATTTAATATTTATTCTGAGCGGTAGCCTAGTTGATAGTGAGCTTTTTTGCTATAACTGGGTTACAGCATGCCAGGTTCAAAACTATGTCTGGACAACAACAACAAAATCTGGGTTGTGATTTCTCGCTTAATACAACCACTCCTCCAGTCGACTCCGTTGTAAACAAGTACCTGACATATGAATTAGGGGAGGTAATAGCAGCAAGGACGAGAACTGACCACCACACCTAATAGTTACTGCAGCTTAGTACATGAAGAGTTATCTTCATCCCCTACAACAGATGCCATGGGACCTACCTTTACCTTTTATACTGAACAGAAACTGATAGTTCAATGTGAAGTATAAATGAGCTATTTATTGTAACAATACTTTACCAGAAAATGTGGAAATGTTAAGTTTCATTGTTACATTCATCTTCTTCTAGACTTCCAGCATATACTCAATATTCATCTTCTTCCTTGTTCTCCAGTTGGAGTCAGTTGCTGAAGTGCATTTCCTCAATAAGCTGTACTGTAGTACCAGCTTCCTGACGGGACCATAGAGTTTGTCAGACAGAGCTGTTTCAGATGGCCATAGTGCACATGACCCTGTTCATTAGCTCTGTGTGATGTGATGGTCGACTGTGTCAGCCTTTACTCGCCAAAACCATATTGGGTTCTTGATAAAGGCCTTTTGGCCAAAACATCAATTTATGTGTTTTTGCAGTGATTATAAAAACTTCATTACCCAGTTTTCAAATTTCACCTGTTGAATATCCCAGTTCTACTTGACTTTTTTCAGGCAGTGTGGGTTAACCCAAATTATCGTCCCCAATCAGAATGGCCACAGCAGGGAGAAATCATCTTTAAGGATTATATGACAAGGTATAGACCTGGACTGGAACTTGTGCTCAAGGGAGTTACATGTCATATTAAGGGGCAAAATAAGGTATGATAAAAACTCCTCGGTATTAATTCCTTGTAACATGTTCTAGAAATTATTTTAACAATTTGCTGACCAGCAAACAAGAGCATACTTATCTGCCATTACTGAAGGTGTATGCAAAATGTTTTTAAAAATATAAAATTGATCTAGTGTGAGAGAGCCTTTAAACTTTCATGTACCGGTATATCTGAATAACGTGTATATCTGTATTTCCCATGTGTTGCCATTTTGAAACAATTTACTTTCCAGAAACAGCTATTCTTTTTAACAGTATCACAACAGAGCTCCTATATTTCTGAAGTATAGTGGTTTCTACAATTGTCAAAATTGATCACCAATGTTCTATAATGAAAATTCAAGGATCGTTGAAATTGGAAAGTAAAGAGCTAATGACAATAATAATAAGTAAATACTCTTCTACACCATTGAGATGCATGGGGAATACAGTGCCAGGATGGTAACCTGGGAGTATGCTTGGGATGGGGAGATATGGTCATCATCATCATCATTAATTACTTTTCCAGATTTGTTCTGGAACTTATTTTCATATGCTAAGGAAACCCATCTTTTATCCAAGAATTCATTCTCAAATGGGAAGAAAACCATGAATCACAGAACTTGAAAGTATGTTTTCTGTTCTCTGGACTACATCCTGTTAATCTACAGAAGTTTGACAACAAATGCAGAAGAACAAGAACTTGACAGCTAGTGCACTGCACTCTCATAGTCCAGTAATAATAATAATAATAATTATTATTATTTTAATATTTTATACATGCACTTTTATGAATTTTTTAAAACAAAATCATAATCCAAGATTTTTTTTATGTAGGCCAATGTAGGTTTTTATTTCTTTTTACTTTTAGTATTTGACTTTGTTCTTTTAGCAGAAAGTGAACATGAAGTACAAAGACTAATAGATCAAGTAAATAAATCAAGTAATGAATATGGACTCTTCTTCTTCTTCTTTCTGTCCTCATGTACCTTTTGGTGTTGAGGGGAGAGTGAGTGTACGGTCTTTTGCCCTTCTATTTGCCTCCTCTGCTGTTATATTTCCGAGCGTCTCTAATACACTATCTATCCACCTTTTACGAGGGCGTCCAATAGGTCTCCTGTTTTCGTATCGTTTGTTAAGTGTTTTTTTGATAATACTTTGCTCTTTCTGTCTGGTTATGTGGCCGTACCATTTAACTTGTTGTTTCTGTATATATTCTATTGTTGGTTTGATCCCTAATTGTTTCCTTAGTGCTTCATTCCTGATTTTGTCTCTCAAGCTAACTCCAATCATACGTCTCACACATTTCATTATAGAATATGGACTGGATATAAATATCAAAAAAAACAAAAACCATGTTAATCAGCAAAGACAACAAGTAAAACAGTATCAATATCTTGGACACATAGGTACAAATGACGGCAGATGTGAAACAGAACTTAATAGGAGAATAGGAAAAGCAAAATAAATTAAACAGGTTACTAAAACACTTACCTTGCCTATTAATAAAAATATATTTTAAAAAGTATATATAAAAAAACATAAAATAAAACTTTAAAAAATCTGCGGCACCATCCACTTTGTCGGACACCCTCTGACCATTTGGTTATTTATAGGAGAATAGGAATTGCTAAAAGTACTTTCAATGATATGAGGTAAATAGTAACATCTAAACAAATTACAAACAAGTTAAAAATGAGAATTATAAAATGCTACATCTATTCTATATTAATGCATGGCTCAGAAACATGGACACTAAATAAACAGTTAGAAGACAGAATTGATGCCTTTGAGATGTGGGTATATAGAAGAATAGGGAGAACATCAAGAGAGGAGAAGAAAACAAAGAGGCTCTAAAAACACTTAATATGAATAAATAATTACTAAGAGAAATAAAGATCATGCAAATAAAATATTTTGGATACATTAAAAGGAATGACACCTTATTGAAGACCTTAATTGAGGGTAAAGTCACAGGGAAGCGAACAAGAGGTAGGCAGAGATACAAGTAGGAGAGTAACATCACAAGATTGACAGGTTACAGTCTAGCAGAATGCACCACCAAGACCAGAGACTGGGAATGTTGGAGGTCTGTTGCAGCCAACCTTCATTGCGGAGACAGCACTTGATGGTGAGGATTTTTAGCTGCAGTTGTTATCAGCAACTCCACTAGTACAGTGATTAAATTTGAGGTGAAACTTTTCCAACTGCAAGTATCTCAGATATTGATCTAGTTTCAGGAAATAAGCATAGCTGTCAACTTATTTTTTCATAAATCTGTATTTTTAATAATTTATTTCTGTATTTTAATCAAAATTTCCATATTTAGCACCAACCGCCCCGCCACTAAATTCTTTTTTTTTCTCCTCAATATTAGAGTATGAGATGAAAATATCTGCATTAGTAATAATTACTAGGAAATTTAACACTAAGTGACCTTTTTAAAAAAAAAAATGTGTAAGAAACAAAAATTTGGGTTCTTTTGAGAGTTTTTTTGGGGACCCGAAATCTGTATTTCTTCAGAAAATCCATACTAATTGACACCTATGAGTAAGTATCAGTACAAATCTAGAAAACAAATGAAGTCTTTAACTAAACTATCAGCTTCAGGCTTATTTCACTATGTAACCAAACAAATAATTGTTTTGTAGTGGTCAATTAGTTATTTTACAGAACTTAGACATATAGACAATCAACAGGTTATGGAAACTAGCAAAATAGGCTACATATACTTCACCATTGGTTGAAAGAGACATAACTACTATGAGGATGCCCAGAGTGTACTGCTGTTGGTTAAGAAAATCACTAACAATATCACTAGACCCTGAATTTAGGTGGACCAATAATGATATTACAATAATATAACCAATAATATGACCAATAAGCAGAATGCATGCATAAGGTTTTTGTACCTCTCTAATTAGACATACATCTCATTTAGCCTTGTAAGTGTACCTGTTTCTCATTTCATGCTTGTTGCAAAATTATGTCAGTCATTGAATCATATCTTCATTAATTGCAGTTATCAGTATAAAAGAGTCACTCCAAAAAGACAATATTCAAAATTTTATTAATGAAAATCTTATATGATGAAAATAATATTAGTAACACAGTTTCATATTTCCTGTCACTCATTTGTAATGCAGGTTGGAATTGTGGGAAGAACAGGGGCAGGTAAATCATCTTTAACAGTGGCTCTATTCCGTCTCATTGAAGCTGCCAGTGGCAGTATCATCATTGATGGGAAGACTATAGCAGACATTGGCCTCCATGACCTGAGATCAAGATTAACTATACTGCCTCAGGTGGGTACTACTATGGATTATACATAGACCCATTGTTTTTATATTTATCTTTTGCAAACCCTTAATGTAGAAATATGCAGAACATAATAGAATAATGCAAAGTTTAATGTCGACATCTACACATGCTTTATTAACTACACCAAAGCATTCAATTTTTCACATCACACACTTTGGAATATCATGAAGGACATGGGTTTACCACTACACCTAACCCGCCTCATAAAAACATTATATCAAGACCAACAAGCAGGCATGAGAGTAAATAGTGAAACATCTGATTGGTTCAGCATGGAAAAGGAAGTCAGACAAGGATGTATCCTATCACCATATCTATTCAACATTTATGCAGAGAACATAATGAGGAATGTAAGAAACGACCAACATAGAAAAAACTTTGACCCACTCAGAATCGGAGATCATGATCATTATGAACATCGGAGGTTGCATCATGTATAAATAAGATTCACCAGAAATAAGATATGTTGTTGATACAACATTATTGGCACACAGTCAAGCAGGTTTGTAACACCTCATAAACTTCATTAACGAGCATAGTGAAAAATAATTTGTGCAAACCATAACATACTTGTAATGAACCTGTGCATAATATCAAAGTTTTCTCACATTCCGCTTATTAGGTAGGACCTGATATTGTACATTTCCATAACCTTATATCTAATACTTGTTTTTGTTGTTAGAAAAGTACATAGCAACAGGTGCATGGACATGTTGATGTTTATGAAGAAATACTTAGCACTCTGTACAAGTATATGCCAATGATGTTTGCACTTGATCGTTCAGCATGGCACACCCAAATCACTGCTGGCATCACGAAATTTGAAAAATAAAGAACACTGCGGGCAATCCACAAGCGCAAGAAGCGGAAGGACAAATCCGTAAATTCTTCTACCCCGAACCTTCCGCACTCCTGCATGCACTGCAATAGAACTTTCCGTGCATGAATCGGACTCATCGGGCATCTACGAACTCACAAACCAAATTAGTTTATCACCAATTTTAATTATTATATATAATTTTAATTTTTTTCCCCGTCACATTTAATGTTTTTTTCATGCCATGCCCATCTTCGCTTGCGAAGGAGGAACATCATCATCATCATGCCAATGGCATGCTAAAGGTTAAGCTTATGACTTCTCATTATAAATTTCAGTTCTTGTTTGCCTCCCCCACAAAATGCATGCCTTCCAATGTTTACAGCGCTCATAGTTTTTAAATTATTGTCCAATCATAATTTTTAGTAGTTTGTGATGTCATCACTGAATGCAATTGTTTAGTAGTAAGGGACGTCACTCTGTGGTTCATTTTCTATTAGCGAAATGGTTACCGTTTCAATGTTGAACACAGATGATGTAGATGCAATGTGCTTGAGACACAGATGTATAGAATTTAAGGGGAGAGAGAGTGGTATGGTTAGAATTAGTTTTAACTCTACCCCTAACAACCAACTCCCCCCTATAAACTCTAGCATTATCTCTTCCCTTTCGATGCGCTCTCATTGCATAAAATATATGCAAAAATAAGCTATTTTTTGTTTTTGCTTACATGGTCTGAAATAACATAATTTCCTTGACTGCACGAAAACAGTTTGCACCATAACAAACATGAAATGAACCTTTGCATACTTTGTTATTTTGCTCACAGTTTGTATACTTAAGAAATATAAGAGGACATGCATTCTAAACAAAAACCTAAATTTCTAAAAAAAATCTGTTTTTTGTCCAAAAATTCTCGGGTTATACACAGAATTTAACGGTATCACTTTTTGTAAATATATTGTATTTATCACTTGTAAAAACTTTAATCATTTGTTCCAGGATCCTGTAATTTTTTCTGGAACTTTGAGAATGAATCTGGATCCATTCAGTGAACATTCAGATGAAGCTCTGTGGTCAGCGTTAGAGCATGCTCATTTAAAATCTTTTGTTGATGGTTTGCCAACAAAACTTAGTTATGAGTGTGGAGAGGGAGGTCAGAACCTCAGGTGGGTGTCAGTAGTAAACAGTATCATTTAATTTATGCTTTTATACATCCATGAAAATAGGCATCTATACTGGCATACATTGAGAAAATATTATTCTTATAATAAAAACCACCAAAAAAACAGATTACACTAGGTGAGACAACCATACAGGAGCTAGAAGCATACACATACCATGGCAGAAATAGAAAGAGAGAATAACAAACAGACAGTGATGTCAACATTAAAATAAAAATGGAAAAAGAAATGTTACTACATTGGAAAATATGTGGAAATCAAGAAAATTAAATCAAATACAACACTAATGCACTTTTGTGTAGCTTAGAAAACATGCTGAACATGTACCAATAGAGATCAATCTTAGGAAACAGTAAAACATACTTTAAAAAACAATCTGCCATTGGGTACATTAATAAATTTATGATTAGTTATTTAGTTTGTTCCTTTCGTGCCGCAAGTGACACATAGGGCAGAAGTTTTGGTTCTCTATAGGATGCGGTCTGCTGCCTGCAGCTTTAGTTCCTGGATGGTCTTACTATTAATTCCCCTTCTTTAAGAATGGTGTTTTTAAGGGTTGTTTTAGGTCTTCCTCTTTTTCTTTTACTCTCAGGTGACCACATAAGGGCTTGCTGGTTTATTCTGTTTACATCTAATCGTAAAACGTGACCAAGGTATTTCCATCTTCGTTTTCTTATGATGTTTGAAACAAACGCTTGGTGTGTTTTGTCTCTTAGATCACTATTTGTGATGAAGTCACTCCATTTTATGTTCATCAGTTTGCGTAGACATTTGTTTTCGAAGCTGTTTAGTTTGTTGTCTGTTGCTTGAGTTGATTTCCAGCTTTCACTACCATCCGTTAGCATTGATACAATACATGAGTTAAATAGCTTTAGTTTGGTGTTTGTCCCTAGATCTTTTGATTTCCAGATATTAGTTAATTTAGCAAATGTGCTAGCTGCCACTGCTATACGTGTGTTTATTTCTTTCATTGAGTCTCCGTCAACAAACATTCGGCTGCCCAAGTAATTAAAGCTGGAGACTTTTTCCAGTATTTGGTTATTTACTAAGATGTTATTTTAAATTTATGATACATGGGCCTAAAGTCCCATGCAAGTTTAAAGTAAAGAAATTGTAGGTCCTTGTGACTGAACACTTGCAGATTCATGATTTTTTTTTTTCAAAATTAAGCAGTTCAGCTTTATGTTCTAAAAAAAATTTTTATTGAAAGGAATAGAGCTTACCATTAAACATCAATTAAGGCTATGAGATTGAAGATTAAAATAGTTATAACAGCCCTTAAATGAGTGCCTACAACAGAGAACATCAAGACTATTATTGTGTAAGATTCACGATCAATGATTCACAAGGTACAGACTGGGAAGTTGAGGCATACATTTATAATCTCTAGCAGCCTCACACCTGTAGGATATTGTGTGGATCTGCTGCCTTGGTCATGGTGTAGTATAGGATAACTAGATAGTCGCTGTTTGTTGCCGGGGCCAGAAAGGGGAGCAACGAATAGCAACACTGTTTACCTTCCACGTATGTTGTAAAAGGCGACTAGGGAGGTTATGGGATGGAGTTGGCTGTCCCATCCCATATTGGGTCAGTGATCCAAAGCCATGCTGAAGTCGGATGTGTCAGGCTGAAAGGCGCAGATATTGCAGCAATGCTGTAAACCATGACACAGCGCATTCTGTTCTCCGGACTACATCTTGCTAATCTGCAGGAGTTTGAGAACGAACGCAGAAGAAGAAGAAGACTAGATAGTTGGTAGACTAGATTCAAGGGCACCTGTGGTGGGGATACTGATATGAGGCATTCTTCATTCCCTCAATGAACACTAATTGGATGAGGATTCTAGTAATGGAATTTTGATATAAGATTTTGTGAATCTTACAATCCAACAAGTTACTTGAACCATCAGTGTCCATATGTTTTACTATCTACTAACTACAAAGTAAGATTTATTAGGCCATTGGCACAAATGAAATGGTGACAACACATTTCTGTTCTCTGGACTACATCCTGCTGGAAATGTAGTAGGACTGTAGTCCTGCTACAAGTGAGATCCAGTGAAAGATTGAGAATAAAGACTAGCAAGCATGAAACAATAATATCTGCTTTGAGACTGAACAAGTTTGTGTACCTGGAGTGCTGCAGTGCTTTTCAGCTAACATCTAATCATATTTATGTTCATGTGCTTTTTTAATCTCCACAGTGTTGGTCAAAGACAGCTGGTATGTCTAGCTCGAACACTGGTCCGAAAAACAAAAATTTTAGTACTTGATGAGGCTACTGCAGCAGTGGATATGGAGACGGATGACCTTATACAAAAGACAATACGTACAGAGTTTAAGGACTGCACAGTTCTCACTATAGCCCACAGACTTAACACTATTATGGACTATGACAAGTGAGTACATACTTTTATAGATTTCTTCTTTATAGGCCTATGAGAGAAATGTAGTAAAAATGTATCATTTTTCAAGGATCTAGGGGAATATCCATTTAGGCGCATATTTTTCATTGACTAACAGCATATCCAGGGATGAAGTGTTCAGCAGCATTCCAATCACATTTACTTCCCAGAAGATCTGGTACCCATTTTTTGGGGAGTTGAGGTCATTTAGGAGCCAATTGGGTTTTTTTCAAACATTTCTAAATGAACTGGAATTTGAACCTTGGATCTTTTGACTAAGAAATTAGTGCACTAACCAATGGTCTTTCACAGCCCCTTGAGAGAAAGATGAAGAAGCGAGGAATTGTTTAAAATATATTTGCATGCTATGCTTAACTATTTATGTTCCAAAGATTTTCATCAAAATTAACTCTTTCAAAATTAACCAGTCGCTGATACATCAGCTATTTAAAGAAGCTCTATGAGACCAATAACCAATATATCTGTTTTGGTTTCCATCAATCATAATTTTGTTTAATTTATACTTCGTGGTTCACTAATATGGATTTTTATGTTAACCCAATTCTTTACAGCTAGACCTACATGCAAGAATACTTTCACTTCCATTTTTACTTAAACAAAATTCTGATTCTGGGCACAGTGTGAAACAATCTATTATTCACAGTATTTATATGCACTCAGAGACAGATGATTGCAGTAGCAATTATAATTATAGTTGCAATCAGCTCAATAACAAAAAAGATTAAATAGGATTGCATTAGGTTTAGGTACTTTTATGCTGGTTGCTTATACAGGAGCTGTCAACACCTCTGAAATATCAAAGAGTAGTGATGACATAATTATTTCAGTAGATGAATACCTAGTTCATTTCAAACTAGTCTATCTATCTATCTCTATCTACTGTGGCCCTTGTTTACCTTGCAGTATAAGAGTTATCTGGAGATGGCCTTCTTGTGCACTGTTCGCAAGCTTGTTCCTGTGGCTTCTTCAATTTCTGTGATCCATCTTTCACATGGTCTGCCTCTGGCTTTATAACCATTATGTCTATGTGTCATGGCCATTTGTGGCATGCTATCTGTTGGTAGTCTGGAAGGGTGTGAAAACCACTTGATCTGTTGTCTTTTGATGTGTTCCAATGCTGGTATTGTTTTGGTTATCTGTCTGATACAATAGATAACCAATGTGATCGTTACTAATACTAGTGGAAGGAATAAATCTGCATGTCAGGTATTTTAATGAATAGACACAAATTATGGAAAGTTATAGACAGTAAACAAAGTTTGTAAATAGTGAAATTGTGATGATGTATATTTATGTTTTCTTTGTTTCCTTTTGATGTCATTTAAAAATATATTCATAAGGTTAACATTTTTGGAGATAAATGCATGAATTAAATTGTGCATTGGCTGCAAGTAAATAACATATCATAAAATGTGATCAGGAACACTTCAGACCATTGACAAATTAGGTCAGTTGCAATATTTTTATTAAAAAAATTATAAGCAACTAATAATATTTTTATTTGACGAATTGCAATTATACTTTTCAAAAACAATTAGTCAATAACTTACAGCTATACACCTATTGATTTTTCTGTCACCATTTTCCTTTATAATGATATACAATATGCACACCATTTATTAATGTGATAAATAATGGTCAAATTAAAAAAAATATGATGAAATTTTATATTACTGAAAATTAATTTGGTCCAAACCTAAAATAAATATTCGGGTCCCGAAAGAGTTAACTGAAATTAGCGGGTGATTGCAATTTATGAGATTTCATAGGAAGGGTAACCATTATTTGTTAAATTTATAGCAGATATTTAAAAATATAGCATTCCATAAAAGACCCTTTTTGAGTTAACACACTTCTAGTATGAAGAAAGAACTAATAAGAGAAATAAAGATCAGACAAATAAAACACTTTGGACACATTAAAAGACATGACACCTTATTGAAGACCTTACTTGAGGGTAAAGTCAAAAGGAAGCGAGCAAGAGGTAGGCAGAGATACAAGTTGGAGAGTAACATCACACGATGGACAGGTTACAGTCTAGCAGATTGCACCACCAAGACAAGAGACGGGAGATGTTGGAGATAAATTGCAGCCAACCTTCGTTGTGGAGACGGCACTTGATGATGATGATGAGTATTTTCTGTCACTATCTCTCATACACTATGCCACCTGGCTTATGTGATCTTCAGCATCCATTACTTCCTTTTCAAAGTAATCTACACTAATAATTGTGTTAATTTTACTCTATGCACTGATGTTCAGCATCCATTACTTCCTTTTCAAAGTAATCTACACTAATAATTGTGTTAATTTTACTCTATGCACTGATGTTCAGCTGTTTTTCCCCTGTCTCTAATTCTCTATAGGTGTATATAGTAGAGCAACTGCTTTCATTTTTAAAGATACTAAACATGCTTTAACTAAATTTTCTTCTGTGCAGTTGTCTTCTGACCGCACTTATAGTCTGTTCTTACTTGATTTTTGTTCTTTATATACTTCTATACCTAATTCTGATGGTCTTAGGGCTTTGCAGTTTTTTCCTGATAAGAATCCACATCCCTCTGTAACCACTCAAACTCTTATCCGCCTTCCTGACCTGGTGCTTACGCTCCTCTGTTATGAATTTCATTGGCACTTTTTTTATCAGATCTGTGGTGTTATTGGGGCACTAAGATGGGACCCAATTATGCATGTCTTTTCATGGGACATCTTGAACATCAGGTTTGGGAGACTTATGAAAGTCCTTTTTCATTTCAATTTCATAAATATATTGATGATGGTAACGGTATTACTGACATGCCTGAGACAGACTTATCTCGCTTCATCTACATTATTGACAATTTTAACCCTGCTATTCAATTCACATCTAACATCTGTACTACTTCTGTCAACTTTCTTGACATTATTGTCACTATTCATCCCCCTTACCTCAGCACATCTGTTTACTACAAACCTACTGATGCACATGGTTTTCTGCCCTACATTTATTCTCATCCTCCTATTTATTGCAACACTCTGCCATTCTCCCAGCTTCTTCGCCTGCATCGCTTATGTAGTGATGATGATGACTTTCTTGATAAATCATCTGAGATGATTGATTGCTTTCGTAGACGTTCATTCCCTGACAGTATCCTTTCATCGACATGGCTTCGTGTCCATAAGTTATCTGGACTTGATACCTTAACAAATACTCAAGGTACTTCATCCTCCTCTGAGTTAAACTTGTCCTTACTTTTCATCCCCATAACTCTACTGTCCGTTGAATCTTGTTCCAGCATTATTCCATCCTCCAGTCTTATTCTAAAACTCGTGCCACTTTCTTGGACTTCCTTTGGTTGCCTATAGGCATGACAAAAATCTTAATGACATCTTGATCCACAGTCACCTCAGGTCTTATGTTCCTGCTCACTTTGGTACTATTCATTGCAAACGCAGTCATTGCAACACATGTCCCTGTGTAGTTCAGATGTGCTCTACTTCATTTTCTAAGGCCATTCACTATAGATGATGCCTTTACATGTGAATGCTGTAATGTCATTTACGTTATCATATGTAAATGTTGTGACAAGAATTATATAGGTGAAACGGGCTTACGATTGAGTGACCGCTTCTGTAGGCATCTTCATGCCATAAAACACAGAGAATCTATCCCTGTCACCATTCATTTCAATGGTAATGGTCATCATGGTGCCCTTGATATCCAGGTCACTGCCATCAGATCCTGCACCACGGATGACAGATCTAGGCACGCTCTTCGATTTATCTTGAAAATCTATTTATTTTTTAGTTTGGACCTCAAGCCTTTTGGACTTAATTTTGAACATTCATTTGTTTAAATTTGTGTTGGTGTGGTCCTTATTGTATTGCTATCCATATTGTATTGGGTAACAATTTGTTATATATGTTATCATATCCCGTCCAACTTTCAACAAAATCCATTTCCATGACTACATGTTTCCACATACATCATTGTCACCTTGAACTTCATATTGTTTACATGTGAAAAATATATCTAATGCCTCTGTGATGGTAATATGTTTTTTAATGTTTTCATTGTTTTTCACTGTTTGTTTTATAGATTTTTAAGAAAGACCTAATGGTTTGAAATGTTGAAAATGTGTCTTGTGTATTGAAATTTGTATGTTTTTGCGTTTACACCTAACCCCTTAGTCTTAGTGGTAGTCCGTCTGTTGTGTTCAAGTGAAACATCAAAAACCTGTGTTCTACCTAAGTACAATTATAGGTGTATAGATACAATTAATTAAAACCAAGAAAGTTAATTATATTTGCGTGATAAACAGGCCACTGTAGACATTATACTGTTTCAGTAATTACAACATATTTGTCAACAGAATAATTGTACTGGATTTGGGAAGAGTTAAAGAGTTTGACTCACCTCAAGTACTCCTGGCTAATCACAGCTCCATTTTCTATGGCATGGCTAAAGATGCTGGGCTTGTATGAGGCCTCATGAAATAAATCAAAATAATTTGAATTACTTTTGTATGTTGTTATCTATTTAATAGAACAATGAGAGGGAATGAGATTGTAACAATAATTATAACAGTTATTGATAAAACATGAATGGGATAAATATTATAGAATTGTTATTTTGCTGCTCAACTTTACATATAATTGCATGCTTATGTTGATATGTTGTGTTATATGATTGTCTAAAGCATGTTGAGACTTCTCGGACATTTATGATCAATCACTGCATAAATTTCCCTAACAATGAGAACCTTCAACTGCAATGAAGCAATGAGATGATATATAATTATTAATGATATCAAGTTGACTTCTAGAATTTGGTAGAATCTCAATGCATGTTCCTTTCCTGCTGACTTAGGTATGATGTTGTGTCTTAGGCATGACTGCATAATAGGTACATTCCTGACTTTATGTTTGACTCAGTTATGATGATGTTGATGTTTAGGCCTATTATGAAATAATCCCTGTATCCCAGACAGCTCTTAACAGCCCATAACGTTTCTGACAAAATCACAGATCCTCCCAAATTGTGATGTAGATGTCAAGGTTATATTGTGAATAGTTGAAGTGTCAGAAGAAGAAGATTAACAGAAGAAGAAGTTGAAGTGTGAAAGAAGGAGGAGGTTTTCTGAAATGTCAGTCAGTTTGACTCAGGATCAGCATATGTTTGTTTTCTGATGGTGGCTGTAGTCCCAACAGTTTGGTTTATGTAGGCCTAATAGATTTATTCTATTGAAATATTTATTGACATGCAGTGGCCCGTTCTCAGTTTAAATATCAAACATTGATTTCAGTTCATAATTCCATAAAATTATCATGTCATTGTTCTAGAGAAATCTTGGAAGGGACGTGCGGAGAGGACAATACTTGAGGGAAAAGAATGGATCAACACAACTAGGTGCTTGACAGCCTACAAACAAGTTATCATTATCATTACCCTCAATAAGGAGAATGGCATGTCAAAGTGCTGCCAGGACCAAAAGGGAAGCAATGAATAGCAATATTGTGGCCTACATGTTGTAAGAAGAGACTCAGGTATTTTAGGGGTGTTGGGTTTGGTTGGCTATGTTATCTTATAGATGTATAGATGTTTAAAGTCATCCAGAAGCCATGCTGAAGTTGGTTGTGTGAGGCACAGAGGTACAAATATCACAGCAATCCTAGCTGTAAATTATGACAGAAAACACATTCTGTTTTCTTGACTTAATTCTTAATTAAAAACTAGCATCACAGCACAAGAGACATTCCCATAAATGCTCTGCTTTCTATAAATGCACTGTCTTCTTTCCAGGTATGTCAAAGAAGGTGACTAAGGAAAGTTGGGGGATAAGGAAAGTCCCTGTCTTGTCTCAATTTCTTAATTTTGTCTTCTGTCAAATGTCAATATGGATGATGAAGACATGCAGGCCAGCAGACATTGCATCTTTATTCTTTTGTAGCAGACTCCTAGGTTGGGGGAGTGCTAGATGTATCCTCACTGCACATGGGTCAACAGATCTCATAGAAAAATAATGAACTAGTTGGCTCAAAAATATGCTATGCTCCTGGTGGGACATGATGATCTTGGGATATTGCTTAACTGGAATGCCTCCCTTTGGGAACCAAACATGCATCCATAAACCCCCATATACAGAATCATGCTTTTGAGACAAAATACTCAAAATAACCAGCAGTACAACATACTACACACTCCCCAATGGAAATCACATAAACATCCATGTTGGTTATCAGGAATCAAATGCTGAAGAAGACAAAATACTTTATACAAGTTCAGGTGTCATTTTGGTTATTCAACTGAGGAAGACCTGTATTTTTTTCAGAAAGGTTGTGGTTTGTTAAGAGCTACCTTCTCACAGCTAAAGGGATTAGTCATTGTCATCAAGAGCATGAAATAACCATACAGGAATGATAAGCATACTTACTCTTCACCATCTGCTTAGTTATTTAATGTGATTCATTGTGGTAGATACAAGTTTAGTAAATGGTTTTAAAATAATGGGAAAAAACAATTAAAAAGAGTAAGAACAGCACTTCCTGTAATTCCAGTGATTTTTTTTAAAAGGAAATCAACAATTCTTTTCCTGTGATACTGCTATAAAGTGAGTGTTTTTCTGCCTTTTTCATATTTTGGTTCCTTCCTAGAAGCCAGGCCTACATTTCACACTTTTTAAGAAATCTGCGCCAATTCTAAATTTTTAGTAATTTGTGACATCACTCTACTATAGTATTCCCAGTTACAAAATGACTGCCATAGTTGTGCTGTGACCGATAAATTCGTTAATACCATTGCTGTACCATTAATGTACTAATCTGCCCCTCCAACATCAACGACAAAGCGATTGCGCACATCACACAAATACCAATCAATCATTCATTATCAGAGCCCCCTTGTATTGTGGAGGTGAAGAAAGCAATCTCAAATTTGTCCATAGGAAAAGCGCAAGGTCCAGACTCCATTCCAGTTGAAGTTTATTCAGTCAGTGGCCCTGTTATGACTGCTAAACTCACAGAGCTCTTCCAGACAATCTGGAAGCTATTCCACAAGATTTTAAGTATGCTTCCATCATACATCTATACGAGAGAAAAGAAAATCACCTAGTTTATGACAACTACAGAGGCATATCCCTGATGAAATGTATTGTTGATTTATGAATAATTTGACAGCATGTACATGGCTTTTATATGCTCAACTACCGAGACCATGCTTGACCAGAAACCATCGGACTATGGTATAAATAACAACCATTAATATGAGATCATTTCTTATTTCTAAAACAAATGTTTCAGTCATCTCCTGCAAATCTTCAAACCTTTCTAATTTTTTAGTATTCTTTAGTGTATCATCAGTATGTCACATGCAGTCAAATCAAATGCACTATATTGCACTCATTGCGAATATGGCTTTCATGGATATATATTTTACTTGATTAAGGATAACTGAATTGGCTCAGTCGCTAGCACAATGGCTTATTGTCTAATTGCTCCTAGTCTGAATCCTATGATAGCCCTGCTGTACAATTGTATGAAAAATGAACACACTGAGTAAAATCACTTCTCCCTTTCCTCCCTTCATGAAAGAAAGCTGATGTTTAAAATAACAGAAGGTAAAATATATCCCAACTGCATATCTTATGGAACAGCCTTTATGTATCTAAATACTGTTTATTATTCTCAATTTTGTTTAGCTAACAGTGATGTAACTACGATATTGCCATTTTTTTTATTTTTGTTAATGGTTTAATACAGCATATAGATGCACAAGTATGTCTCTCTTTTGTAAATTAGAGTTCAATTTCTAAGATTGAGATCATATTTCTTTAATAACCTAATTTTTTTAATACAAATTGTGATGTACTTAATTGGTAATAAAGAAAAATATATTTCTAAAATGAAAATTATGTTTGTATTACTAAATTTTTTCATAAAATTATTTACTGTTATTGTGATGTACTTAATTGGTAATAAAGAAAAATATTTTTCTAAAATGAAAATTACTGGTATGTTTATTACTAAATTTGTTCATAAAATATTTACTGTTATTTATTATTTCTTCTTTCTTTTGCTTGGAATATGCTTATATCTGAAGTATTGTCTCTTCAATACAACTTGACTGTATTTTGTAACTCATTCAGAGGTCTTTAAAGTGTTTCTTCCACTGTTGCTTCTCTGAGCAGTGTGTTTCCATTCATTTATAAAGAGATTTGTTGACTGAATATGATGGTAACGTTAGTTGTATGGTAGCCTCATTGATAATTCTAATGATAGGCCATGATAATGATAATCTCCAGACCATTGTGAGCAAAACTATTATCTCATCCCTGAATGGGATGAGGAACCAAGCATTGAGACTAATCTGTGGAGGATGTTGATAGCAATATCCATAACAGTATGTGAGATAGATGCAAATGTAGAGCCGCTGGATATCAGATGAAAAAGAGCACAGACGGAAGTGGTAGAAAGGTACAAGAGACAAAAGAATGACCATGGAACAGCACATCACCACTTAAACAGCTACCTAGCAGAGAGTCCATGTGGCAATCTAGGCCCCAGAACAACATCAATCCATTCTGTGCCATATTGTAGGAAATTAGCAGATACTGTCCACTGGTGTAACCACGCATCCCCTAAACCACTCTGTATCAACACTCACTCCTGCCGAAAATATACTCCTTCCAAACATTGGTAACACTGTCCCAAACCCGAGGTGATGTGTTATAATCTCAATAAGTTTGTCCATTGTGTTCTGCGTCGTTATGATTCAGTAGCCATTGATCTGGGCGTGGTTTTTATTGAGCTTCTTTAGTGACAATAGTTAACTGTGCACCAGCTCTTCAGTTCACCAACTCAATATGTTTATGTCACTCTCCTTAAGGATGGCGAACTCCTCATATCGTATACCGTCAGGACCTGGGTTAGTATTCTGTGACCATTTAAGAGTGATCTGGACGGTCTCTGCCGTGATGTGTATGCTCTCGCCCTCCGTACATAGACCAGACAGCGTGGTAATAATCCTCCGTATCACACTATTTATACGCTTCCCGTAATCACCTGAACAGAATACAACCACAACACACTCCAGGATGCTGGCTGTACACTCATCCATATGAAACTGTTGACCACCACCTTTTTGAATGTCCAGCGCTGGATGACATCAGGAAAATGCTTCTCCCTCCAGGGCCAGATAAATGGAACACATTATATGGAACAAAACAACAACTCACAAACACATGCATATATCACACAATGGCACTGGGTCAAAGGACATGAGCCCATGGACCGCTGAATCAGCAACCAACCATACGCTTCCCGTGGTTGTGCTTCTTGATAAGGATGGTCACTGCCATGAAACCCTAACACAATCCACTTGCATAATATTTTGTTGCATGCCTGGAGCAATAGAGAAGTTTGGCTTAACGAGTAGTTAAGAACTATGCCCCAGAACAGTTCATAGGGTGAAACCTACCTTCCTAGCGGTGTGATAGTTAATCTCTGGCTTTGTCCCAGCAATATAATGCCAGTACAACAACAAAATTGGATGAATAGATTGGTCATGGGAAACACTGGGATGGAAATCTATAAATATATGACCAGTCCAAATCCTAAAGACAACATCAACCTCCTGGGAAGGAAAGACCAGAGTATCATTTTTAGACTGCGCACACAACATGTGCAGCTTAACAATCATCTGAACAGAATACAACAACAACACACTCCAAGGTGCCGAATGTGCACTCATCCCTATTAAATTGTTGACCACCACATTTGTGCATGCCCAGCGCTGGATGACATCAGGAAAATGCTTCTCCCTCCAGGGCCAGATAGGCCTAAATGGAACACATTATATGGAACAAAACAACAGCTCACAAACACATATATCACACAATATTTGGGTCAAAGGCATGATCCCATGGACCGCTGGATCAGTAACCATCCAACCAATCCACTTACATAGAGGGGCCAAGGCGGTGGAAACCAATGCCAAGTCTATGCAATTGTCCAATCGTCATTATTTATTAGTTTCTGATGGCATCGTCGAATGCATTTGTTTAGTAATTTGTGGCGTCACTCTGCCGGTTGATATTCTATTAGCAAAATCGCTGCCCTATCAATGCTGAATTGGCCTACAAATTTCAAAGATACAATATGCCGTTGCGAGGAGTTCTCTGTAATGAAAAGATGCGCGTGCAGAGGCATGCTATGGAATTTGACTACTATGCTAAAGATATTAGAATGCTGATAGGAAGAGGAGATTTGGTGGGGGGCTTAGTAATATGTATCTCTATGATAGAATATAAGGTATCCCTCTTGAGACACAGATGTATAGAGTTCAAGAGTGGGGGTGATATATGAGAGTATGATTATAATTAGTTCTAACACTACCCCTAACCATCGCGCTTCTTAAACTCTAGTATTATCCCTTCTCTTCCGGTGTGCACTCGTTACATACAATTTGTGCTGGTTGGTTGGTTGGTTGCTGATCCAGCGGTCTATGGGCTCATGCCCTTTGACCTAAGGCCATTAAATGGCATTATATTGCTGGAAAGTCTGTGGATTTTCGGCCCACCCCGGGACAGAGCCAGAGAATAACTATCACACCTCCAGGAAGGTATATTTCAACCTATGCACTGCTCCTAGCCACTGTAGCTAAGATAGGGTTCACTGTGCTCATTCCCCGCCACCAATTGACTACTGTTATACCGAACTTCTCTATTGCTCCAGGCATGCAGCCAAATGTTCAAGTCAAAAGGATTGTCACGTCCTGAGTCACTGTGCCTCTATGATGGGTATCAGCCATAGGAAAAAAAACAGTTCTGTCAATTTCCTCCTCCCCAGTGCTGCACAGTACATCTCTGGCTCCCTCCCAACCACAGAGGGTGCATATATATATTCAAGTTAACATGAAACACATTTCAACAACAAAATAAAAGCAAAATTGTATAGATGACGCATCATGAAGCTTCTCTAAGAAGATAACTTCAATATAACGGCATGTCATCCACTAAGGTTTTCTGTTGCATGGGTGGTATGTCTAGTGGGCCATTGGTGAGACCCACAGACGCAATCACATGCGTAAAAATGTGTGCTAAAATGAGCCATTTTTTTGTTTCTTGCTACAGTCAGTCTGAAATGACACAATTTCATTGGCGGCGCGAAAACGGTGCTCACTATAACAAACTCTAAATGAACCTGTGCATACTGTTATTTCGATCACTATTCCTATACTGGCGCAATACATAGGGCGTGTGTTCCAAACAATAACCATGTATTTTAATGTTAAATCTTGTTGCATGTTTCTGTTAACACCTTTAAAAATGTTTTTCCATTAATTGTGTGTGCATTTTTGGCACGAGGCTAGTCTATCTATCTATATATTCGCTAAACCCTTTATTGCCTTTTAGCGTCAGGGGTAGAAGAGTTCTCTGGAAATGGCCCTCGTGTGTGATGAGTATATTGTTGGAATTTTTTGCCTTTTTATTTCGGTGGTCCATCGTTTTCGAGGTCGGCCTCTAGGTCAGCCTTCACTGTATCTGTGCAGCATAGCTTGCTGTTGTATGCTGTCTGGTGGTAGTTTGCTGATGTGGACAAACCATTTGATCAGTTGGCTCTTAATATACTCCAAGATTGGGGAGGTGCCGGTTCTTTATCTAATGTCCTCAT
Source organism: Meghimatium bilineatum (assembly GCA_034231615.1). NCBI lineage: Eukaryota > Metazoa > Mollusca > Gastropoda > Stylommatophora > Philomycidae > Meghimatium > Meghimatium bilineatum. The sequence goes on along the minus strand of CM067308.1, from coordinate 40,841,255 downwards.
TTCTCACTCTGTCTTTTAGCGATATCCCTAAGATTCTGCGGAAGTATGCCATTTCAGCTGTCGCTAGTTTACGTCTGTCTTGTGCTGTCGTTGTCCATGTTTGGCTTGGGTAGTACACTGTTGGTATACTAATTGTTTTTAATAGTGTTATTTTGGTGTTTAAATCTATATTTGTGTTTCTGAAGATTGGTGTCACTTGCCCTAGGGCTTGGTATGCTGTACTACATCTATTGTGTATTTCTTTACTGCTCTTGTCGTCTGTTGTTATATTGCTTCCTAGATATATGATATGTGAATTATGTCACTTGTTTAAGTCTGTTGTTTCCTATATATATATATATCATCATCATCATCATCAAGTAACATATTCTTTCCAGAACGTAGTCTTTCCTATGGATTTCTTGAATTCTCCGCGATCTTGAGCAAGTTGCCCTGCATCTTCCATTGACATGCGCAGGCATTCTTGAATGTCTTTTGTCCAACGGCGTCTTGGTCGGCCTTTGCCCCTGTTGCCTTCTATCATCGCCTCCATTACCACTCTCTACATGCCATCCACATCCATAGAAAATTTCTTGGCACAATACTCCTGTATTTTGTAATATATATATTCATTTCATTCATTCATTTTTTCTTTTGCGCCGAAGTTAGCGCATAGGGAAGAGATCAGATCTCTCCAATTCTGTCTGTTCAAAGCTATTCTGTGCAGTTCTTGAATAGTATGAATATTGGTTGTTTTACTTTCTCTAAGTATTGTTCTTCTGAGTGTTTCTGTTGGTCTACACCTTGCTCTTTTGCCTGTAGGTATCCATTCAAGAGATTGGTGGTGTATTCTGTTGGTGTCTGCGCGTAGGAATGCCCGATGTAGGACCAACGGCGTTTTCTGATAACATCTGTGATGAAATTTTGATGTGTCTCTTCTCTGATTTTATCATTCGATTTCAATTCACTCCAATGGGTGTTAGTTATCCTACGAAGACATTTGTTCTCGCACTCAGTAATTTCTTTTCTGAAGATAAAGAGCTTTTCCATCTCTCACATCCATATGATAGCAACGGAATAACGCAGGAATTAAATAAGCGCATTTTCCTGCGTGTGCTGATTGACTTTGACTACCAGATATTAGACAGTCTGTTAAATGCACTTGATGCTAGGGCAATGCGAGTTGTAATTTCTGCCATAACATCACCGGCGAGTGTTAATTTGCTTCCTAGTTAGGATAATTTGTGTACTTTTTCAAGTTGTTGTCCATTTAAAGTAATTTCGTTAGGTGAATTGATGACGTCCATAATTTTTTGTTTTTGATGAATTGATTTGGAGACCTATTTGTCCTGCAATGAGTTTTAATCTATCGTATATATATATATATATGTCTCTTTCTGTTCTTGCTATCTTCATTATTTCGGTATTTTCTATGTTTATCTTCATGTTAAAGGTTTGACATGTTTAATGTAATATGTCTATTTGTCTTTGTAGTTGCTCTTCTGATGATGCTACTAGTGTTTGGTCGTCTGCAAATAGCAATTCGTTTAAGTTATCCTTCAGATTGTTTTCTTCCGTTGTCTTTGCTACTTTGTAGATGTGGTCTATGTATGTTATAAACAATAGGGGGAGGGGGATAGTACACATCCCCGTCTTACTCCGAAGTGCATTTGAAAATAATCGAATGGGCTTGCGCTCGTTCTTACTGCACATAGACTATTGGCGCATATTCTCTGACATAGGCTTATCAGATGTTGTGGAACTCCATATGTCTGTAATGTTATCCATAACTGTGCTCTATCTATTTTGTCAAAAGCTTTCTCCCTGGTGCTTCGTGTTTTTCTAGTGATTGATAGTTTTCGCTGTTTGTTTATTACCGTTGTCGTTAATCTTGTGTCGCCGAAAGGTCCTTTATATTCCTCTATTCCTTCTCTATTTGTGCCAAGACGTGCGTTAAATCTCCCAAAATATATAGGTTATCGCTATTGTTGCTGTTATTAATTAATTTGTTTACATTATCAAAAGATTCCTCTTTTTCGTTTTCGGTGTTTAGCGTGTTACATGGGGCATAGGCCCGAATAAATGTTGTGTTTACATGGTTTATTGTAACTACGAGGCTAATGTCTTTGATAAAAAGGAGTATGCACATTAAACACAGCAGAAAATATCTACAGAATATTGGAATGTATTGTCTGGTTCAAAAATGACGGTGCTTTTGCAAATCTATAGTAACATGAATACCAATATCTGATAATTTTAATGTGATATCGTGCAGCATTTTAACGAAATGAGGGTTAGTGCCTTTTAAATACAATTTAACGAACGAGTTGGCAACACTGATTAGAATGTTTGTTTACAAATGGCGGCGTATTTAAAATGTTAAAATTTAATTATGTTAAATGTTAAATTTAACAGTTAAATTCTGTCCCGCGAAGACGTTTGACCGTGTTTGCTGTGATATGAATTCGACACAGACTTGTGGAATAAAAGTTCCAATAGGCCACATTATTGTTAATTCCAGATGGCTCGGAAGCAACCTTGTTTCTGCATTGCAAGGTATTGCAGTGTGTGGTTGTGTAACTTAACTTGAACTTGAGTACGGAGTATCACGTGTGGTGGTGGTGTGAGTCGTGATGTTGCAAAATTTAAAACTTCATTTGGCTTGCCTATGCTAATTTATGAACGCCAACTCCTGTTTCAGTGTATGAGCTGCATATTCATATATTGTAGGCCAAGTTTTACTGAACATGATTACCATAGTAGTAGCTAAGTAGCAGAGAAAGTAGGAACTGTATATCAGTATATCATATACTGAGTAACGGGAAACAGAAAGGCATTTTCTTAATTAAATAGCACCTAGGCTCTATGCCTATAGTAGCAAGAGACCAGAAGTGATGACATATGTCATCACCGATGATGATGGTTATTAACTTTAAGTTATTAGCCTATTTAAATTGTAAGAAACACAATTCACCAGCATGTAAGATCAAAGTTACTAAGGCCTTACCTAAAGTAGACAAAGTGAATGGCCCCTAAAACAAATAGGGCCTACTACTGTTTCTTCTTCTTCAGCGTACATTCTCAAACTCCTGCTGAATTCTCTTGTAGCAGGACATGTCCTACTAGATTTTCAGCAGAATGTAGTCCAGAGAATGGAAATGTGTTGTGTCGCCGTTTTATTTGCACCAATGGCCCAACACATCCATCTTTGGAGGCTACTACTGTTTCAAACTGTTAGTTTTAGGGACCATTCACTTTTTCTTATTCTGCTTAGGCCTATTATCTCTGTTAATTCCACTTATTTCATCAGTCTTTGTTATATAGGGCAAAGGTAAAGAATATACTATATAGGCCTGTATATGGCCATGGGGAACTCAGTAGCCTGGTTGATAATGAGCTTACTTGCTATCACCGGGTGCCAGGTTTGAAACCACATCCAGACAAATAAAAAATCTGGGATGTGATTTCTCACTTGGCATGACGTCCAGTTGACTCAACTGCAAATGAGTACCTGATGAGTTAGGGAAGGTAAAGACAGCAAGGAAGGGAACTGGCCACCTGCACCTAATAGTTGCTGCTTAGTACATGAAGAAGTATCTTCATATCCGATGGCAGGTTGCTGCCATGGGACATACTTTTACCTTTTATGTAGGCCTACCACTTTGTTAGCGTCTGTAATGTTACTGTACCCATGTCATTAAAATTAAAACTAGGGAAGAGAGTTCTTCAGTGCTACATAATACCAATTCTAACATGCTGATGTGAATCTTGGACAATAAATAAACAAGATAGTGCAAATTAAAGGACAGCAGAGATGTAGTTCTATAGAAAAAAAGTTGAGAGTACCATGAACAACTAGAAAAACTAATTTGGGGGGGGGGGGGGTGCGTGCTGAAAGAGTCAAATACAAGATAGTGATTAAGCCTACATAACTCATTTCAGATGTAAAAATGGTATATTGTTGATAACATGGCCCAGGATTTCTGTATAAGCGATATATATTTCTACAGATAGACCCTCTAACTTTGTTTTGTTTCAATCATAAATGAATTTGTATTAAATTATTTTTTTTTAAATTTAGAAGTTTGGTTAACAAAATTAAACGCTTGTGGAACAGTACGATTAGATGCCAATAAGATATTCATTTTAATTAAAATTTGACTGAGGTAGGTTCAGCTTTTCTGAAATTAGCAAAACAATGGCTTAATCTTCCACTAGTAAGAGAGCTCAAAGATTGAGCAAAAATCAGACATTATTATTTCCGGAGAGTTTGTTAGCTGAAGATATTAGGCCTAATTCAGGTCATGAATCGATTGATATTGACATAAAATACCATCCTGAACCTGTGGCAAGTAAAATAAGAAATAGACCTAATAATGGTAAGGGGAAAATAGCTGAATATCTACGGCTGCTGTTTCTGATGAATCAGATAGTGACAGTAATGATATTCATGCTCTTACAGACAATAGGCCTAATGATGATATTCACTGGAAAGAACTCAAACAGAATGTGTATCAGGTCATCTCTATGCCTGCATTTGGTTCCAATCACCATTGAATGAAAATTCATCAGCACTGGACTGTTTGTTTACACTGTTGACAACCTGATATTATTGACAATCTCATAACAAATAAAAGCTTATGCAGAGGAGAAAATAAAACATACCAATGCCAAAGATATCTACGTTTTCTAAATGACAAAACAATGACCAGAACAGAGTTTTTGAAATATTTTGCTGTGATAATTGCAAGTTCTAACACTCTTAAGTATAACCACAAAAAAACATGAACTAAAGGATTACTGGACAAGAGCTCGCTATCAATTGGTTTGGTATCTGGAAACCATGGTTCCAGATTATGTTTTCTCTGACAAAATTCCAACTATTATACTTCTTCTTCAGCTTTCATTCTCAAATTCCCGCTGGATCTCTCTTGTAGCAGGACAATAGCCCTACCAAATTTCCAGCAGGATGTAGTCATTGTGTCTCTGTTTTATTTGCGCCAATGGCCCGACACAACCATCTTCAGTGGTTAACTATTATGCCAGACAATGTTGCATGCATCAGAACCAGATGCAGAAGGCAATGCAAAAATTGAGCCATTTGTGAATGACCTAGTCACACAGTACAAGTCTGCATACTACCCATATGAAAACCTTTCAGTGGATAAGATGGTGATCGGCTACAAGGGCAGTTTTCATGCAAGCAAACCAGATAAATATCACATAAAGACATTTCATCTTTGTGATTCTACCTCTGGGTATGTTCTCAATTTGCTCATTTATTTTGGAGCGAAGACGGCATACGTCCCTGATCTTGACACAACTGCTACTCATGCCGTAAAAGTCTTCTCTACCTTACTGGAGGGCATTACAACCACTCATCACTATATATATATATATATATATATATATATATATATATATATATATATATACGGATATGTATTATTCATCAATCCCCCTCTTTCTATTCATTCTATCAAAAAAAGTTGAATTAAAGTTTCCCTTTAAATTTGAAACGTAGAGGCTTGCCACCACAGCTGAAGCAGGAACAACCCATCTTCAGAATTTTGAGATGGTTGACATAAAATATGCTTTGTGTTTCTTGGAAAGACAAAAAATATTTTTTAAACTTGCATTGTAATGACATCAGATGGTAATTCCACACTTCAGAAGCATCAGGAAGAAAATAGAACTATCCAGAAGCCCAGACCAATTCATTTCTACAACATGAATATGAATGTCTGTGATCGCATGGACCAAATGGTATCATACTACAACAATCATAAAAGAAGAACAGTGAAGTGGTGGGAAACAATTTTCACATGGATTATATAAGTGACAACGGTCAATGCACACATTCTGTATGTCCTATCCCACCCTACTGCATCCAAGCGTATGACTCTTGCACAGTATAAGGATGAACCTATAAAACAACTAATTTCTCTGTTTGGTAAGGAAATTGCCACAGACATGATTGCAGCTGTAGCTAAGAAAAGAGGACAAAAATCCAGTACTCTCAAAGATGAAGTATTTCTTGATGCTATGCATTTAGTTGATTATGATGGTACAGGCCGGTAGTGTGTACAGTGCAGCAAATCAAAGATGAAAAAATGCAGCAGTTTCTACTCTGTGGGGTGTATAGACAAACCCCCACCTGTGCCCTAAAGCATGTTTTTGGGCATATCACACCAAACCAGAGTAAAAAATGTCATCAGATGTAAATAGTAAAAATGTAAATGGTGTAAATAGGACATACATGTGAATGTGAAGGCAGAGATACAAGTGGGAGAGTAACAACACACGATGGACAGGTTACAGTCTAGCAGAGTGCACCACCAAGACAAGAGACAGGGGATGTTGGAGATACGTTGCAGCCAACCTTCGTTGCGGAGACGGCACTTAATGATGATGTGAATGTTAGACTTGACTAACTGAGAAATCCAGTACTGGGGAATATTTCGTAAAGTTTCTGAAATTTGACATGGAACACACAAAAATGACATAAAACACTAGGCAGTTGAATGATTTACTCCAAATTTTTAAACATCATAATCAGTAAATGGACAATCTGCCTTAGTAATAATTGGATAGCAACGTTTCAAGACAAGTAAAATTGAAGTTGAGCAGAACAATATGTGTGTCCAAAATTTGTCTGTTCGTCTTAACATTCCTGTTTATGGTGTCATTTTTGTATTTTGTTGTTAAAATGTGTATATTGTGTATGAAACTAGACATTATGAAGCCCTAGCAAGCTATGTCTCATTCTCACACTCCTGCTAGTTCTAGGATGTAGTCCAGAGAATGGAAACTTTGTCATAGTTTACAGCTTCGCTGCAATGTGAGTGCCTCTTGTCATGAAACATCTGACCTCAACCAAGACCAGGCTCCAGTACAGACCTGTGGACTGATGACCTTTAAAGCTGATTTTGATTTTTGCATGAATTTCAGTGGTCGGCCATGGCTATATTTGGCGGACGACTCCAAGTATATAAATAGTGACCAACGAATAACAAGACAATATCCAAAAATGTAACGATTTAAGCATTTTTTACTTTCTGTAGTTAGGTCTTCTTTTCTGCAGATGGTCTCGCTTCAACATGACTTTATGACTTTTAGGTCACTTTGACTTATGGGCTGGAACTTCACCTGTGCCTCCAAGCCACCTCTTACGACATGTTGTTCATTCATCACATGATGATGATGACCATTTGTTACATCCACTTGAAAATTCAATTAGAGTTATGTCCTTGATTATGAGTCCATAGATGGCTAATGAGCCCTATTCCAGCTGTAAATGTCCGTGGACAGTTCGGGCACGGAATGACCACTGTAGATGGATCTTAGCTACTCTCCACTTTTGAGCTGCTGCATTTCTCCTTTTTTCACAAGATGATGCGCTCTTTTTGATTGTAGAACGCCATGTAGATCTATTTTGTGTAAGTTATTCCCATGTATCTTGGTCTATTTCAAAGGCCAAGTGAGGTCTTTAACAAGTCCTTGTAGCGCTTCTTTTGGCCACCTTGAGATCGTGAACCCTTCTCCAGCTCACCATAGAGAAGTATCTTTGGCAGATGATGGTCTGGCATACACACCAAATGACCTGCCCAACGAATCTGTGTCTGCATCAGGATAGTGTCAGTGCTGGGGATACCAGCTCTATCAAGGACAGTGGTATCTGAAACCTTGTCTTGCCATCTGATGTTCATAACTTTTTTGAGACAAGTTGTGTGAAAGTGATTTAATTTTTCCACATGATGTCTATACACAGTCCATGTTTCACTAGCGTAGAACAGCACTGAACGGACCACTGCTCTGTAAACTTTCAGCTTAGTCTGTAGGTTAATGCCATTTCTACGGCAAAACATTTGCGTACAATCTGCTGAAAGTGCTGCTTGCCTTGGCGATCCTTGTATACACTTATCATCATCGTTGGCATTTTGTGATCGCATACTACCTAGATATGTGAATCTATTCACAACTTTCAGTGCTACACCATTTACCTTTATGCAGGGCTCGACATATCTTTTGCCAGGTACTGGTTGTAGCATGATGTCTGTTTTCTCTGTGTTAATAGTAAGCCCAAAGTTGGTACAGGCTTTGGAGAATCTTTCTATAATACATTGTAGATCAGCCTCAGAGTTGGCATTTAGGGCACATTCATCAGCAAATAGGAGATCCCTGATTGTGTGTGATTTAACTTTGGTTTTAGCGAAGGTTGAACAATTTTCCATCTATGCGATAGGTGATGTTTACTTCCAGGTACTCTTACGACATACATGGCAGGTCACATCATTGCTATTCTTTGCTACCCTTTTGCAACCCAGCAATACAAGGGCAAAAAATCTGTTTGCAGGTAGAGTCTTTACCTACTTGTTTATACATACTTACCTACATTTTTGTGTACCATATATATTATTTATAGTCTTATGGTTTTATCCATTTATCTAGACTCATTGCCAGTTCATTTTGAGACCTCAACAAGTGTCATAGACTTTCATCCTTCCTGCAACTCAGGGGCAATATATATATCTGAAGCAGATGTTGTTGAGGGCATTGCCTTCAAGCGGAGAGCAGCAAGGCTAAGAAAGGTTTGGATAATAACTGTTTCACTTATGCAGTTTTTATTGTGTTCTGCTGGATTTTGTAGAAAATAATTTTTTGTCATATATTCATCACGGGAACAAGAAATAGTACTTCTAAATATACTGTATTTATATTTTATATGTATGTATGTATGTGTGTATATATATATATATATATATATATATGAAAGAAATTAAAATAATATTGTTTTAATTATGTTAATAGATATGCATAGTGACTGACATCACTGTGTATATTAAATATGTAATATATGTAAAATTGGAGTGAATTCAAATTGAATGATAAAATCAGAGAAGAGACACATCAACATTTCATCACAGATATTATCAGAAAATGCCGTTGGTCCTACATTGGGCATGTCATACGCGCAGACACCAACAGAATACACCACAATCTCTTGAATGGATACCTACAGGCAAAAGAGCCAGGGGTATACCAAAAGAAACACTCAGCAGAACAATACTTAGAGAAAGTAAAACAACTAATATTCATACTATTCAAGAACTGCACAGAATAGCTTTGAACAGACAGAATTGGAGAAATCTGACCTCTGCCCTATGCGCTAACTTCAGCGCAAAAGGAAAATGAATGAATGAATGAATATGTGAACATAGTGCTTCGATATGTTTGTCATTCACCAAAAGTCATCATGAATACCGTAGTACTTTTGAGAATATAAAAAATTCTTACAGTCAATCTCAAAGCCTAATTTTAACAACTAAATCTTCTAATTAAAATGGAGAAGCTGTTTTTTAAAAAGTGTACAATAATCTGGCAGAGTTGCCAGGATTGAATTTTAAATGACAAATGTAACCAAATCAAATAAAACAAGTATACACTCTAGAGAATCATACTTACACTCAAAACACAATTAGGATAAATAAATTCATGTGTCCACATATTAGCAATAACACACAAAACTTACATTGTTGCGTATTAAATTCTACTAGAAGTCATTTAGACGTATTAAACTTTTGATTAGAATGGCACTTATAGTATCATAGCTCTTCATCATTCTTCTGTCAGATCAGTTGACGTATCTGCAGTTATGTACACATAGGATTCTCTGCCACCTAGGAGTGGCACAAAAAGACAAAGGTGCAATGTCCACTGGCCTGCATATCTCAGTCATTCATGGGACACTGCGAGAGGACAAAAGTAAGAAATCTTAAGACAGACATTCAGTGACAATGATTTTTTTTCACAGGTGACATGTTGTCAGCCTATGCCCCAACTTTCCTTAGTTGTCTCTGTGCCTGGAAGAAGACAGTGACCCTTTTCTTTGCATCCTGAACTAGAAATCTAAGCCCTAAGTTGTCACTCAGTCATATAAATATAACAATAATTTATTTATATTTGCATTTATTATTCTTTATCTCCTAAGTCTTATTCCATTGTTTTATCTGAAAGGTAAACAGCATTCGAGGAATTGTACTTGTTGAGAAGACTACCATTACATTCCAGTACTTTTGTAATGTTCAGAAGTTTTGTGTCAGCGACCTTGGACTTACTGTAATACCTGTGACAGATCAAAATGAAGCGGCAGGCTTCCTTATTCAGATGGTAAATGTAATTTTTGAACTCACCACAGATAATAGTACAGTGGAATCCCCCTGTAGCATCCTTCTATAACCAACTTTTCTACTTAACAATACAGTTTAAACAATTGGTAGCATATCCTATTCAGGACATAGCTATCAACCCAGTATTCTTGGCTGTTGTGATTTTCTAGGCAATATATATATGTTCAGCAGTTTGCCATTGCTTTCTGAACGGTTCGAGCGTACAATTGCCTCTGGCGAGGATCAAACTCGGTACCTTAGCCGTCACTTTGGTACCACTTCGCCACAGAGCCGGACTTAACAATACTTTTCAAAATCCCCAATTATATTTATTTTATATTGTTTATACTATATATAGTGATTTTTTGTTATTAAATAAACAATTCATTGGCCCAGAATATGTTATAATGGGATTTGATTATAGTAAATATTTTTACATATGGAATCGCCTGTGTGTTGCCTGTGCCCGAAAGGGGAGCAGAGAATAGCAACACTGTTTACCATCCACACGTCGTAAAAGGTGACTAAGGAGATTATGGGATGGAGTTGGCTGTCCCATCCCATATAGGGTCAGTGACCCAAGGCCATGCTGAAGTCGGATGTGTCAGGCTGAAAGGTGCAGATATCGCAGCAAAGCTGTAAACCATGACACAACGCATTCCGTTCTCTGGACTACATCCTGATAATCTGCAGGAGTTTGAGAATGAACGCAGAAGAAGACATATGGAATAGTCACTAACACAAAATCAAAATCTCTTGATACATGCAAAGTCCAAAGGAAAGTCAGAAGACGGTTTTTCTTCATTGACCTTAATACAGTAAAATCTGTCTTTATGCAGAACAGCAAGGGACTGGAACATTTTTCTGCTAAATCCATGTTTCCACTTAATCAAGGTGTGCTATGAAAATGTAATCAGAGACGTGTGTAACTGAGACAAATAAAATACTGTACTCATGTACTTACACTATAATTGAACACATGCAAATATTACACTGGACACAAACAAATGACTCATTTTTTTCCATGTTTTTCCTGTACTCTCGAAGGATTTTCTGCATACGGTGTACATTCAAAAAAACCTGTTGGAATCACTCACTGAATGAATTCTTCAATAACATTTACTGTGATCACCAGCCTCGAGACAGAATCATAGAGCTTGTTCATCATAGCTATTTAAGATGGTTGTAGATGTCTTCTTGTGGTTTGGTACATTTGGCAGTTTTGTCAAATATTTTGTTTTCTGAAGATTGTCTACATGGGTACATATCTGTAGTCAGCTTCAAACCTTCTATACATGTATTTTTTTAGCCTGTAAATAATAATATTAATTGAATCATATCCTGTACAGGAATTGCTCTTCAACTATTGTGGAATTTTGGGGCGCTGCTAATACACACAATCGTATCGCCAGTACAATGTGGCATTCGAACCACCTAGTTTGATGTGTTGGGTTTTTGTGGGGTGGTGAGCTTACTATCAACTCTGTTACTGCGTCCATGTTTTTTGAGACTTTTCTCATTCTAAAAATTATTTTTCTTCCTTTCAAGCGCAGGGATAGCATCACCATTTTGGCTGCATGGGTGAGTGGAGTTCCGTTCTATATCTTTGATTCTAGAAATAATACAGAATCTTCTATCTGTTGCTGGCAGCAACTTCCATTTTTGGCTAGACGACGAGCTACTGGTATCTTATTTCCTCTGATTTGTGAATGATCAGGAATCAATTGGAGAACTACTTTTTTTATTTAGTTGAGATAGGAGTGATTTTATTTTATATATGTATATATATATACATACATACAGTCATCCCTCAGTTATTGCGGTTAATAAGGACCAGAACCGGCCTAGGTAAGTGAAAAACCACAAAGTAGTGTCATCATCTCATTTTTAACACACTTTTTAACAAACATTTTTTGTGTATGTATAATATCGATAAGTGTATATGAAACCATATAAGTGCATATGTTATCATTAGAACATTAAAGAATAGTTTCAAACATGTAAATAAAATATTAATAGTATAAATAACATACATAAAAAAGGTATAAATAATATAAATATGATACGTGTGTGTGTAACATACGTAGATGTAACTACTAAAGTATACATACTGTGAATATGTTTTTAGAAATCCGCGATGTACTGAGGCCGTGATCAATGAACCGTGAAGTATCGAGGGATGACTATATATATATATATATATTAGCAAAGTATCAATTATACACACACACATTTCTGGTTGTTTTTTTTTAACAATTAATTTTAATCTTGTGTGGTGTTTTTTTTCCCTCCACTGGACTGTTCCATAATATATTTTGTAGTAAAATATTTCTTTTGCTCATTGAAATATCAGGTGTATGTAGAGAGTCGTCTAGACAGTAATCCATTTCTGAAGCCTTCCCATACGACATCACCAGATGTCTCCATTATGAAAACTCTGACATCCTGTCCAGGAGTGGGTGAGACCAAGGCTTTGGCTTTGTTGGAGAAGCTACCCAGTGAGTGATATTTCCTGCTTCTTTCCTGTGGTGTCATTTACCAAATTTGTTATGTGACAGTTTGATATGTGACATTTCAGATAGAAGTGTCTGCTTATTATGTTGCATCATGTATTTAGAATTATAGAGTCTTAAGTTATTTTTAACCATATCAGGGTTGTTAGAGGCTTAAATTAGTTCAATGCCTATGTGCTGTTGGGCCCGACCGGGGGGATAAAGAATAGCAACCTGTAACTTGCTGTGCGTATCGTAAAAGATGACTACGGAAGGAAATTCTGGGAGGGAGGGGGTGGCTGTCACATACCATAGAGGATCAAGTGCTCCAGAACCCTGCTGAAGTCAGATGTGTCAGACCAAATGGTGGTGATGCATAGCAGCCAGTGCCACTAATCCCAGTGTCTGGCCCAGGGCTGTGGGTGCTATGGACACTTTTGACAGGAGAGTTAAAGCTCATGACTCCAACTCTATATTTTCAAGAAAGGTAGAAAACACCTACAATTTAAACCCTCTGTAATCCCATCTGAAAGGGATGTAAGTTGTGAGTTTTACTGCCGCATCATATAAAGGGTCAAAAGGACTAAAAAAATGGATTTCGCTGAAGTTCAAAATTTCAGGCGAAAATGTTAACCTGTTGCAGCCCAGCTAAAAATAACACATTCTTCCTATGACATCCATCAATTTTATATGATTTTCGCCACTGAAGACGGATGGGTCGAGCCATTGGCGCAAATTAAACGGCGACACAACGCATTTCCATTCTCTGGACTACATTCTGCTGGAAATTTAGAGGACATGTCCTGCTACAAGAGAATTCAGCAGGAGTTTGAGAATGAACGCTGAAGAACAAATATGACTTTCTATTTTTCTGCACGTGTTTGCTTTTTTGACATAATGTTTTTATTTATTGTGTTATTGATTTCAAATTTAGAGACAATAAAGATAAATAGATTTTGGATATATTTGTAGGTGTTATATTCTTGTGTGTGTCAGTGTTATGTTGTGTACAACAACAAACAATAATGTGACCAACTGCACACAAAGAACTTACCCCGTCAAGGTCGCGCGTAGGCCCTAGCTAAAGAAAACACAGCTCCTCAAATTCCTCATCGTAAATGACATCAAATTACATCACTATTAAATATTATAAAAACCTCTCTCAAACACCATACGTTGGTCTACAGTAACCGAAACAATAAAGCTTTAAAATTCGTCCTTTTCGGAATCATAATCAGTGAAGAATTCGCTAAAAATGGCAGCACTGAAGTTAAGCCTAGACAGTGACTTGCAAACGTGAAAGGTCTAATAATTTACAACTGCGTATCTATATCACTGCGGAAAATTAAGGAACAATCACTCTAGCACACACCATAAGTGCATGATGAGAAATAAACATGGACGATTGTTGTCCATGACTACAAATGGCTACCTTGATGCAGACAGGTTAATATATGACAGCTCACCCATGTGTTGCCAGGGCCCGAAAGGGGAGCTAAGAATAGCAACACTGTTTACCTTCCACGCATGTCGTAAAAGGCGACCAAGGAGGTTATGGGATGGAGTTGGCTGTCCCATCCCATATAGGGTCAGTGTGACCCAAAGCTAGGCTGAAGTCGGATGTGTCAGGCCGAAAGGCGCAGATATCACAGCAATGCTGTAAACCATGACACAACGCATTCCGTTCTCCTGACAACATCCTGCTAATCTGCAGGAGTTTGAGAATGAACGCAGAAGAAGAAGAATATATGACAGCTAACCTGTAAACCATGGTACAATGAATTGATTCTCTAGGCTCGTCATTCTAGCTCGCAGAAGTTTGAGAACATATATAGAAGAAATATTAAACTGAACTTTGTGGTTGTGGAGTGGGTTGCTCATCAATTTAATTCTCTGTTATAAATACAGTGGAATCCCTCTATAGCACACTTTTCTATAACAAATTTCTTTCGATCAACTTTTCAAAATCCCCAATTATATTATATATTGTTTGTGCTGAATATAGAGAATTTCTGTTATTACATGCATATTTTGTCAGTCTGTACCGACTTGCTATATCGGGACTCCACTGTACAATTAAGCCTTATTTCTCTAAAACAAATGGTATATAATAATTACAGTATAATTTTTGTTTGTAATCTCTCAGGTCTTGAGCTGTTATGCAAAGCTACACCTGAGGTAATTCTTTTATTTTCATTTGTATTGCTATATTATTTTTGGCACACACATTCACATATTGATTACAATTGATCTACAAATGAAGTAGTAACACTTTGGTGATCAACTTCAACACAAGTCAAATGAGCTATGATGCTGAAGTAATATGGCAGCCATAGAAATAGATTATTCAAAAATAGCTTGTCCATGATAGTACATCGTATCAAAATGGCTTTTTGACGTACAGTATAGTGAATTCTTTAAAAATTTAGAATTTATCACAGGTGAGTTTGTATGATACTTTGAAAGTAATGTCAAATAACACCCACCATTGCCTGTGTGTTGTCGGGGCCTGAGAAGGAACACAGCATAACAAAACTGCTTACCTTCCATACATGTCATAAGAGATGACTAAGGAGGTTATGTAGTGGAGTTGACTGTCCCAACCCAAATAGAGTCAAAGCCATGTTGAAGTAGGATGTGCCAGATATCGCAGGAATGCTGTAAACCATGACACAGAGCATTCAGGAATACTTGCTGCTAATCTCCAGGAGTTTGAGAACGAACAAAGAAGACACCCAGCATTATGGTAAATACAATTTAGCTCATGGAATAACTCTTGGGCTAACTAATTCAGAAAATACAAATATAAAGATTCAAATTAAGACACATTAAAAATATGAAAGCTCTATGTCGTGAGTTTCATTTTATACAAATTTCAAGAATGTCAATGTCTCAATAATTTGAGAAAAACATTAATAATGGGAGATAATTGTGCTCCAGATTACTGATTACTAGTTAGCAGAATGTTAACACTTTCACTTCCACAGACAACTTTCATCATCCATAACTATGATTTTTGTGTGTGTGAAAGCTGGCTGACTAAACTGGTTTTATTCAGTGCATGACTTTCTGTTTATTACAAATGTCATTTCAAAAGTACAGAACCTGTTATTGGATAGATTCAATGCCGATAATTTGAAAATTTCATATTATTGCAATCTTTCAACAAACACTTTAAAATGGGTGATGTCGCTGATTTATACCCCGTTGAAATTGAGTCTTATTCTGCTTTTTTTGTGAGTAATAATGGTAAAAATGGACTTAGAATTGGTCTGTGGTTGAATTAATGATGGTCATATGTTGATACAAGATAGTTCCATAGGTGCAGGAGAATGGCAATGTCATTGCTAGACAAAATAATTATGGAAATAATTGTAAATGAAATATTTTTGATTGTTCTTATCTGAAAGTTTCAAAGCACTAATGTTACTGGTTGATCATTTAATTATTTCTTAAAATGATCACTCACAAAATTCATCATACCTAAAACTCAGTGGGGAAAAACCTGAATTAAAAAGGTGTGGCAGTGAGAGCGTTAATCACTCAAAACTATTTATATCTTCATGTAGAGCCTATCCATGAATGATATCGGTCATTGCAATTTTCTCTGGTACTCAGGAAACCAGGACCAAGAGTAGTATCATGTAAGGTGGAAACTGGGACAAATTTAAATGGTGTTGCACTTTGTATGTGTTACATCGAGATCTTGATGATTTTTGGTACACAGAAACTTCTTCCAACCATGTGTTGTCAGGTCCTGAAAGAGGAACAAAAAATAACGTCACTGTTACCTGTCACACATGTCATAAAACATGATTAAAGAAGTTTTGAGGATGGGATTGGCTGTCCCATTCCACAGAGATTCAAAGTGATTCAGATGCTGCACTAAAGTCTGTGCCAGGCCAAAATGTTCAGATATCACAACTAAGCTGTAAACCATGACACAATGCATTCATTTTCTGGATTAAATTCTAATCTGAACCTGTTTGAGAATGAATAAAAAAGAAATGACTTCATTACTATTCTAGGCTTTGTGCAATTCATTTCTGTATTTTGAATATTTTGGTATACCATTTATTTTACAACATTTTAATGGTTTAAAATTTTATATAATTTATTTAAAATTTGTTCATTTTTTCCCTTTCAGGATCTATCAGCTGTGATAGGAAAAGCAAGTGCAAACAAACTTTATGATTTTTTCCACAAAGTTTCTTGATAATATTGCAATAAAATATTAAATTTTACAAACATTTTAGAGTTTACCATTTATTCAAATTAAAGTATGTTCTTTTGTGATTATTCTAACTTTGTCTGTATTGTCAGTGACACTTATTCTGCATGATGAGGGTGGACCACCCAAATTCATGAAATATTAATCCAGAAATATGGTAATTAATTTTTGTTGTCAGAGTACAAAAGGTGAATAAACAATAGCAATACTGATCTGCAGCACATCATAAGATACAACTGAGGTAGTTTGTTCATCTGGTTAGCTGTTTGATCCCATATGTCAAAATGACCCCAAAAAAAGCTGAAGTCGGTAGAAAGATGCATCAACCTCTTGTAAGTAATGACATTTTGCATTCCATTTTTCTGTCCGTTCACCGGAATGTGTTTGAGGATAATCACAAAATAAGAAAGAATATACTGTCAAGTCATAGTGGAGAAATTTTATTTGGAAAATGTTTGTATGATACCAGCATTGGTTGATAAAAAAAATTGGCACAAATTATTTATCTCATTGTACTCAAATTTCCCTTGACTGATAACCCCGAATAAAGAATATCTGTATCCTTTAAGTGAGTCTCTCATATGCACATTATGTCAATCTGGTTTTTCCTCAGGAATTCTTGTAGCTCAAGCATTTGTTTCGCACTCCTTCCGCATTCCACTGAGCAACTCTGAGGCATTTAATTTGCTCAGTAGCACTACTCTGCTTTCCCCTGACCTCTTGGTTAGCAGAGGCACTGGTCGCTTGGGTGAGCCCTTTCAAGGTAAGGGGCCCAGTACCGTCACTTCCCGGTTTTAGCTGATAGGAACGACACAATGATGGCAGGGTTGATTGTCGCATGACCACATTTCTGTAATAGCATGTGTTCCCTAATTTATTCCAGTATCTGTGCAATCACTGGCTAACACTCTCTGTCTTCGGCAGGCTGGGCTGTGTTTTTCTGTCTGGGATGTCTCCCATAGCCTTTCCATCTTTTGATGACACCTACATGTAGTAGTGGTTTATATTTTGTGTTCTTTCTTAGGAAAGCTGTCTTACCTAACTTATGAGTCTTTCCTCCCAAGTGTTTTCCCCCTAATCCTGCCCCAAAGCCATCCCCCCCCCAATTGGCACATTCCTGGAGTGATGTTAGTGACCCAGCAACCTGGGCTTATGGCGGCTCATACTCGCTTGCTGCTGCCAGTCACTGTACACATGGGGTATTTCTGTGGGAAAATCAGCGCCGCCTGATATCCCACCCCGTCCTCATAGTCAGTGACACCGGTTTGGTCATTGGCTGCTTATTTGCCCAGAGGCTTATTAGCAGCTGGCCTCTAGAGGCCTTTCCACTATCCACCACCTGTGGACGCTCCTAGTAGTCGGTAGCCCCCCCCCCCCCCCCCCCCCCGAGAGATGTGATGAATCACTGTGTATCCGCATTCTTTTTTTTTTTAGGACTGTCAGCGCAGATATATTGGTTGTGTCGTATAGACGGGCTGAAGATTGGCACGGCAAGGAAGTGGAATCCAAATAAAATACGTCTAAATTTGATATTCTGTGCTGAAGGAAGCAAAATGCAGCTTTAATTAACGGTAAACTAAATACGTTAAAATGTGATCAAGTTATAATTAGAAACCTACAGGGATGTAGCGAAAGTAAGCAGAAAAAAATCCTGACATTCCTAACAAAATTCAACCTCAATGATCCCATAACCTGGTCAGCACAGCGGAATCCTGTTATAACAACTTGGTTCGAACCGACAAAGTATGTAAGTAATAAAAGAAGTTAGCTATATGCAGTACTAATAATATGAAATAAATACTGCATTTTTATATATATTTTCTATTATATGTTATAGTGCTCACACACTCATTAACTGTTGGCGGTACTATAGTATATGTTGTGACCCTTGTTTGCCTTGCGACATTAGGGGAAGAAGTGTTCTTTGGAGATGGCCTTCCTGTGTTCTGTTTATAAACTTGTTCCTGTGGCTTCATTGATTTATGTTCTTCTTCTGCGTTCGTTCTCAAACTCCTGCAGATTATCAGGATGTAGTCCGGAGAATGGAATGCGCTGTGTCATGGTTTACAGCATTGCTGCGATATCTGCGCCTTTCGGCCTGACACATCCGATTTCAGCATAGCTTTGGGTCACTGTCTCATTATGGGATGGGACAGCCAACTGTTCCAGCAGCCATCCAACTCTATGGTGTTTCGAGTCTAATGCCGCTGAAACAGACGTCGACATCAGGGCACAACTCTGGCCCTTGCGACAGGTTTCTTTGTTGTTCCGCCCACCCACGCCGTGCCCGTAACTAGTTCAAGCACAACGTCTGCCTGCCGGAACAACATGGTAACTGTTATCGAAGGTTACGACTGTGGGAAATTTTCATCATTCTTTAAAAAAAAAAACATATTTCAGTATCTTCTAGTTCACTTTGAGATTTTTTGTTTACAGTCCATGCTTCACGTCCATAAAAAGAATTGGTTCGATATAACAACATATCACTCGAATACGCATATCCATTGATAGTACTCAATTACATATGTTTCTCATTAAGTGTCTATTTGACTGTATATGTGTCTCATTAAGCGTCTATTTGACTATATGTTTCTCATTAAGCGTCTATTTGACTGTATATGTTTCTCATTAAGTGTCTATTTGACTGTATATGTTTCTCATTAAGTGTCTATTTGACTGTATATGTTTCTCATTAAGTGTCTATTTGACTGTATATGTTTCTCATTAAGTGTCTATTTGACTGTATATGTTTCTCATTAAGTGTCTATTTGACTGTATATGTTTCTCATTAAGCGTCTATTTGACTGTATATGTTTCTCATTAAGTGTCTATTTGACTGTATATGTTTCTCATTAAGCGTCTATTTGACTGTATATGTTTCTCATTAAGTGTCTATTTGACTGTACTATTTAGCTTCTATTTCATGTCAATAGATCATTGAGAATCTGATGTTAACATAATGTCAAATTATGTCACAAATTGTTTACTCCTCCTCCCTCACCTTGTCAAGAATTCAGGAGTTCCCATCTGCTAATTATGTCAAACATTCCACCCCACCCCCATTTGTGGGCATAAAAAGTACCAAACAAACTACAAGACTTGTTTCGCTGTTTCAGCAAAAATATTTCAAATGACTTAATTGTAGAACTTTGTGAAAAGAAAAACAAATAAAGATATTCTAACAACACTTCGTATGAAAAATAATTATTAAAAGAAATAAAGTATTTTGGATTTATTAAGACATGACACCGTGTTAAAGACCTTACTCGATGGCACTGACGAGAGAAGGCTATCAAGAGATAGGCAGTGATACAAGTGAGAGAGAAACATCAATGGACAGGTTACAGGTTAGCATGTTGCACCACTAAAGTAAGAGACGTAGTTTGTTGGAGGTCCGTTGCAGCCAACCTTCGTTGCAGAACTTGATGATGAATTATACAGATGCATTTGTTGATTAATTAAAATTTATGTTTAGTAACATTAATGATGTTATAGAACATTGCACTGATATTGAATTTGACATTGTTCGCTGGTTGAAAAAGCGCGCATCTCTAAAGGACATTGTCCGCTGGTTGAAAGAGCGCGCCTCTCCAAAGGAGGGGTAAACTCACAACTACCTACTTACCTAATGTTGAAGGACTGTCATGAGACAAACATCGTACCGTCTCACGTACATTAATATGATCTAAAATTCCGCGACTTTCTATTTTGGATATTCTGATGATGATGGTGTTCCTCCTTTGCAAGCGAAGATGAGCATGGCATGAAAAACAATAAATGTAATGATTATGTAGAAAAACAACACAACATTTGTGATTGTCTAATTTGGTTTGTGATTTCGTATATGCCTGATGCGTCCGATTCGTGCAGGGAAAGTTCTATTGCAGTGCATGCAGGAGTGTAGAGGGTTTGGAGTAGGAGAGTTTTCGGATTTGTTCTTCCGCTTTCGTCGCTTGTAAATTGCTCGCAGTGTTTTTTCTTTTTCAAATTTAGTGATGACAGCAGTGATCTGGGTGTGCCAAGCTGAGAGATCAAGGGCTGTAGTCTACAGAAGCTAGGATCGATGCTGAAATGCTTGAGAGAGTGTTTGTTTAGGTGATCGTTGAAGCGCTTTTTATGCCTGTCGCTAGTACGTTTACTATCACACAGCTCCCCCTAGGATAATCTCTTTGGAAGACGCTTGTCTGGCATACGGACGATGTGGCCATTCCAGCGGAGTCGAGACCTAATTAGCAGCGCATGGTTGCTTTTCATACAGGACTTTTGAAGAATCGACGTGTCTTGTACACGATCCTGCCAACGTACTCCCATGAGGTTTCTTAGGCATCGAAGGTGAAAAGAGTTAAGCTGTCTAGCGTGTTTCGCAAAGACAGTCCAGGATGACGCAGCATAAAGCAGTATTGGTAGAACCACTGCGCGGTACACGTCCAACTTAGTTATCCAACTGAGACCACGCCTAATCCAGACGTTGATACGAAGACTCCCGAATGCCGCACTTGTGCGAGCAATACGCAGGGCAACATCCTCGTCATTTGTAGCAGTTTGCGATAGGGTGCTGCCGAGGTATACAAACTTATTAGCAGTATTTAGTTTTTGTCCCTTTACTGTGATTACTGGTTCTGTATATAGGACACCTGGCACTGGTTGATACATTACTAATCTCTTTGCTGTGCTGATGATGAGACCGAACGCATCACAGTCCAATGAAAATAGGTCCATACCGGTATTTCATACTGGTAGTGTTTAGTGCATAATCAATGTCCGTGAAGGTCGCGAACAATGTCCGTCTTGTCCATCAATCTACTAAGATTAAAGAGCTCATCATCAGCTCGATGGCGAAAGCAAATTAATGCACTGTTATTCCGGAAGGCATCATTTAACATTGTAGAGAACACCATGATGAGGAACGTCGGAGCCAGGATGCAACCTTGTTTGACACCGTTAGTCACTGGAAATAGTTTGAGTGTGCGCCGTCATCTTGCACACATACTGTCACACCATCATGGGACTGGCGAATCACGTTGGTGAATTTTTCAGGACATCCATATTTGGCTATGATCGCGATTTACAGTGTCGAATGTCTTAGTTAAGTCGACACATGTGGTGTAGAGACCAATGTTCTGTTCGCGACACTTTTCCTGTTGTTGTCTGGCAGTGAATATCATGTCAACCGTACCTCTGCCCTGTCGAAAACTACATTTGCTCTCTGGAGGGAGACCTGTCTCAAGATGGACTTGCAGTCTGTTTAGCAGGACTCTAGCCAGAATCTTGCCTGATATAGAGAGCAAGGATAAGCCTCGGTGGTTGTCGCAAGCTAGACGATTTCCTTTTCTCTTGTATAGATGCATGATGGAAGCATCCTTAAAATCTTGTGGTATCGATTCCAGGTTCCACATCGTCTGGAAGAGCTCTGTGATTTTATCTTTCATAACAGGGCAGATTGATGAGACGATGATGAAAGCCATGACTTGCGCAGTGAGAATTGGATTAAAGTGAAGGAGATATGGTCTCAGTGGCAAGACAGGTCGAGACCACTAAGTGTGTGTCGGGGTGCAGTAGATGACCAAGGTGCCTTACTGTCTCACCGTGCTCTTCGACGCTTGCTGGATGACGCTTTTCTTCCAAGTGGCCAATGTTAGTTGAGCTTCTTTGCCGTTGCGCAGTCCGCCGTATCCATACTTTATATGCTGGGCAGGATATTCTGAACGGCGATGCAGTAATATATCCAATTGCTTAAACATGTCTCTAGCTGCGGCAGGTTAAATCGTCCAGAATCGCCAAGTGTTCAGTTAATCCATACGGAAGACCATGTTCTGGAAAAAATATGTCACATGATGAGATAACATGTGTACTGACGTTTTCAGGTAAGCTGTGTTTTTAGTCTGGTTCGTGGCCGACCAACTGTGTATTTCTACATCCATTCCTAGTACTAAGAAATATTGCAGACCCATGGTCAAACAATCCCCAACGCACGGTAAGTGTTATCATCAAATTAATACTGAAGCGTGAGGCAATAGACTGAAAATCAAAAGAAGAAATGAAAGCGCACAATGATCAACATGGGGTACAACTACTATAATTTGAGAACCGCTTCCAAATATCACTATATTTTAACGCAGTGCTGACTGTTGCATTATGGGAACGCTTCTCTTTGCAAGAACAAAGTAGGTTGTTACAAGCCATGGCGAATATTAGTGATGACGAAAGACTAGAGGTTAGTGCCCTTAAATGACACATGTACACGTTGAGACCGTTGTGCTTAAATACCAAAATAAATGTTGTTATATAATTACGCTAACGGGCTTTAAAGAACAACCACCTGCACGTGCGGTATGGTTGTCACGGGGCCCACGCTATCCATGTTATATTTTCCATGACCCCTTACTTTCTGCCCCGGTTGTTGAATGGGTTCACGTGATCTTTAACATCGACAAAGTAAACTAAGATTCAAGATAACTATATTTTGCTAATCTATATTAGAGTAGTTAAATGCAAAGTGTCATAACGTCAGTCAGTTGTATAAATAAACCGTCATTTGTTAGTTACTTTCCGGGTGTTTGATGGAAAATTCGTACCCGTTAAAACAAACTTACAAACTAACTACTGTAGTTTAGGTTAGAATAGTAGTCAGTAGCCTATTTATTTTAGTTTTAGACCTAGGAGGACTACAGTAACCTTAAGTTTAGTTTTATAACTACGTTGTGGTGTGACAATTGTCATGACTATAGCTTTACCGGTTTATTTGTCTGAGAGCATATTTTGTAGGATTCCAACAAGGTTACATTTTCATTTAATTGTAAATTTTTATTAGGGGCCTATTTATAATTTATAGCTCATTCCCATGTAGTACTACTACTGTTCACATGATGATTGACATAAACTAGGATTTAGGCAATTTCGCTTGTATTTTTATTATTAAGTGCAATTTCAGTCCATGAGAAACACAATAATTATAGGCCTAGGCCCAAACTTAATTACATAATATAATCTGAGATCAATCCTACTCCCTATTCCCCAAACCTACTCCCTATTCCCCAAACCTAATCCCTAATCCGTACGGTTAGCCCAAAGGTTACGATATACCACGAAACTAGAGCAACTGTCACAACGTAGCATTAAAAGCAACTTGTGTAACAACATGAATAATACGACACTCACCTTATTGAGAATTCTCTGCAGGATACACTTTTTTAACTCCGGAAAGAAACTCCATGAATATATCATTCGAACCGACATGCTTCCTTCTCCATATATATACTCACATAAATACGATGAAAATTGCCCTGAACATCTTCATTAAAAGCAATGACAATCTACTGAATGTAAATATTACATAGAAAATCACTAGGCCTGCAGCCAGAAAATTGACGTTCTGAACAGGATATGCAACCAACTTTAGGCTATGATTGGGACAGAGAAGTTGTTATACTCAGGTTACATTGAATGCGTACTTCACCTGTGTGTTTCTGGGGCCTGAGAGGGGAGCAAAGAATAGCAACACTGTTTACATTCCATGCATGTCGTAAGAGGTGACCAAGGAGGTTATGGGATGGAGTTGGCTGTCCCATCCCATATAAGGTCAGTGATCCATACTGAAGTTGGGTGTGTCAGGCTGAAAGGCACAGATATTGCAGCAGTGTTGTAAACCATGACACAATGCATTCTGTTCTCTGGACTACATGCTGCTAATCTGCAGGAGTTTGAGAACGAACACAGAAGTAGAATGAATACTTATTGTCATGCAATAAAATTACTAATTTTTCTTATGCATTTGCAAATTATGGTACATGACAGTCTAACTTATGTAATGTTATGTGCAGAGCCATATAAATCTTTTATAATTTGTCCATCTTCCATGACATCACAGAAATGTCACTTAATAAACAGAACTAGCAGACGAGTTGATGCTAAAATGGGTAATGCAATGTCTATTACACTAGCTAATACTGTCCCTAAGGTCACCCGTGAAAAACCACCCCACTTCCAACTACTCATCCTATGCCGCAATGCTATAACTCGTAAACCTCCCCCCCCCCCAAAAAAAAATTAAAAAATTAATGGTGTCTCCCCTCCAAACTATATTTGGCAACTTGTTCTAACATTTTCATTTTTTATTAGCTTATGGGGGTGCAAAGGGTACCACGCTGCTTTTGGCGGACCCAGGGTTAGTAGATAACCAAGTTCCAAAAAGTACCTCCTCTTGGCACAACCCGGAAACAGAAATACAGCTGCCTGTGCTGATTCTGGCTAAATCTTTTGGAGATTGTGTCCGTGAATGTGGAGGCAGTAGATGGAAAGAGAATTGACTGCAAAAGAGACAGTCAATATCTCCAACACCACTGCACCAACTCATGCATTGGCACTGTCTACACACAGTAACGCTAGTCCAGCCCGTGAGTTTTGATGCCAATGAAAATGACATAAAAAGGTAGATGCATGGCGAAATGAAAAGATTTCATACCGAGTACAATGAAAGGGCAGCACAGCACCAGAGGGCAGCGCTAACTGCAAGCAGAAAGTGAAAACTTTACAAGGAAATCTGAACTACAAGCTTTGTTAGCTTGGGACAAGCTTCTAGTTCTTATGGACAGAGACCCAGACCCAATCATGGGCGCCTGGCAAAGCAGGAATACCTGGCCTAACTCTTATGTCGAACTATACCAGAAACATGCTAGTGAAAACAAAGGGTTCTGTACCCGATGGGCTCAGACACAAAAGGGACAATGATGGCAACCCTGGCCCAACTCTACTAACCCTAACCCTTCCTATTACGGAAATATACTTGCAGAGAGAAAGGGTTCAGTACCCGATGGACTAGGCACAAATGGGACAAGGTCGCTCAGCTCAAGAACGCATGCCTTGCTCCTAAATGCGTGGTGTGAGACTCGAACTTGGGTGAGGGGGTTCACGATGTCAGTGAATGACACCTCGGCTAAGAAGGCGAAAGAGCCAGGGTCCAACTATTCTGTTGAGTTCTTCCTAATCTGGAACCAGGCTCGTGGAAGAGAAAAGGTACAGTACATGATGACACAGAACGTCTAATTACACGAGGAAAGTTCACAGACGGCAGAGCACCTCGTGCGAGATGGACGTGAACGACAATCGTCTTGGCGAAGAGTTACCACACACCCCGCACCCGTCGACAGATAGGCAGACTGTCATGGACTACGGAAGCCTACTACCCAAATTAAAGGCATGACCATAATAGATGTGCTGGGCCTCGGACGTCCAGACCACAAAGTGAGCCCACAGAGGTGCAAATAACACAGATTTACTGTGGAACTTGCAGTACAATGTACTTCATGCTCCCTAGCAGACATCACATGCTATATTCGTTGTGGTTATAAGAGAGTGAACACAGAAGAAGAAGAAAAGAACATGTATGGCAGGTCACATTATTACTATTCTTAGCCCTCTTATTCCACATGTATGTTTAGAATTGTTAATACCAGTAGTTAAGTTTTTGTTAATCTTTGATGTGATTTGCATGTGAAATTATATATTTTAGGTTGATATTATCCTTGAGCAACGAAAGCGTAAAGGTCTTCTTGAATATCTGGTTCGTTGGAAAGGTTCTAGTGATGTCAGAGATGAAACTTGGGAGCCAGTGTCAAAATTGGCAGTAGAATATGCGCAGGCTATTCAGGCCTTCACAAAACGTTTAAAGGTAAATATAGAGAGCTTCAATCATGGGAAGAAATGTTTATATATAACATGTCTGCTAAAATATATCAAATATAGAGGGCTTCAATAATGGGAAGAATTGTTTATATATAACATGTCTGTTAAAAGTAAAATAAATTAAACAAGAATGGGGAGGAGGTTGATTGTGTGTTTTTTCAAGGAATTGGCAAACTTATTTCTAGTAACATTGATAGCATTTTCAATTCGCATAGTATTTCAAAAGATGACTTCAAAATATTAGAGCTGAATTTTTTTTTTGCATATGTTTTTTGCATACTTTATCAGTACTAATTTTTAGCACTATTATTTTTTATTTATGCAAGGTTTTTTTAATCCTTAGAGTAAGAAAACAAAGAGATCAACTTCCAGATCTAGAAAAACATCCCGGTCACGATCTCGGTCATCATCTCGTAGTCGTAAGGCAGCACCAGGAAAGGAGAAAGCACGATCTCGGTCACGTGGACGTAAGAAGGTGGACGTAGAGAAGATAGAAATTTCTGAAGGAGAGAGCTCACGGGCCACAAGAAGCTCTACAACAAAAGGAAATATAACTAACACAGCAGAAGTTATAAAATTAGCATCAGAACCTGCTCAAGTGAGCAACAGTACAGAATCACATGTAAGTAAATCTGCTGTGGACAAAATGGTTGTACAATTTCTTTGATATTCCTTAAGTTTAAAGAGAAAATGACTTGTCACAATTTAGTTACTTCTGTTTTCATACACACTAACATTTAAAATAAAAGTTGTAACCCATAGCATTTATTAATGCCGTAGGGGTGTGAGATGTTGGCGATCTCACATTTCAGAGGCTCTGCAAATGAGGGCGGTAACCATCTCCTCTCCCTCGCAGTCTTTACTTCCCGGATTAATCCGGTGCCCATTTAAGGCTGGGTCGACCCGGGAGCCGTTGCGATCTGAGAAACATTTTCTGAGAAACACTATAACATGCTTTCAGCTGAATTTGTTTTTTCAAGCCTCTCCCAGTTGGCTGTGTTCATATTGTCTTCAGTTCACATTTGTAGATATTTTTATAATGAAGAAACATTTGTCCGTGATTATTTCTATAGAGCAATTCTCGATACAAATTATCTTTTTGTGTGTGTGCCTTCCATTCTATATGAGGCCCATCTATCTTAGGTGAATTGATGGGAGAAGAATGATTGTCCTGAGAATTCTTGCTTGGTCAGGTACCTTATTTTTTTTCCATTATTGCTGCAGATGACATTTATCAATTTCAAGAAGTGCATAAGAAGTGTATTTGAAATGCACTAACTCGTAGTGTACCAAGCGACAACCTATTTGTCATTTTCCCCTATATATCCCTATTGTCCCCAGTCCACTAAGAGTTAAATCTTTTCTCAAGTAAATGAATTTTCAGCAAACATATTGTGTGAAAGGCTGTTTATATATGTCATGTTCAATGTGTTCACACCAGCAGCATGAGCAGAGAAAAGAGAAATGAATGGTAAAGTCCAATGCTGAAAAGTCTTCAACAACACTCTTTATGCTCTGAAATAGGACAAAATAGGAAAGATAAAACTTGGAAATGCACATTCCCAAACAGAATAGCAGGTGTACATAGACACTACACTAGATTGACTTGGAGGCCTCATATTGAGAAAATAGTAAAAGGCCAAGAAATAATTGGGGTGGGGGGGGTGGCGCAATGATACAACTTTAAAGAAGGTATATGCAGGTGTAATTAGACAAGTACTAGAATACGGAACAACAGCATGGACGTAGCAGCCAATTTCATCTACAAGCTCTGGACAAGGTACAAAATCGAGCACTTTGTCTTATGACAAAGAGTTGTCATGAGGACCTCTTCCATAAATGAAATAGAAAAAAATTACAGGCATCATTCTTTACCATACAGACGGGACACTAAGATTATGATCTGTACAGAAAAGTAAGAGAGCTGCCAGCACACCTAATGATCAAGACCATATTTGGTGATCTAGGTGGTGGAAAGCTGAAGGGAAGCAGTTTTATTCACTGATTAAAAAAAATTAGCAGAAAAGGATGAACTAAACTACCAGAAAAAAAATAAATAACACCAACACTTTTCCCAGTTCTGTGGGAGCAATATAAAAATCTTGCTGCTATCAGAACTACCACAAACAACACCAATGCTATGAGAGAACTCAATACTCTCCAAAAAACCAATAGTATGCAGCATGATTTAAGATATGTCTCCAAGAAAAGAGTGTATGTAAGTATACACTGATAGATCAGCATTCTGAGTAGGAAAGAATGGAGGTGTTGAAGTGTATATAAAATATCAAGAGGTAGAAAATGAATCCACATGCTTACCAACCGGAATCTTTTGCTCCAACTACTCTGCGGAAGTACAAGCATAAACATTGCTGCAGAAATAATTAAAAGCACAAGCCAATGTCTGCAGGTGGTGTTCCTTACTGGTGTAATGTCTGTCCTACAAGCTCTTGACAGCAATAAACTGCTAGACCTGAAGGAAGCCATGCAAGAAGTGAGCATCCAAAGAAGGGTAGTACTACAGTAGATACCATGCCACTGTGAAAAGGAAATACCACATACCAGGAAATGAAAAGGCAGATATACTAGCAAAAGATGGAGCAACATGAGAACAAAAAGATCAAGAAAAGACCTACAGGAAAAGAGGAGTTTTATCAGCTTTTAGGAAAGTAAATCACACAAAAGACAACTACCACTATCTTGTCAAAGCTGAGCAAATTATCTTTCCCATTTGGACAGGATACAACAGACTAAACAACTCAAATAGATTAGAACTGGTTCCATCACTTCTGTGTCCATGTGGCCAGACTTTGGAACATATCTTGCTAGACTGCAATACACCAAACCAGTTGAGGGAGCAGCACTTGCCCATGGAGACAAAGACATCTACAAAAAGTTGTATGGGAGCATTGACGAGCTCTGAAATATAGTCGCCTTTTTTCTAAAGAAAACCAGACTTGCTGTGTAGACATGTTAAACTGCAAACCAGAAGTTGTTCATATCTTTCTCCAAAATTTATGACCTTAAACACTGCATTAAAATTGAGTAATTGTCATCTGCCACTACATTATTTTTTGCCGTTATGTGTTATTTGTGGAGTGTATTTGGAAAATAATTTTTTTTGGGAAGCATTTTGTATAATCTGTGTGTGGAAATAAAGGAATGGTTACTGAATGTAATGGTGTAAATGTTGTTGGTGTGTGTATGAGATATTGTTGAAGATAACATATAATAACTTTTTAAACCCCCAAAAAACCCAGACAAAACATTGAGAAAATATGTGACTCACCTATACTTGTTCCATAGCATGAGCACTGGTGGGTGCATGGATACAGGAGTTATTTTTTTTGCAAACTATTTTAATATTTTTTATTAGACATTATCACATTTTTTCTTGTAGATAATGCATAAGTACAATTAGTTTGAAATTTTAATGTTTTTGTAGGACTCTACACTGTCTTGCCACAAGGATGTTACAATATTTTTCTGCATTTTTCCTTGCACAATTCTAGACACATCCAAAGACAGAGAGTCTAGAAGTTGCTTCGTCTAATATGAAGTCTTGGCAACAACTTGAGGTGCAGCGTGTTCACAACGAACAGTGTCTTGTTCGCGATGATGATCTTAAGCCACGGAGTGCCATCTGGAAAGTAGCTGACTATGCAGTGATTGCACTGTTTATTCTCTCCTTGATAGCAGCTTTGTTTTTGTTCCTTGAAAAGTTCATAGAGTAAGTTTTTCATATCTGTTATACAAATAAATGTTCATTTATTTCATACATCCATCACATATTTTGGCTCTATAGAGAAAACAGTGAAAATGTGGCATACCGAGATGATCTTGTGTCCTCAAACCTACTTATGGTTGTGAAACATAAGCAAATAAATGACTGGAACACACTAGGAACATAGAATATTGCAGAATACCAAAGGATCCACTTTATTAAGAATTACAGTCTGGGAAATGATCTCAGGGTTGACTTCTACTTTGGTACAAATGAGATATACATGACAGGCATTGATGTGGAATCATGGGAGCAGAATGCCAAGAATCATGTTGCATGAAGGGAAAATATCAGGAATGTATAAAGACAAAGGAAAAAGTGATAAGATTGTTCAAGTGCTGCAAGTCTAAGAAGACAACACAACAGCACATGATGGTACAAGTGAGCCTGTGATGCAATATACATACTGTGGAATACTCTGTTTTGCTTAGATTGGACTTGTACATTTATCATCACCATGGATCATATATATCTTATAGCACAATGATAATACTATCGTCTGGAACGACTACTAGTATTAAACAAATTGTTATGTGGGTGTTCTCATAGTTGTGGTGAATTCAGTAAATTCATCCAAATAAGCATAGTAGCCTTCCATCTTTTACTCGCATCAATGAAAATATTTTCATGATAGTTGCATACAATTTTTAATTGTAGAAGCTTGATATTGTTTTTAACGAATACAATATTTTACTATAGACACCAAGATTTGGTATTGTTTTTAGCAATAAAACATAACTCGTCTTATTTTTGTGTGTGAAAATGACACAAACCATTTCCTATACAAATATATTTCTCATTTTCACTATGTCTTATGGTGATCCATAAGGTTGTCTAAATCACCTTTTAAAAGCATTTTCATAAATGTTTATTTGGAAGAAATTACATCTTGTCATTGAAAGTATAGGACTTTTGTAAAAATACTGCTACACACCATATACCATATCATGTGCTGGGAGTAACTGTGCAACATGCTAACACACCTGCGTTCATTCCTGCAGGTTAACAGAATGCAGTGTGAAATCTGTGCTATGGTTTATAGCCACTGTGATATATGTGCCTTTTTTCCAGACGCATCCTATTTCTGCATGATTTTTGGGTAATTTGACCTCTAAAATTGGATAGCGAACTTCACTTCAAAATTTTTGTCATGACATGCTTGATCCTTTATTAGGAACACGCCTCACAACACTGGGGGCATTCCCATATATGCTCTACTTGCCGTTCCGTCAGCCATCTAAAAGTGTTTAAGATCAGTGTCCCAGTCAGTTGTTGATTACGCGTTCTTCTGATCTTTCCGGAGAGAGAGCACTATCTCCCATCACGAAACCCCAACCACACCTGTTTGTTTCTTGTGTTACTGAGCCATCTGTAAATTATTGTATCGTGTGGCTTCGAGTGCTGCAGTATGAGTTCTTGAATCATTTCCTCTGTTCTGTTGGCAACCCAGTAGCTGCACTCTCTTCCCTTCTGTATCACCATTGTTGTCAATAATTTTCTCTCTTAGCCAAATGTCACCCATTCACAGCCTCTTCCCATTTCCTCCAGCTCACAAACTCTGAGTAGGGTATCTTCTGCTTCTGCCATCCAGGACCTTCCTCTCTTGATACAACTTCCTTTTGTGCTGTCTAGAGATTGGTGTAAGACGTGACATGCATAGAAGAACAGTGTTGCTATTCTTTGCTCCCATTTTTGGCTCTACAACACATTGCTGCCTCGTACATCTATTTCTGTATAGTGTTAATTATGCATCTCATTATTGGTTTTAGTTTTCCAGAACTGCTTTTAGTAGAATATTGTAAATAATCTGTGTTCATTAAATCTTCTGCGTTCATTCTCAAACTCCTGCAGATTAGTAGGATTTAGTTCAGAGAACAGAATGCATCTTGTCATGGTTTAAAGCTTGGCTGTCATATCTGCGTCGTTTGGCCCAACACATTTGACTTCAGCACAGCGTCTGGGTCACTTTGACCCTCTGTGAGATGGGATAGCCAACACCACCCATAAAACCTACTTAGTCACGTTATCTGGCCTGCATTGCGGGTAACAGTGTCACTATTCTTTGCTCCCCTTGTTGGTACAGGGGACACAGGAATAGATAGCATAAAAAAAAATTTTCTTTGTCGCTGCTGAAGTATAGAGACACTTCTAAAGTTTGTGTCTTCATCTACTATAGTATGAACTTGGGAGTCTATCTGCTCTAGCACAGTGTTTAATGTGTTGTATTGAAAAATCAACTGTGTAGGAGTTCAATTCCTGCTTTAGCAGGCACCCGGTCTTTCTTGTTGAAAATAGGTATTAAAATAGGCACATTGAATTACTGCTGGATATGAGCTTTATTGTCATGCCGAAATTGGATGTTCTGGGCTGGAAGGTGCAAATAATAGCTCTGCTATAAACTAAGAGCACATGTCTTGCACCCCCGCAGAAACCAAACTATTTCGTGTTCATTATCAGAGAGTGAATGCAGAAAACGATGATGTAACAATTGTCATATAATTCATTTGTATTTTTCAGCCTTGACGAGTTCAAAAAGCAAGCATTTCCCAACATGAGTGTGCTACAAGATAGGCTAGACAGCATCCAGAACAATCTATTTGAGGTGGCATACTCTGTAGTTGACAGACTTTATGATGTGTGGCTGTATCTCTTTCAGCAGACCAATGGAGCGGATGTCAAGGATACAAGCAAATCATAAATTTGAAGAAGCCTTCATAGTGACAATGGTGTTATTTGCAGTTTTTATATAAGAAATTCATTGATAAAACTCATTTTATTAATTGACAGAGTCCATACTTGTCATCATAAAAATATAAATATAGAATGGTTAAACGGCAGTTTTATAGAAAGCAAATACAAGATCGAACAAATCTACTTTATGCAAATGTTGACTTATTCCAATTTGTTTGTTTTATGTGAAGAGGGTATTTAATACTTTTCTATAGAGTAAAAAAATGTGTAGATATACTATGATACACAGTTTTGCTGCAGTCTCGCATTCATTGAATACTTGTTATCAACATTGCTGCTTAACTAGTCTTTATAATAAAAATTCGAACAAGAATTCATTGAAGTATTGTTTGAATCTATGATTAAATCTAGTTGTGTGTTTTTTTAACTAGTATTACTCACATTTTGGAAACTCTTGATAAGGGTGGATAAAATAAGGTCTCCAGGTCAAATCTGCCAGTCAAGTCATATTTTACTGGTCTGTCAGGGCGATATTCCAGTTTAAACTTTCAATATTACAAGCACTCAGAGTGAATGAAAAAGAGATTATGGGACATGTCTGTCACAGCACGCTTTCATGATTTACATGAAAGTCAACAAGTTTCCATTTTGATCCGAGACAATATTATTGATCACAGAACTTAAAAAATCTCTATTATTTCAATGGCCGATGTGGCTCCATCCCCCCCACACTACTAACCTGAAATTTGCCTACCATCACCCCTGACTCAAAATTGTTGTCTACCTCTGCTGTAGATAGTGACTGATGCTCTGAAATATCTTGTATCATTCATCCCTGGTTATAGTTTATTTCTTAACTATATCTGTTAGACCTAGAACAACTAGTAAAAAATAATCTGCCTCCTTTAAAATGTCATTGATGGTGATGCACGTACTACTATTATATGTGTTTCTCAACCATATTCCTGACACAGGATTGTATTTTTAATGCAACTGATGAATCTCCTGGAAATGTTCTTTACTAGTTGTACTAAATTACTACTTCTGTAAGTATTAAAATTAGCAGACACCATTTCATCCATGTTCTGCCTTAATAGAAATTTTGTAAGAGCTATAGTCTACATTTTGCAGGATTAGTGATTTTATCATGGCTGTACACTCTGGGTATTTCCATAGAAGTTCCATGTCTTTCTTCAGTCAGTGGAGAAGGGTCTTTAGTTCCTGATAGTTCCTAAAACCTATTGGTTGCATATCTTCCTCATCCCACCCATAAATCATGCCCCTCTACTACCTCCCTCAGCAATTCCAAACTTCAGTTTCTTAATAACAGTTTCGTCAACTCTGTCCTCATCTAAAAGACACATGCATAGGGAATTCAAAATGTCTCCCATGTCTGTAGTCATCTGTAATGATACTTGTGTTTGTGAAATCAACTGGTCAGTTCTCTTATTGTCTTGAACATTAGCATGACCAGGGCAAAGTATCCATGTCCCTGGAGGCTGGAAACTTCAATGTACTCCATCCATGCATGGCATTACCATCCATTATGAATCTTGTAGAC
Organism: Meghimatium bilineatum; assembly: GCA_034231615.1. Classification (NCBI taxonomy): domain Eukaryota; kingdom Metazoa; phylum Mollusca; class Gastropoda; order Stylommatophora; family Philomycidae; genus Meghimatium; species Meghimatium bilineatum. Next base: position 40,806,667 of record CM067308.1, on the reverse strand, counting down.
CATAGATTGAGAGTCTTAACACAATAATGACCCGAAATGCAGCTATTTTAGAGAATCTTGAATCTTTCTATTCTCATACTGGAGGTTGTCTTTGAGTACCGCAGAAGACGGATGTGTCGGGCCATTGGCGCAAATAAAATGCGACGCAACGCATTTCCATTCTCTGGACTACATCCTGCTGGAAATCTAAGTAGGACAATGGTCCTGCTACAAGAGAGATCCAGCAGGAGTTTGAGAATGAATGCTGAAGAAGAGTACTTTTTCAAATATTTTCTGAAAGGTCTGAAGTTAATGGTTCTCATGTGTATAAGCTAGGTTTTTTGAGCTTGCATATGTATATTTTTCATGTTTGTTGCATGTAAACTGTAAATATAAAATAAAAATGTCCTCACCCGTAGATTATGAAACACATTACAAGACAAGGGGTATCTTTAAGAGTAGTCTGAAATATTTTCTCATTTATAATATATATTTAAATGGCAATGTTTAATTCATTTATAACCAAAGTAAAAACATTGGCTGAATTTGGGTCTGATTTTTGTGTGTAAAAATTCATGCACAATTTTCGTAATTGCTTAATAAAATTTATACATGAGGCAATTTTGTAGATAAATTATTCTCTTTTGTACATTAGTAAAAATAATAGAGACTGATGTGTACCAGAGTAGGATTTATGCGAAATTTAGTGCCAGTGTTGTTCGCTCATCATAAGTGATGATGACTATTTGTTACATTCACTATGTCACATTCACTGTGAAATTCAGTTATGTCCATGCCTATGATTTCGTAGATGGTTAATAAGCCCTATTCGAGCTGCAAATGTCCTTGGACAGTCCGGTCATAGAATGACCACTGTAGATGGTTTTTGGTCTACCTGTGACTCTCTAGCTACCCTCTGTAGTTGAGCTGCTGTATTTCTCCTCTTTTCACAAGATTATGCACTCTTTTTGATTGCAAAGCGACATGTAGATCTATTTTGTGCAAGTTCTTCCTTCCCATGTGTCTTGGTCTATTTCAAAGACTTTCAGTAAGGTTTTTAATAAATCCCTGTAGCATTTCTTTTTGTCACCTTGAGATCTTGTACCGTATCCAGCTCACCATAGAGAAGTATCTTTGGCAGGCGATGATCTAGTATACATACTTGATGACCTGCGAAACGAATCTGTGTCTTCATCAGAATAATGTCTAGGGATACCAGATCTGTCAAGGACAATTGTTTCCAGAATCTTGTCTTGCCATCTGATGTTCATAACTTTCATGAGACAAGTTGTGTGAAAGTAATTGAGTTTCCTCACATGATGTCTTTACACAGTCCATGTTTCACTAGCTTGTAACAGCGCTGGAAGTATCGCTGCTCTGTAAACTTTCAGCTTAGTCTGTAGGTTAACACCATTTCTATGTCACATGTGCTTACAATCTGCCGAAAGTGCTGCTGACCTTGGTGATCCTTGTATACACTGCATCATCAACATCTGAATTTTGTGATAAAGTACTGCCTAGGTATGTGAATCTATTCACAGCTTTCAGTGCTATGCCATTTACCTTTATGCAGGGCTCGAGATAGCTTTTGTCAGGTGCTGGTTGTATCATGACTTCTGTTTTCTTGTTAATAGTAAGCCGAAAGTTGTTACAAGCTTTGGAGAATCTATCTGTAATATGTTGTAGATCAGCCTCAGAATTAGCATTTAGGGCACAGTCGTCAGCAAATAGGAAATCCCTGATTGTGTGTGATTTGACTGGTTTTTGCTTGGAGCTGCCAAAGGTTCAACAATTTTCCATCGATGTGATATATGATGTCTACTTCCAAGTACAGAACTCATTATCAAAATAGCAGAGAACATGTGCTAAACAATGCAGGTGCTAACACACATCTTTGTTTAACTCCAATTGAGACAATTGAAATATTTCAGATAATTCTCCATGATCCTGAACTTTAGCTTGCATTCCATCATGTAATTGCTACACCATTGTGATAAATTTTGGTAGGCACCCATATTTTGTAATATTCTTCCACAGCCCCTCTCTACTTACTGTCTCAAATAATACCGGTATCATGATGAAGTCGGATGTGTCAGACTGAAAGTCGCAGATATTGCAGCATGTAAACCATGACACCATGCATTTTGCTCTCTGAACTACATTTTGCTAATCTGTAGAAGCTTGAGAATGAATGTTGAAGAAGGATATGCTGCAAGAATTTTAATATATTTCTCTGTGCCATATAAGCATTGTCATAATATGAAATGTAAACATTTGTACTGGGCAAAAAATCAGTAAATAAAAGTACAAATGGGGTACTAATTATCCATTGCTAATGAATTGACTAATGAATTAATCTGACTAATTAATTCACGAATTAATCAATTGGCATGATATATTTGCTAGAATTAGAAAAATAATAGGGTTGGCTCTATGTCCTGCTAATCTGTAGGAATTTGAGAACGAACGCAGAAGAATAGTCTGGAAAACAGGATGTGCTTACAGTTGGGCTGCTATATCTGCACCTTTTTGCCTGACACCTGATTTTAGCATGACTTCTGGGGCTTTGTTTAATGTTGTGCTATCACTCTGTAAGTCTCTGGTTCTCTGCAAGCTGTCATGTGCTATCACTCTGTAAGCCTCTCAGTTCTCTGCAAGCTGGTTGTTTCCTCCAGTGTTTTTTTGTGTGCTAATTTGTGCATTATTATTTGTTAGTAATAATTTGACTGTCAGGTGAGTCTCCTGTTACATCAGCTTATATGAAAGTACTATTCTAGATCTGCATGATAACATAGATGATATCTATGTTATCTTCATTTGTTTACTTGAAATGTGAACTATATCTACAAACATTTTGCCAATAAATTGAACTTTATTTTGTATCTCATACAGAGGTTCATAAAGTGTTTGCTTCCATTGTTTTTTTTCTGTTACAGTGTGTTTACTTAGCATTTGATGTTCAGTATATTCTGGAAGTATGTGCTCTGCATTCTGGGATACTGTCCACATGTGCACACGTATTGTCAATCTTGTATGCATGTCTACAGAGTTGATTGTGTCTTGTTCTCAGGCATAGAATGACAACTTGTTTTGGTCTGTTCATAATTTTTTTAGTTATCCCGTGTTAGTGACTTTCTGGTTGATGTGGTTATTTTCTTATGATCATTAATGGGTACATCTCATTGGTCACCAGCATCAACCTTTTTTAGGTAGTTGATGTGCTTTTTATCATTTCTGGTCATTCCAAGGTGTGATTGTATCCACTGTTACTTTGCACATTTGTTATTTTACATTAGTTTGGTCAGTAGTATTTGTAGGTGTATCAGCTTTCTGGACTGAATTACTTGGAGTGCTGATTACATTGACAGAAATATGTATGGACCAAGTTTGCCATTTAAATAGTTTTAGGTTTCTGCCTTGATTGTCTCGATAATTTTCATTGTAATTATGACAGATATTTATGTCAATTGTCTATAGTTGTACCAGTTTCTTTGACAGAGTGGTCAGAGAAGTGGTAAAATGTCCAAACGAACACGAACGTGGTTTGAGTGTAGGGTTAGCTGAGCTGTTTCATGTCATTTTGACAATGTTGTAGAAATATACAAGCTGTGCCTAAATTTTCATTGATAATTGAAAAGCCATGTCATATACAGGGTATGAGGTGCAAAGGGCACTACACTGCTCTCTGCAGACCCAGAGTTAGATACCAAGCACCAAGTATCTCTTTGTGGTGCACCCTTGAAAAAGGAATACAGCTGCTCATGCTGACTCTGGCTAAACCTTTTGAAGATTGTGTCCGTGAATGTGGAGGCAGCAAATGGAAAGAGAATTGACTGAAAAGAGGCAGTCAATATCTCCTATACCACTGCACCAACACATGCAGTTGCACTGTCTACACACAGTGACGTTAGTCATGTCCGAGCATTGGAGGGTGGCCAATGAAAACAACATGAAAAGGTAGATGCATGTTGAGAGACGAAAAGATAACATACTGAGTACAATGAAAGGGCTGCACAGCACCAGAGGGCAGTGCTAAGTGCAAATAGCAAGGGAAAATGTTCCAAGTAAATCAGAACTACAAGCTCTGTTCAAGACAAGCTTCTAGTTACCAGTGCTCCTTATGGGCAGAGACCCAATCATGAGCGTCATGTAAAGAAAGCAGCCCTGGTCCAACTCTACTGTCAAGCTTTTCTATACCGGAAACATGCTCGCAGAGAGAAAGGGTTCAGTACCCTATGGGTTCAGGCACAAATGGGACACAGTTGTTTAGCTAGAGAACACGTTTATCTCACAAATGCGTGGTGAGACTCAACACTTGTATGAGGGGTTCATGATGTCGGTGAACGAAACCTTGGCTAAGAAGACGAAAGAACCTGGGTTCAAGTCTTTCTGTCGAGTTCTTCCTTAACTGGAACCAGGCTCGCGGATGAGAAAAGGTTCAGTTTCCGATGGGCACAGGCACAGAATGTCTAATTACATGAGACAAGCTCACTGACTGTAGAACACTTCAGATAAACTTGAACGACAATTGTCTCGGCGAAGAGTCATTACACACCCATGCTTCTGTTGACAGATAGGCAGGTTGTCACAGGTTAGGGAAGCCCACTACCTACATTAAAGGCATGACGAAAGTGGATGTGGTTTTCCTCTGTTGTCCAGGCCACAGAGTGAGCCATCAGAGGTGCACATAATACAGTTCAACTGTGGAACTAGCAGTACAACGTACTTCATGCTCCCTTGCGGAAATCACACAATTTATTCGTTCTGGTTATAAGAGATCGAACGCATAAGAAGAATAAGAATATACAGTATGCTTCTGATTTATTATGATCTATAATTGTGATATACCGGTAATCACTCATTAAAATGCTTTATCAGAAACAAGTCTTCTGTTTGTCTCGACGGAAGTACATCTGACTGGTTTGAGGTTCAAAAAAGAGTCAGTGATGAATCCTCTCACCACACCTGCTCAACATTTATGCAGAAAACATCATGCGAAATGTACGAGAAGACCCATGTTATGAACAATTTCAATCCCTTAATATCGGAGGACACCAAATCCCAGAAATTTAGTATGCAGATGACACCACACTATCAAGGATCCCCACAGGTTTAGAACAAATAATTATGGCAGTCAAACATCATAGCGAGGCACAAACCTTTTCTTTTCCTCTGCAAAAAAGGCAAAAATAATGCATGTAAACAGATATTACACCTAAAATAGTCACTGACAAAGAGCAACTAGAAAATGTAAACATCTTTGAATATCTAGTGTCAACCCATTAACACCACAGAAGATTGCTTGGCAGAGATAAGAAAGAGGTTAGCAATGACACTACAAAAAACATCACAGATGAAAAATATATGGCAAGGAGCAAACAGAAAATTCTCTGGACTACATCTTACTGACTGACAGAAGTTTGAGTGTGAATACAGAAGTGAAGTTAAACATACAAAATAATGAATATGTATGAGAATCATGTATAATCTGCAATGAAAATTGAGTCAACATGCATACTTTGTGCAATTTACTGTCATACTGAGCATTTGTAACCTTTGCCCACGGTGGAGGTTCTGCTTACTTTCGATAAAGTTTTATTACTGCATCTTTTCCTGTGAAGGAGTGCAGGGAGGCTTTCTATGGGTACTAGATGCACATAAATATGTCATGTTTCAATTGAGTGTTTGTTAATGATGCCTCAAACCCATTCCAAGTTTTAAATTCAATAGTAAATTCTATAATATTTAGTGAACTTATAGAATTTTATTGACTTTTCTGGACTATGTGTGCCCATATATTAGAATGATAATTCTATTTACCTTTTAATAAAATGGTGTAACATTAAAGTTTTATCTCATAAAAAACAATTTCAGCAATTCTCAACATTTTAATATCTAGTGACTTACCATGCAATGACTGATGTGACGTTTAGTTAATCTCGGTGAATCTGAATTGACCAAAAGACTCCACACCAAAGTTGTGGCCATGGAAAAACTGCATTACTTCAGTCCAAGTGAATAGGGATGTAAGAGGGAAAACAAACTGGGTCTCAGAAATGTAGTATTAAATCGGATATGCCATTCCAAACTCTGAAATATCTGACTCATTGTAAACTGTATCATGTAGTAGTAAATGCCATTTTCAGGACAAATTACCATTTTTATTTCTATTTCTTAGCCATTAACTATAATATATTCATATATTTTGTTCCATATTTAAAAAGTTGTCAATGTTTTTAAGCATCATATTCTCTTGTTGCTGTAAAAAAAATAGTGATGTTTTTTATTTAAAAAAATCAATCTTTATTTTCAATATAATTACTTTTCATGACAGTAAACTTTTAATTTCATTCATTAGTCTCTTTATGTATGAAGGAATAAGTTCTGTTGTTTTTAATATGCATTACATATGTATAAATGTGTGTTTCATTATATAAAGATTTTGTTCCACGTGGAAACAGTGTTTTATATATTTGTATATTGGGAGTTATTGTGTTGCACCTTGAATTGATTCTGTTCGAAATCTTTGCTGGACTTAACATAAATATAAAGTGACCTTCTAAAGAGTTTACTTTCATAAATCTGCATAGTTTTATATATAACTAAAATCATTTCAGGATAATTATTTATAAAAATGTGTGAAACTGGTTAGTGTTGGAAAAAATAATGATGCACTGGCTGCAATAGCAGGAGTATCTCTGTTATGAATGTTAAAATAATGATGGCACTGACTGCAATAGAATGAGATTCTCTGCTATGAATGTTAAAATAATGATGCATTGGCTGCAATAGCAGGAGATTCTCTGCTATGAATGTTAAAAAGAGCTCACAATGCATAAAGAATTGACTGACTTAAGTTACTGGTAGCTTATCCGATCCCCATGGTTACAAACTTTCACTCTTTCTTCCCTGCGCCAGATGGTGGTAGGTGCATGTCTTCTTCAGCTGTGTTGTGTCTGTATAAAGTGTGTACTCAAATTTCCAATATGTATTCTGCCCTTCTCAAAAGAGCAACACATTACCAGCCAAGATAATTACTTATAGTAGATACTTTGACAAAATTTTACAATTAGTGTTACTTAATTACAAATAATATAGTTAGATAGCCCTTACAAATTGCAATTCAGCGATACCTCAACCAAGTATGTACGTCAATGCTGAAAAATGTTATGAATTTTTTTTCTAATGAATTTGACATCAAAATAATTTACAAAATAATTTAGTAACCACTGGAAAGATCAAGGGGAGAAGTGACAGGAAGATAAAGAAATTTCTGGATGACTTGTCACTGTGGCACAAAAAAGATGCCACCAACTGAAATGAATAACAATACAAGAGACAGAGAGTTGTGGATAAACATGATTGCCTACACCACTAGGCATTCACTTGATTGATTGAACATTCACTGCAATATTGTATCTAAGCCATTAGTTTGTTGTTGGTGCCAAGAGGGATTCAAAGAATAGTTAACACTGTGACCCATAGCTGTCAACTTATTTTTTCATAAATCTGTATTTTAAACAATTTAATTCTGTATATCAATAAGAAAACGTCTGTATTTAGTACCAAGAGACCTTTTTTTTTTGCCCATCGATATGTGTGTGCGAGATAACACATCCACATTAGTAACATTTACTGAAATTGAACACCAGATGACTTTAAAAATACAAAAAATTTAATAAGTTTTTTGTTTACATTAAACGTGTTTTCCACCTGAAATCTGTATCAATATGGAAAATCTGTACTAGTCGACACCTTTTCTGTGACGTGGTGCCATATTTGTCCATAGAGATGACTAAAGATAGTAAGATTGTCTTGCCCATCCTACAGACTATGACCCAATGTGTTATGCTGAAGCTGGGTGTGTCAGAAGCTACAGCACATGAACCAAGATACAATGCATTGCATTATCTGGACTACATCCTGCTGATCTGTAAGAGTTTAAGAACAAAAGAAACAGAAAAGGCTCTATTTTCTTAGTGTCAGTTTCTTATTGTCTCATCATCTAATGGTCTTAGCTTTTTATGGTCTGAGCTTCTAATAACATTATACTCCTAATTGTCTAAGTTTCTAATTACCTCAAAGTCTAATTGTTTCAACTTTTAATTATTCCAAATTATAATTATCACTACTTATAATTATTTCAAATTCTATTTGTTTCAACTTCTAATTGTATCAGCTTTTAATAGTCTTAATCTCTAATTGATTGATCAATCATAATGGTGATCAATCAGAATGGTGATCAATCATAGGCAGTGATAAGGGCCTTGAATTGGATAGGCACACATAGTGTAGTTCATGTCTTCCTTCTCAGTGACTCAATGAACATGATCAGGAAAATACAAGCAGGCTCTATTTTTAAACAGTGGCTTGATGCTGTGGGGAGGTCGAAGTTTGAGGGTGTCACATTCATTGTTGTGCCTGGTCATTCGGGTGTTCAAGGTAATGAGAAAGTAGATAGATTGGCAGGTTCTGTCACTGTATTGAGGGGCAGGGCAATGGATTATGCAGGCATATAGAACTGTTTGAAATAATGCACAATCAAACAAAATTAGTGAAGAGGCTGATTACTTTTCCATGTCCAGAATAAAGAGGCTGGGCTTGAAATGTGGTATGACCAGAAATTAACATTATTATAGATGGCAAAGAAAGGCAACTTATGAATCTGTTTTCAAACTGTGCTTATCTGTTTTCAAACTTGCCTGTTTTTACAGGTAACTAAAAATTAATTAAATGCTTGTAAATGGCGATGTCAAATATGTTGGGCCATTGGCGCAAATAAAACAGCAACACAACACTTTTACATTCTCTAGACTACATCCTGCTGAAAATCTTGTAGCACCACTGTCCTGCTACAACTGAGATCTGGTGGGAGTTTGAGAACGAACACGCAATAAAAATACTTTCTGAGTACAGCACAAGAAACAATGGTACAATTTATATCTTTTGAAAGACATTGCAAAGATTTGATAAAGTGGTTTGATATTGTTCACTTTGTGCAACTATGGGTTCTTTCCTAGAAAGCGAGTCCCAGAAGTCACACTGTTCAATATACCGACTTCGTGTTTGTAATAATTTATATTCTGGTTTATAGTTTTTAACGCATCAGTTGCAGCAACCTGTTGCCAATTCAGCAGTTTTACCGCCTAATTAAGCCAGGTTTAGACCCTAGCAGTATGAAAAAAATGTGCATGCTGTGAGTACGGTAAAATATAAACATTAGGCCTATGTTGTGAGTGTGGCAAAATGTAAACATGACCAAACTAAATGTGATCTGAAGTACTGATTTCTCAAACTGGTTTTGTTTTTAATGACTGATGCACCGACTACTTTAGATGCTGTTACTGAAAAGCATCGTTGAAATGCTGCATTTTAGTAGTGTATGCAGCATATTTATATATATATGAAGTGAAGTGTCCATTGTCTGCTATAACTATTTTCCAGAAGTATTCACTGTCTGCTACATATAATTTCTGGTATAAGTTCTCTCCCCTTCTTACCGTGACATATTTTTACTATGTATTTTTAAAAAAATCACACAGTTACATTATATTAGTGGAACCTGCATTCTAGGAAAGTTCCCAACTCTGACAACATTTGGTATATTCGTGTGATTTGAATAATAATATAAACAAGTGGTTAGATTACAGACGAGCAACTAAAATGCTGGCATGCACAAGTGGTTAAAATACTCGCATGGACAAGTGGTTAAAATGCTGGCATGAACAAGTGGTTAATATGCTAGCATTGACAATTGATTAAATCGCTGACATAAATAAGCAATTAGAGCAAAAAGGCTCAGAGGATTTGCTTCATTATACTTGAGTTTCCCCATATGTACTCCATCTAAATGAAGTGGCAACACTTGCTTGGAGTATTACTTATAGCACATAACTCCATAAATAAACATTTAGACATATGGGCATAGCAAACGATAAATGTTTTCTAGCATCAGTCAAGATCAGAGACTCTGTGATATTTAACCCGGGTCGAACACAGGATTATTCTGATGAAGAACTTGGTAAATATTGTACAGGAAATCTCAGCTATTTTTGATAAAAATGAATGACCCTTTCTGTGATATCTATGCCTTTTGTATATCTAGATGGCCATGCTCCATACCTTCAAGCAATAATCTTTGGGATCTCCAAAGAAATGCTCTTGTAAATAAAACCTTTTGACCCGGGGTCGAACCTGTGACCTGAGCACAATGCACTTGACTTGGAATCCCTCTATAGCGCAGTCTTTTATAACAAATTTTCCTATATAACAACAATTTTCAAAATCCACAATTATATTTATCTATATTGTTTGTACTTTATATAGCAAATTTCTGTTACTAGGCCTACATATTTTGTTAGTCTGGACCAAGGTGTTGTAATGGGATTCCACTGTACCAATGTGCTATAAATATGATCTAAAATGGCTTTAGTTGGAAAACATAAGAAAGAGAAGAGCCATTTATAGCTCTTGATATGAGGAAGGAAACCAATAAACCAATCAAACTGCTGCCTTGCAGTTTCCTCAGGGATGAAGATAGCATATACAAAAATACATCTGTGTATGTGACGTGTCTTTTATAGAATGTCCTCACTGCCACTATGTAAGCCTCTGTGCAAACGACCCAGCTTCTTATACTGTCATATTCAGAAGGCCTTGGATGTATGTGTCCATTGTAGTATGCCTCTTGACTTGTTCTCATTCCTGGAACTTTTCTGTCCATAATTAATCTTTCTAAACTATTGTCTCTTTATTGTCTACTCCCAGGTGAATGATGGTTGATTGTATTCACACTTGCCGTTAAGCGTAGGTGAGAGCTTCAGCTGTCAGTCTAAGGCCGGATGAATTACCTTAGTTGCATTAAGTCCATGTTTGTTAAAGACTATCTTGATGTTTTCTATCCACTGTTTTCTTTTCTCTACCTTTGGCTTTATGTCCGGATATTCTTTTGTTATATGATCTTAATGGTATTTGGTTTGGGTTCATTCTCATAAGGTGACCAAACTATTTTACTTGCTGTCTTTTTATATGTTCAATACATGATATTATACCGTTTTCCTAATTTCTTCATTTCTTATTTTATCTAGTTTAGTAAACATTGCTGCTTTTCTCAGACACTTCATTTCACATATAATGATTTTCCTCTGCTGCGAGACTATTAAAGACCATGTTTGACATTGATAGCAGAGTGTAGGTATAAAAATTGTAGATATTACCTGTCTTTTGATTTCCATCTTGATGTTTGAGTGAAGAAGTAATGGTGAAAGTTTGTACGTCACTATGTTTGCTTTCGGGCACCTTGTTTCTATTTCTCTGTCTAGTCTTCCATTTTCGGAAAAAATGCTACCTAAATATATAAAATCTTTGGCTTGTTTCACTTTGGTGTTATCTATTGTTATATCCATTGGTGTTGAAGACCTGCTAATTTTCATAATTTATGTTTTTGTACATTACTTTTCATGTACATCTTACATGCTAATAGCAATGTATTGATGTATCTCTTTGTATGTCCAAAATATGTTAGCTTGCATTTTTTATAGTCTTGAGGAGCCAGTTTTCCATGTTCAAGTCTGTGTGAACGTCTGTGTTGGTTCGCGTTTTTGTCTATGATATTCTTAGGGCCTTTTTATAACATTTCATTTCAAATGCTGATATTTTTTCTATTGCACATGTCTCACAACCATATAAAAAAAACCTAGACAGAAAATTTCTCATGATCTGCCCAAGACAGAATGTCAGTTAGTGTGCAGGATTCAGGAAGAATCAATTGATTATTATAGTGTTACTCCTATTGGTAACATCCCTTACTAGCCTTACATTGTCATGTTTAGAGCACCATAATAAATATGATTAGAGCGCTGGCATGGTCAACAATAATTTAAAAACAAAACTGAGATGGAGGATACTGAGATGTGTTTGATGATGAGAATCATGAGGAAAATACCATGGACAGGTAAGAAAACTAAGCAGAGATCCATGGGAATGCTGGGGCAAAGAGAGATAAGAAAAATTCGAGGATTGATAGGGAAAGTGATGAGAAGACAATTGGAATATTTAGTAATCACCAGAAATATCAAGGAGAGTTGAGACTGAGAAAAAAAGAGGGAAGTTGCTGGGTGGATTATCATTATGGCATGGGGGAATGTCACCAACTGAGCTTATTAACACAACAAGAGGCATAGAGTTGTGGAGAAACATTAGCACGACAAGAGACAGAGAGTAGTGGAGAAATATTAGCACAACAAGAGGCAGAGTAGTGGAGAAATATTAGCATGACAAGAGACAGAGAGTAGTGGAGAAATATTAGCATGATAAGAGGCAGAGAGTAGTGGAGAAATATTAGCAACACAAGAGACAGAGAGTAATGGAGAAATATTAGCATGACAAGAGACAGAGAGTTGTGGAAAGACATCTTTCTTTATTAGAAACTAGCATCATACCACAAGGGACATTCCGATAAGTACTCCGCTCCAGCAGCCATTCGAGTGTATGTGGACTCAAAGTCCCAGTCCGGTGATTATGTGATCTTCAGTTCTTTCCACAAAAAATTACATTTTCTTCCCTCTCCTCTAATCTCTTCCATTTCTGTCATTCTTTGTATGTGCATGTTTTCAGTCTCATTGTCAACACCTTCATTTTGCAATGAATTTATGATTGCTTTAATTAAGTCAGCTTTATCTTTTCTCAGTACTGTGCCGTCAATTGCAGCATTGCATGCCAGTGAGTCAGCATTTCGTTCCTCTGACTCCAGCGTGACCCGGGCAGTATATCCATGTAATGCTCTGTACAATTATGTTGTTCAATAATGCAACCCATTCCTTTCTCAGCATGTTTTGAGAGTCTGAGTATTACCGAGTGGTTTGATGTATCAGTTATCAACCAACATAGTGTTGCTGTAACCCCTCTATCTCCATTATCATGCTTCATGTGATAGTGGAGTATGCAGATGATTTCTCAACCAACTTCAAGCAGTTTTGGTAGGCAGCAAAACCTCAACCACATTTATTTGTATTTCTGTTTACTGAGTCATTTGTGTATATAATTATGTCTTGTGGTTTCAAGTGGAACTGGACTAGCTTTTGTACTGTAACTTCTGCCATGATAGCAGCCCATTTCCGACACAATTTATCTAGTTGAATTATTATGTTATATTATATTGTTATTTTATGTTATGTTCCTCCAGGGCCATAGGCGGCGCATAGGGCAGAAACCATAGCTTTCCATTTCTATATTATATTAGAATTACTATATTATATTAGAAACGTTGTCTAATATTAGCAACACAAGAGACAGAACGTTGTAGAGAAACTTCATTGTCTAATACAGTGGAATCCCGTTATAACAAATTGGTCTGCGCTAACAAAATATATATGTAATAACAATAATTTGCTATATACACTATAAACAATATATAATAAAGATAACTGGTGATTTTGAAAAGTGTTGTTTTTATAAAGAAATTTGTTATAAAAGACTGCGCTATACATGGATTCTGTTATATTAGCAACACAAGAGACAGAAAGTTTTGGAGAACCTTCATTTTCTAAAATTATGGAAAATATTTGGCAGGGCACCAGCAGAAAAATTAAATTATATTTACCGGGTATAATTAAATCAAACATCTTCTGTCTTTTCATTCTTCTCAAATTCCTGCAAATTAGCAGGATGTAGTCCAGAGAACAGACTACATTGTGTCATGTTTTACAGCTTAGCTGCAGCATCTGTGCCTTTCAATCTGACACATCTGATTTCAGTAAGGCTTCTGGGTCTGTAGCCCTCTATGGGATGGAAAATTCATGACTGTGAAATATAGATTTAAAACAACTGGCAAAGTGAGTTTCTTATTTTGAAATGAGATACCACAGAAGGTTTTTGATAATGTCATGGTTATTAAAAAAAAGTACATCAATAAGTGTTATGAACATTAAAGGAAGATTCATTCCTTTAATAACATCATAAAACTTGTTTATCGGAAGAAGTTTCATTCCTTTAACATCATAAAACTAATAACATATTAAAACTTGCTTTATTTAGTCACATAAGAAACATAGCATGAAAATAGTAGTAATGGAAGATATAAGTAAAAGGTGACAGGGCTGACCAAGATGGTATTTGATATCCCAGAGTATTTGAATGTGTCATTGATTGCCACTGTGCGACTTCTTGAATCATGATTTCAGAAAATCAGTAAACAAGATTTCATTCTGGAAAGAATATGTAAACCAACAAAGTGAGAACATGATACTCTATAATACATGATAGTTTATGGAACAACATTTAACTAAAACAAAATCAGTATAAAATGCTCATGTCACATATATCAAATAATAATGATACTCTATATGTACAGATGCTCATGTCACATACATCAAATAATAGTGATACTCTTTATGTACAAGTAGTTTCAGGTCATATGTAGAAGTTCACATTTAAAAGATATAGTAAAACTATGCTATAAATAATTTATCAGTGCTGAGGAGAGAGAATTAGAGGATTCAATTTTCTGCAACCCAACCGTCGTTCCGAAAACTGTGCTGAAAGCGCAAAATAACGCAGCAGAGCTGCACAAGCAGCACAGTGTACTTCACGCTCCCTGGCAGAAATCATAAGCTTCTGTGGTGGTTATCAGAGCATGAACGCAGAAGATGAAGACATAGGGCCTACAACAGAACCACCCCTCATTTTTGTTTACCCAGTAATCATAGAAATAAACAAGGCCTTTTTTCTATAATGTGACAAAATAAGGAAATAATATTTGTGAAATGTCATGTGTAAGCTTCTGTTGACAACTTTAAACAAAAAAACAACAATTCCTCTAATTCCTTTATTTGGACAGAAGTTTTGAATGATTGAGACATGATGATCTCTGAATTTCTAGTTTTGTTTCCTTTCCAGCTTCCTGCCTTCTGTAGTCGGCTTTGATAATGGCTGATAGAAGAAAACATAACAAATCCAAGACCTATATCTACTATAAATATTTTAAAGTGGTTATAGGTCTATCATCACAGCGGCATAGTAGCATCTGATGAGAATCCAACTCAACATTGCTAAGACACCTACCTGTTTTACTGACTTCTAAAACTTCTAGTTACTGGACAAAACCTAGTTTAAATGAGATTTATACAGATATGCAGAATTGATGTTTGAACACA
Source organism: Meghimatium bilineatum (assembly GCA_034231615.1). Taxonomy (NCBI): domain Eukaryota; kingdom Metazoa; phylum Mollusca; class Gastropoda; order Stylommatophora; family Philomycidae; genus Meghimatium; species Meghimatium bilineatum. Next base: position 40,791,536 of record CM067308.1, on the reverse strand, counting down.
CACACACGCACACATACAAATCTACCTTTTCTTTACTGATTTTATAATAAAATAAATTAGTTTTGCTATTTACATTTTTTGGCAAAGAAAGGTGCAGAAACATCAATCCACCATTTTTTGCTTGAGAAAAAAATCCCTGGCTGCAAGTATCTTTTATGGTGAATCCATAGGTCTACAGTAAGGGACAAATGATCTACCTTACTATTTTCTAACACGTACTGTTTATTTTGATCCCATAAATTACAAGAAATTGAGCTCTTGTATCCTTTTGTGCAGTGAGGAAGTTTCTCCAGAACTTTATTTCATACCCAGAAGACTTTGACTCTCAGCGTGTCCAATGTTGTGAGAAGAAGTCCCCTACTTAACGAGGGTTAGTTCTAGGGGATGTGTGAATTTTCTACCCTTCTGCAACATGCAAAGTTCAAGTTATGATCTTCAGCTCTCCTTCCTGTCAAAGATGTCCATAGCACATTGTTTATTATCTATCTATGTCACGTATCCTTTACAGAACATTGTCCTCACTGCCACCATGTAAGCCTATTGGTTCTATGCAAGCTGCTCAGCCTCTTCTAGTATCATGTTCAGAAGGTATTTGATGTCATGTGTCCAGCATACTCTTGGTCTGCCTCTTGTTCTCTTACCTAGAACTTTCCCCTCCATGATTAATCTTTATATACCATTATGTTCTTTTATATGTCCCATTATGTTTGCTTGAATTTTTTGAAAGTTTTGAGGAGCCAGTCTTCTATGTTCAGGTATTTACATTGGTTCATGTTTCTGTCCATGATATTCTTAGGACCTGTCTATAACATTTCATTTTGAACGAGGATATTTTCTTTTCCATTTAAAATTTCATTGCCCATGTCTCACAACCATATATTGTCACTGGAAAAATAAAATAAATCATATATTACAAACACTGGAATGAGATTTAAATGTCATCTTTAAGTCAAGTTTGTGGATAAAAATTGGTAATATCATCGTTATATGATGTTTGATTAATATGGCCATACAGTGGTATAACTCTACAGTGCATCCTTTTATAACAAATTTCTCCATTTAGCACTTTTTAAAATCCTCAATTACAGTATATTTATTCTTTGCATGGTATACAGTGGAATCCCTGCATAACACATTCTTTTGAAACAAATTTACCTCTAAAACAACATTTTTTTCAATATTCTCAATTATATTTATTCTATATTATCTGTACTGTATACAGCAAATTTCATTTCTGTTATATACATATTTTGTCAGTCTGGACCATGTTGTTATAACGGGATTCCACTGTATAGTCTGTTTGTTATTACATAGGCCTACATATTCTGTCCGTTAGGACAAAGTTGTTATAATTAGATTTAACTACTAAACAATATTTTCCACCCTATGACATTAAATTGTATAGTATCTTCTCTTGCTTTATTGAAGGCATGAGCAAAATACGGTTATGATATGGTCTATAAATTACGGCTACAATTTTTATGCCAATTTTTTTAACACCCTCCATTGTCCATGACTGTCAAGAATTCAGAGACCCCTGTTTAATTACATTAAAAATGTTTTTACAAGAAAATTCTAAATGTTCTGGTAAAGTAAAGGCAGTGGAGTAGATGTGATGAAAAATAGAAGCCTAATACCATATATCTTTATACTCCTCAATGGTGTGAGAAAGGGATACCGGTACTTGACTTTTGTTTTGATTATAATGTGAAAAAATAAGAAAATACTATTTGTGAAATGTCATGTGTAAGCTTCTGTTGACAACTTTAAACACAAAAAAACTAGGCTTCCTCTAATTCCTTTATTTGGACAGCATTTTTGAGTGATTGAGACATGATGATCTCTGAATTTTCTTGTTTTGTTTCCTTTCCAGCTTCCTGCCTTCTGTAGTCAGGTTTGATAACAGCTGATAAAAGAAAACATAACAAATACACAATTTTAGTCAAGAGGAAAGTTATTTTATTACATTCATGATAAGAACAGGAAAAATTCATATCAACTTGGATATTACCAGTGCATTAAGAAGGGAGTGGTAATAGATAAGAGGTTGGGATATTAAGGCCTTCCAAGCCATTTCTGCTGGGATTAAAAGGTTATTTAAAATTACTGTATGCACTGTCCCATGAGCTAATTCATTATGCTTGGTGACAAATACTTTTTCCATTGAAGATTTTAAGACTGTCTAATTGCATGTTACATGCCTTTTGTAAAATATCCTCACTGCAGTTCTGTAAGATTCTCTGTTCTGTGCAAAGGTCAGCAGGGCTGTAGATACATTCTTCATGGGAGGGGAAGTCTTACATAAAAAAAAGGCATTTGAGTGTGTCCATGTGAGAGATTGTCTTTTTGATGAAAAATGTTAAGACTTTCTCGTGCAAAATTGCTGAGAGGGAGGAGGGATTTGTGTTTCGGTCAAGTTCCTAGTATTAAAAGTCATGTTCTTATTTGCTTTGAGGATAGGTGTTTGAACCCTTCCTCTTTTCTATGAGACTGATGGACAATAATTTATAGACGTCTGTATTGGATCATCTCTCTAAGATATTCTCAGGGCATTTCTATAGCACTATAATTTAATTGCTGAAATTATTTTTTCTATTTAGGATGTCATTCACCAGTTCTCACAAAGCATATATTATTACAGGCAAAATATAACTTCTTAATAGTCATAACTATGTATTTCCGATTACTCCTTGTCATAGATTTTATCAGTGATGTATTTTGTATGTCTATTTTTATGTAAAAAAACAGTACTTCCATAATGTAGTTTCGCCTTAGGGAGTTACAGGGAATATTCAAGTAGCATGTGCAATAAAGTCAATGCCCTTACTGTCCAAACACCCTGCTCTGAGTTTTTAATAAAAAATCAATTCCTTACTGAGGATCGGACTCTTGACCTCACAGGTGTGAGACCTACATTCTAACCTCTAGGCCATGCGCCATTATTACTAAGTGCTAAGAGAAAAGTAAATTGTTGGTCAATGCCAATATGAAAAATTGTCAATCCACCCTGCTGACCCTACCTAAATTGCTGCTTACCTCTGCAATAGAGAATTCTCATACTCCATTTGGTTTAATTAAAGAATCATTCTTCACCATGAGGCACATTTATTTAATAAAATTAAAACAGTGCCCATTATTACCAAGCTTCTAGCTTCAAGGATATTTCATAACAGTGCCCATTATTACCAGGCTTGTAGCTTCAAGGATATTTCATAACAGTGCCCATGATTACCAGGCTTCTAGCTTCAAGGATATTTCATAACAGTGACCCATTGTTTACTGGACAGGGTCTTTCAGAGCATGTAAACTGCAGGTGTGTTGTTGGGGCCCAAAAGGAGAGCAAAGAATGACACCACTGTTACCTGCCATGCATGTCTTAAGATGCAACTAAGGAGGTTTTGGGGGGGGGGGTGGAGTTGGTTGTTCCTTCCCTTAGAGGGTCAGAGTAACCCAATATCCTTGCTGAAGTCAGATGTTTCAGGCTGAAAGATGCAGATATCACAGTCAAGCTGTAAACTATAATCAACACAAACCATTCTCTGGACTACATCCTGCTAAACACACAGATGATATATGAAATGTATCAGATAAAACTCAGGAGAGAGAGTGTGGTTGATGATTAGTGCAACTCTTCCACACTATAAACCCACTTCAGCGCTAGTCATTTCTCAACCCATATTCTGTAAAAGAACATTTTGTGCGCGCATTGGACTTGCTAGTCATTTCTTCTTCTTCAGCGTTCATTCTCAAACTCCCACTGGATTTCTCTTGTAGTAGGACAATGGTCCTACAAGATTTCCAGTTGAATGTAGTCCAGAGAATGGAAATGCGTTGTGTTGCCGTTTTATTTGCGCCAATGGCCCAACACATCCGTCTTCGGCGGATGCTAGTCATTTAAAAACTCACTATTAACTTTTATTATTTTTATTATTTATTGTTATTATTATTATGGTTGAGTTTTTGGTCATCATCGATCACGACAGACGAACATCATATAAAATGTTACTGTTCTACTTGGCAATTTTTTACATGCTTGTTCTGTGCAGAAAAACATAGGCCTAGCTGACATGATATGTAACCGGTGGGGAGAGTGGGCATCCTTTGTTCTAGTGTTGCTAACTCAGTTTTAATTTTGGGTATTATGATCGCAGTGCAACCCCTGTGGTGCCAATTAGTGCTTACCTGTGTGAATATTTCCCTTTCCTATGTTTATCAGTTTATGTTTATCATTTATTAATTTAAATATACCGGTAATTATATTTAGGGTTAGGGTTATGTTAAACATATCTAACCCTAACTCTAATTCTAAAAAATGAATATTTCAATTAATTATTGAATATTTATTGATATAATATATAGATCAATTTACCACAAAATATGTAGGTAGACACTAATGGAAAACAAGAACAAATATATATATAGGCTATATCAATATCTCAGAGACATAAATTCTGTCTCCTAGCTGTTTGTTCACTGTCCATATTTCTGAGCCATACATTAATGTAGAATAGATTTAACATTTTATAATTCTCATTTTTAGCTTGTTTATAATTTGTTTAGATGTTACTATTTTCCTCATGTCATTGAAGGTACTTTTGGTCATTCCTATTCTCCTTTTAACTTCTGTTTCACATTTACCATCATTTATGATGGTGTCTGTGATATTGGTAATGTTCTACTTGCTATAGTATCTCTTCGTGTTTACCTATGTTCAACTCCTGATCTTCTGTGATTTTGCTGATGAACATGGTTTTTGTTTTTTGGATATTTATGTGCAAATTAACAACTGTTATACAGTGGAATTCCTCTATAATGCATTCTTTTATAACATATTTCTCTATATAACAACACTTTTCAAAATCAACAGTTATATTTCGTCCATATTGTTTGTACTGTATATAGTGAATTTCTGTTATTACATAGGCTACATATTTTGTTGGTCCGAACCAAAATGTTGTAACAGGATTCCACTGTATTAGGCCCTATATATTCTTGTATAGAAACCATTAATAAAAAGGTGTTAACATTTCATATTTCCATTATATAATAATCAATACAGAATATTAAATATTATAATTTAATGTAAAGGCAGTTGGTGCACATTTTCTCAGAAGAAGAGAGCTCATAAATCAATATATAACTGTGCCCTTAGTGGCATTTTCTAGAACAAATTCCTAATACATCAAAGGCTGTTACAATATCATATGAAATTACCTGTAATTATTCCTCCAATAAGCAAAGATACACATATTGTTATGTTAGCACTGAGTACTGATATAGAATCCATCATTGCACGCATGACAACTGTATAAATGATTCCAAATACCTGATAGAATAGAGTGGTCTAAAACAGTCAGTAATGATCATGTATTTAAATCTTTATTTTTGTTAGAAGTTTACAGTGCTGCTTTTATATACATTTCTACATACAATCTTATCAATATTCTTGTTACAATAAAAGTGACTAGCCTATGTAGAATTTGTGGAGTAGCAATACGAAAATAGAATCAGAAATGAAAACATCAGAAAACTAACAAACACAATGTTATTCCTAGATTACATAAGAAGACAACAGATTAATCAGTTTTCACATACTTTCATACTACAATCAGATAGTGCCCCTAAAAAAGAATTGCTATACAGACACAATGGATACAAAACCAGGGAAAAGACCATGTAAAAGATGTATTAGAGAAATAAAAGCGTTCACAAAAACAAACATACACGAAGCAGACAAAATGGCTGTATCCAGAGAACTCTTCCACCCCAGATGCTGCAAGTCATAAAGGAGTATAAAATGAAAAGAAAAAATAATCCAAATGTAAACAAAACAGCAGATAAACAATTGTTAAAGTGTGTAAATCTGCTTATTAGAGGATAATAAGATAACATATTCAATTGATATTCTTTCCAGAATGAAATCTTCTTTATATATTCTTTGAATTCCACAAGATTCTGGGCGAATTGACCTGTTGCAGAAACGTTTGCATTCAGTGATGTCTCTTTGTCCATTATTGTCTTGAGAGGAGATTCACCCTATTGCCTGCCACCATCCCTTCAATTACAAATATTTGTAGCTAATATTTGGGCATATATATATTAACTATAACGTGGACAGCGACAGCACAAGACAAACACAAATTGTGACAGCTGAAATGGCATATTTGCGCAGAATCCTAGGGATACCACTTAGAGACAAAATGAAGATATTAGACAAAGAACAGGCACAACCCCAATCTTGGAACATATTAAAAGACAACAAATCAAATGGTTTGCACAGATCAGCAGACTACCATCAGACAACGTACCACATCAAGCTATGCTACACAGATACAGTGAAGGCAGACCTGGAGGCTGGCCATGAAAATGTTGTATCACAGAGATAAAAGAGGCAACAAATTCCACAATATACTCAGCACATACGAGGGATATAAAATTCTTCTACCCTGAAGTTGAAAGGCAACAAAGGGTTTAACAAGTAGATAGATAGGTTAACTCTTGAACGATTATGTAATTTGCACAATGTGTTAGTTATGTTAGTGATAACCCTTTGGTTAAAAACTTGATTTCTTGTGTTTTCCTGTGTACTTTAAGTGATTATAAAAAAATTTCATTACTAGGCCTATATATTTGCAATTTTTGCCATTGATTTAATCAGCTTCAATTTTTAGCACATTTTCAAAACTTTTTTTGGGAATTTGTTCTCAAATTCCCATCGGATGTGTCTTGTAGCAGGATGTTCCTACTGAATTTCCAGCAGAATATTGTGCAGAGAATAGAAATGCATTGTGTCACTATTTTATTTCCGCCAATGGCCTGACATATCTGACATCTGCATTTGTAATGAATACATTCAGTGTTTTGACCACATTCACTGAACAGTGGATGTCTGTAACCATATCGCTAGAAGTAGGCCAGCCATATGAAGGAACATGTTCTTGTACACACTGGTCACCTTGATAAAAGCTAACTACTGTCAAGCATCCTTGAAATTGTTGCAGCTTTCTGTATCGCTACTGACATGACCAAAGATGCCCACAGATACAATTCTTCTCTTTCTAATTGTGCCCATTTAGTTATTTGCATGAGTTTTCCATCATTGTTCATATCACACAATTTGTAACTCCCTACTCTAAACAATGATTCATGGGAGAATATCATCTGAAAATTGTAGTATGTAGATATACATCCATTTATTTAAGTGTGCAATTTTCTGGGTAGTTTAGTTTCTATGGACATAAATTAAGTCATTTTAATTTGTGAAGATGGCAACTAAAAATAATCAGAATGTAGTAAGCTTAAAATGGAACAAACCTGTGCACTGGCACAGAGTAATCCTGAAGATGTTCCCTCTGATTGAGGAAATGTAAGCTCCGCAGCAAATTCATATCCTACAGGGAGATAACCTGTCATGAAAAATCTGTAAGGGAGAGAACAAAATAATTAAAACAAGCTTAAGATGATCATAAATTATGTGTTATGTATGAATGAAATCAACAATACAAATTAATGATCAACTACTGAAACAAGTGCAGGAATTTAAATATCTAGGGAGCATTTTTACAGCTGATAGAAAAATCAGAAAGCTCGAAAGACAGAAAGCTCGAAACAAGAATTCAAAGAATGGACAAAGAAATTGTCCCTGGTACCTTGGTCATCTTAGATTCATGGCATTACAATTTACTTTCAATGTTTTTATTAAAATATTTCTTTAGGCCACAAAGAATGGTAACTATGTAAATTATGAACTTACACCAATGTTGAAACACATATCTATCCCGATGGAAATCAAAAGGCAAATAATAAATTCAATATTATTCCGAACATTATGTTTTCAATGTCAGACATGAACAATAACTAAAGAACAAGAGAGAAAGTTTATTACGTGTGAAATGAAATGTCTAAGAAAAGCAGCAAATAGAACAAGAAGAATTCATTTGAGAAATGAGATTACAAGAACTGTTGGAACAATATCAGTGGTCAAATATATAAAAAAAACAGAGATTGAAATGGTTCAGTCACCTAATGAGAATGAACCTTTATTGACCAGCAGCAAGAGCATACAGCATAAAAATAGAACCAGCAAGATACAGAGGAAGACCAAGAAGAAAGTGGATTGAAGGAGTTTTCAACATTCTTACACAGCACAGTATTACTGCATATCAAGCGACCAAATGTGCAATAGCCGGAAAACCGATGGTCATTCAATTCTGTGATACTGCACAGCATTAACAAAGAAAAGACATTAGCTAGACAGATGTATGAATGAAATACTACAAAAGTGTAATAGAATATATGAAAGTGTAATGAAAGATGTGATGATCATTAGAAATAATACTACTCTTTAACTTGTGATATTGCTGATACAGTTGACATCTCAAATACAGCTCTTCTTCTTGTGCATTTTTTCTCAAACATGCTACATTAGAAAGAACCAACATAATTACCTGAACCATAACCATTGTTTTTGAGTGTCAGAAAGCTCTGATAAAGCCAAATTAGACACACGTCTGCATTTGAAACAAGTGTACCTCACCTCAAGGGGTACACATGAAATGACCCATGATTTAGTACCCATCTCTACTATTAAGTGCTAATGCTTTTTTTAATGCAGTAACCGGATAAATATTACTTGTGAAAATAAAATCAAAACATTGTGCTTATGTTTCAGCATATCAGGGTTGCCAGATATTAGAGATTTATGTTAATCAAATTTCAGGTAAATTATGGCCAACAATGGCCATACACACTACCAACTTTTAAAACATTTTCTAATAGACAAAAAATACACGCATGACCAAAACATAAATTCCATGGCAATTAAAATGACAAAATTTGTGAAATTTGGCCAAGAAATAGTCAAATATTGGCAAATCTGCAACACATTAGAATTAAAAGTTATTTATACAATGTTATTTAATTCTATTTTCCAGGAAATAACAAACCCGAGAGAGCCAGCAGTAACAAACACAACCCATAACTGCCGTGTATCCAATGTGAAAGTAAATGCAACAGTTCCAGCAAGTGTGAATAAATAAATTGCCACTGTTGTACCTCTGAAAAAATATATGAAAGACAATAGTCTTAAGTTAAAATCATGAAACTAAAACATCAATATTTAATGTCTATCAAATAAGATAAAGTAGAGTCTCTAAACAAAGTTTGGATAGTGAAGTGCAGTTATTGGATTACTAGTAGCTAGTCTCCTAGATAAGTGTAATATTTTAGCACACTTATGTTGAGTTTTCAACTAGACATAAAAACACCGAAATATAAATAAATTGTGAATAAGCAGCAGTAATCTTTTTTAATCTAGCAATTTGCATAACAATATACTTTCATTGCATTTACTATTGACATCATAGTATCAAAAGTGCTCAGGATATTCAGCTGTTCCTTAGAACCAGGTTGGTTAAATCTATCTATGCAGGATGTTGTCCCTACTGCTAGTCGGTAAGCATCTTGGCTCTGTGCAAGCTGCCCAGCTTCTTCTAGTGTCATGTTCTGAAAGTCTTTGATGTTAATCTATCTATGAATCATGTAGAAGACTTTTTAACACTTTGCGTTTCATCATAAGCGCATTCCATCATAATATAGTTGTTCCGACTAACGAAAAGGATCTTGTGAAAGGTTATTGAAGTGTTTAATTAGTTCTTCTTCTTCTTCGTTCGTTCTCAAACTCCTGCAGATTATCAGGATGTAATCCGGAGAACGGAATGTATTGTGTCATGGTTCACAGCATTGCTGCAATATCTGCGCCTTTCGGCCTGACACATCTGACTTCAGCATGGCTTTGGGTCACTGACCCTATATGGGATGGGACAGCCAACTCCACACGGGCGCGTTTAATTACAATAAGTAATATGAAAGGGATCCTGTGAGAAGTTAAGTGTTTAATTGCAAAAGTAAGTGTTGGCAATGAAACATACTTGAAATCAAGGCATATTATATTTAAGGATAAATAGTCAGAATTCATAGAATATTGTAATCTACAATACTTATAGAATTGGCCGACCTACTTGAAAGTTTTGGTTTTGTCCAACCAAATTCCTGCAACAATTGAACCCAGTACACCGAGCAAGACAATTGTGAGACCAATCCTTCCAGCATTTTCTCCATCACCCTAAGGTAATTAAATTTCGTTTTCAAACACTGTCTCAAAAATGGGTATGTAATGTTTTATTCAAAATTCACAGAAACTACTAATCTCTTTGTGCTACTAAATATTTGATCTCATAGAAGAAAGTTGATAGCATATCGTTTTCATGAGGTAAAGATCAACCCTGCATTCTTTTTGGCTGTATTGATTTTTAAGGCAATTTTTACGTTGTCATCGCTTTTTGATCGGTCCAGATGAATAATTACCTGTGGCAGAAATTACATTGGTCGTCTTAGACACATGTCATTAAACGATACTTTAGATGTTTTTATTGAAATATTTTTTTCTTTCTACTCATATGTTTTCTTCCTCCTCTTATTTGTCTCCTACGTTAGTCTGTCTAATTATTCTTCATTATCATTGTCATTGTCATTGTCATTGTCATTGCTGTGCCACATCCAATACTTCATCCACCATCACTTTCTTTATCGTCATCCCCCTTTTCGTTTTCTACTTCTTGTCCCACTACCATATTTTTCTTCATCTTCTACTTTCATTCGTCTCATTATTTTACTTCTCTTCCATCGTCTTTATCCATTTTCTTTGTAAATTCTAGATCATTCTAGTCAACATTTGTATCGTTTTCGACTCTTCCTCATACCTCTACGGATTATGTCAATGGATTGTTCTGTGGACACCATCCTCGAGGCAGGCTGTAGAGCTTGTCGGCCAGAGCTGTTTCATATGGTCATAGTTTTTTCTTGTGATGTTGTACAGTGGGCAGTTATGTAGAATTTGTTGTTTTCTTGTGATGTCGTACAGTGGGCAGTTCTGTAAAACTTGTTCTGTGTTTTTTTTGTGATGTCGTACAGTGGGCAGTTCTGTAAAACTTGTTCTGTGTTTTCTGGTGTTGTCCAAAGAGGCACATATCCGTGTCACCAATTCCAAATAACCTCTACACATGTACTCTAAACTTCCATGCATATGTACTTCAAACTTCTCGCACACATGTACTTCAAACTTCTCTCACACATGTACTTCAAACTTCTCGCACACATGCACTTCAAACTTCTCGGACACATGTACTTCAAACTTCTCACACACATGTACTTCAAACTTCTCTCACACATGTACTTCAAACTTCTCACACACATGTACTTCAAACTTCTCACACACATGTACTTCAAACTTCCATACATATGTACTTCAAACTTCTCACACACATGTACTTCAAACTTCCATACATATGCACTTCAAACATCTCACACAGATGTACTTCAAACTTCTCACACAGATGTACTTCAAACTTCTCACACACATGTACTTCAAACTTCTCACACACATGTACTTCAAACTTCTCACACACATGTACTTCAAACTTCTCGCACACATGTACTCCAAACTTCCCGTGCACGTGTACTCCAAACTTCCCGTACATATGTACTTCAAGCTTCTCGCAAATATGTAGACCTACTTCAAACTTCTGGCACACATATACTCCAAACTTCCCGTACATATGTATGTCAAACTTCTCGCACACATGTACTCCAAACTTCCCCTACACATGCACTCTAAATTTTTAGCACACATGTATTCAAAACGTCCTGTGCACATGTACTCCAAACTTTCCCTACATATGTACTTCAAACTTTCCCTACACATGTACTAAAAACGTCATGTGAACATGTATTCCAAACTTTCCCTACACATGTCTTCAAACTTTCCCTACACATGTCTTCAAACTTTCCTTACACATGTCTTCAAACTTTCCCTACACATGTCTTCAAACTTTCCCTACACATGTACTAAAAACGTCCTGTGAACATGTATTCCAAACATTCCCTACACATGTACTCCAAACATTCCCTGCAGATGTACTCCAAACTTCGCGTATATTCTTGTCTTTCTTCTACCTTCAGTACACTAGCTGTGGCAGATCAACACAAAATAAGACTGAGACACATCTTTAAAAAAGAATTCTCCATGAAATTGAGGGACTGTCTGCTTCAAATTTGGATACATCTTACCCATGTGCTACAATCTATGAAGAAGGAATATATTTTCTCTGCAAATTCTTCGTTGATGTTATCCGCCCATTGCTGGTTACATACACTTTCTTCTGCAGACGCCAAGCCATTTTAGATTAATGCTTAATTCAAAACTCATTAAATCCTATTCTCGAAGATACGTCCTCATGAGCAGCGTCTTATGACTAAGAAATTGCAGCATCTTCCCATTATCGATTGTCAACAAACCAGCCGTTAATACAGGTACAAGATTGTCCGTTCTTTCCTTGAGACTCCTGTACTTCCATGTCCAGGATGGAAACCGATAACGCAAAACAATAAGTTATGCAATTCACAAAACAGTTTCAATCACAGGAACAAATAAAGATAACGGTTCAACACTAAGTTGACGTTATGACTATAATGCCTTTATAAATGAAAATAAATGCATGGGAACTGAAGAATAAACAAATACTGTAGTGAACTCAACTACACATTTTGTCTGGATACAAGACTTTTGGTTATATTATCCCTATATCTTTGTTATCTTTGTGTGATTTAGTCACTTTCATCATCATCAAGTGACATATTCTTTCCAGTCATCCCTAGTCATTAATTCAAATGATGTTACTCTCTTGGCCATTGTTTTATTTAGTGTCTTTGCCAGGGCCCGAAAGGGGAGCAAAGAATAGCAACTCTGTTTACCTTCCACGCATGTCGCAAAAGGCGACTAACGAGGTTATGGGATGGAATTGGCTGTCCCATCCTATATATGGCCAGTGACCCAAAGCCATGCTGAAGTCGGATATGTCAGGCCGAAAGGCGAAGATATCGCAGCAATGCTGTAAACCATGACACAACGCAATCCGTTCTCCGGGCTACATCCTGCTAATTTGCAGGAGTTTGAGAACGAACGCAGAAGAAGAAGATTTAGTGTCTATGCTTGCCACTGGAAACACACATGTTCGTACTAAGCATAACTTGGTTCTTATGTTAATATATTGCCACAATTTCTTTAACTGTTTTAATTTTGACATAACTATTGCTTCTCTTCTCTTAATCTCAAATGCGCAGTCGCCTCGCATTGTTTATATTAGTTCCTGAACAGTCAAAATGTGTCACTTATTCTAAATTGCAGTTCTAAATATTCATTTTGGGTTTTGGTTTTGTACACATGTCGGTTGCCATAATTTTTTGTCTTTTTCATGTTTAAAAACAAGTTTTGTTGCTTGTTGAATTTTTGGGTTGACTTAATTATGCCTAGTAGGTTATGTTCGGTTGTTATTAATAGCACTGTGTCATACGCATATATACTCACTTTATTAGTCACGTTGTGAACTGTAAAATGTATAAATTAATGCAATCTGTTGCTATTTAATGGCTATAATTTTACTGCAGTTCAGCGTATTATCCTGTCCAGGTCAATAATTACTAATATATTTCAATACATGAAACATATGTAGGTGACATTACTATTCAACTTTTTTTGAAATTACAGGCACTACTTAAACAATTGTAGCATATCCTATTCAGGACGTAGCTATCAACCCAGCATGTTATGGCTGTAGTGAAGTTCTAGGCAATATAAATACGTTCAGTAGTTTTCCATTGTTTTCTGAACGGTCCGGATGCACATGTGCCTGTGGCGGGGATCGAACCCAGTACCTTGGCCGTCACACACTCGTTCTGTACCACGCCGCCACAGAGCCGTCATAATTGTATCGCCAGTACAATGGGAATGATCGGGTTTTAGACCACTAGCAAGTTTGGCCGCTCTGGGTTTGTGAAACGTGCCCACTAACCAGTTTGATTTCCGAGACAAATCAAGAACAATAGCTCCATGTACAATGATGTAGGTTGTAAGCATTGCGCTGTATTACACTTACACATGTCACTTTTGGGACCATTTAAAGCAATAAAAATAAATGCAATGCCGTCGTGGTTACAGGATTTCATGAATCATAACCTCCTCCATTATTTTTTTAATAGTCACAGCTATGGTATAGGCCTAACCAAATTAGGCTATGGCGTAGCAGTTAAATCATTTGTCTTGTGCTCAAAAAGTCGCGGGCTCGAATCCCGATCATAACATCTTGTTTCGTAATGACAATCTTAGCATGCGGCGTTCCGCTTGGTTGAGAGGGATGAAGTACATATGTGGTAACCCGAGTACAATTAAGTCAACCCTCTACGCATTTCCCTCTTGTTATAAGTACATTGGAATAATGTCCGTTGTTAAAAAGAATGTACCTAGAACAGGTACTTAATCATCATCAGGTGACATATTCTTTACAGAACGTAGTCTTCCCTATGGATCTCTTGAATTCTCCGGAATCTTGAGCAAGTTTTCCTGCCTCTTTTAGTGACACGTGCAGGCATTCTTGAATATCTTTTGTCCAAGGGTAACTTAGGCGGCCTTTGCTAAGTACTAAACAGGTACTTAGAACAAAAACCCCCACTAAAACATGACTTCTTGGAGGTGACATGAAATAAATGTGAGACATATTCATACGCAACACTAATTCGGACAGTTACAAGTTTTGACACGTTTTATAAGGAGAAACAGACACAGAGAATAAAGAACAAATCTATTTCTACACTCATCCGCATCGCTGAGGATAGAATTCGCTGGAGGACTCTGTGTGCTGAGGCATCCAATGTGGTACCCCTACGACCCTGAAGGGTTACGGGTTTATTGATTGATTGATTGATAAGGAGAAACTGCAACTAATTTCTGAACTAAACTATATGTAATCACAAATTATATATTTATACTTACGGGAAAGTAGTTAAGTATTATTGTATTAAGTACAGTAGATATGGCATAATATGAGCCTGTATTGATTCCTGAAAAGAGGAAAAAAAAACAATGTCATTGAAAGAAATCAAAGAAAGCTGTACTTGTTTTGTTTTTAATCTTACAAATTATAAGTCCCTCATCATTTCTACAGTTCTGTTAATGCATTGGTTAATTCCACATAAGTGATACATTTTCTGCAGTCCAATGAAAAAAAAGTGTCAAAGAACCAGTGGTTCCTTCTTTACAATCATGAGCGGGCCTTATGAAGGAGATAAAGGCTATAAAGAGGAACTGTTATGATTGATGTCAGAGGACTATATTTTCACGCATACATACTTTTAATGACTCAATGAATATGCTTTGCAAAGTTAAAGTGGGAGTTGTCCCCCATCAATTGGTGGAGTTATTGGCGCTATCTATGACCACAAAGATTACCTTTATATTCATGCCAGACATGCGGGTGTTGAGGGTAATGAACGTGACGATAAACTATTGAACATGACCACAGTGCCAATAGGTACATAAATGGATCGAACTGGCATAGCTAATGCTACAAGGGACCTCGTCGGTTCAGAAAATTTTCAAAAGTGTGAATCATGGCCTCTTTCAAGACGGATTGAGTTTGAGGTAAACATTGGAGCATCCAGTAAAGAGAAACATAATAGATATACCAAGATACTTTTTATACACTATAAATCAAGCATCGATCTTGAACTGTCAGCAGCTACATTCTGTTATATTTATTAAGATAGGAATCGGTGCATCTATAGACTTTCCCGGTGTGCGCTGATGAACATGCAGTCATAGCTCAAAATTAAAGCAACGGTAGATGACCTTTTTTTCCTTGAGATTTTTACGGGCTACTTTGTGTGTGCTTTGTGTCATAGTAAGTTCCTTTTTACTTCAATGTGTCTAAAAATCGATACATTATTGTTGTGGTTTCCGTAAGGCACAGCTGGAAACAGGGTAATGAAATTTTGCTAATCACTGGAGACACGTATTAACACACACGTGCAAATACAAAACGACGTTTCGACCAAAAAGCCTTTATCAACTGACGTTCACATGACCTAACAAAATGTAGGGATGACCAGAAAGATTGAAACTAGTACAGTTTTGATGTACATATCATCAGATTACTGTAAGATACATGTTTGTGGTATACCGAAAATATGCCATACGCGCGTATGCTTAAACCGTGACTCGCGAGTGTCGTTAAGCTGGGAATCATTAATCATTATGTGTTTGTCTTACTAATGTGTGTGATTAAAAACAAGAATTACAATGTATCAGATACTACGGTCGAAATAAAGGAAAGCAAAGGAATTGTGTTGGTTACGTTTGTCCATTGCAGTGGGTGTTTGATGAAATCTGTCGTGAAATAAGAGAATATGTTATGATTCCTGTACCAGATAGATCAACAGCAACTTTAAAAGAATGAATTAGTCCAAGAAGTACTTTGCTATCAGACATATGGTAATCATATTATGCAGTCGAAACACAATGCTGCATAGGAATACTGTTGGGAATCATTTTCTGCACTTCGTGGATCCCGTGAATGGAACACATAAACAATCCACCGATTGATGTTGCCATTCTGCGAAGGAAGGTAGGCAACCTGTCGACAATTGAGTACACTCCATTAAAGCCAGTGCACTAACGACTGTGCTACTTCGGCCACACATTATATACGACCTGCCAGCAAATACAAGTTTATGTCATTCATTTTGGCTGATCCTTTTTTCATTATTTGCAACCTTGTATCGCCTGCAAATAAAAATCTCAGATTGGTTAAAGGTCAGCCAACTGGTGTGACCAGCCGTAAGGTCTTAATATTGCGGAGAAAACAATGAATCGAAAGTCACATAAGGCATATGACAAGGAACAATATAAGGAACATCACAAGTAACACGACAAGGAACATGACAAGAAACACGAGAAGGAACATGACCAGGAAAAAAACAAGAAACACAACAAGCAGCACTACAAGGAACATGACAAGAAACATGACAAGCACCACAGAAGAAAAATGACAAGGAACATGATAAGGAACACGACAAGAAGCGTGACATAAGCAACATGACAAGGAACACGAGAAGGAACACGACAACGAACATGACAAAAACACGACAAGAAACATGATAATTTACATGCCATAAGAAACATCACAAGGAACATGACAAAATCATCACAGACATTCACTTACCGTAAGCTATTGCAAGAAGAACAAATCCAATATTTTTACAGAGATGTTTGAGTGAATGAATGTAGTTTTCATTTGCTGCTGCTTCTACTGCTAGCTGCTGTGCTCGACTGGGAGGCTGTGGAGGCTTGTCCTGAAAAACTGAAGAGAATTTTTGAAAACATGCATTTGAAGATAATCAATCAATCAATCGATCAATCAATCAATTAAGTTCTATAGCGAGTGGCGTAGGAGATCATGTTTCTCCATAACTTTCTATCTCTTGTGCGGTTAGTAAGTTCAGTTGGTGCTTTTTTTAAAACCACAGTGACAATTCATCCAGAAATTTCTCTCTTTATCTTCCTCTGTCTCTTTTCCCCCTTGATCTTTCTGGTGGTTATTAAATGTTCAAGTTTTGCTTTTTTCATCACATACCCTAAAAATCTGGATTGTTTTCAAAAGTTCTCACATTCCTTGTTGCTATCTTGATTCCAGTAACACAGGCAGTCATAAACATAGCTCTTTCGAACTTACTCATTGTTCATAGCGTATGCAACACAGTCGTCCATATTGTACTGGCAATGCGATTAGATGTATAAGAGGTGGCTAAATATTCAACAACGGTTGAAAAACAATCAACCACCGATGATGGATGTGTCGGGCCATTCGCGGAAATGAAACGGCGACACAACGCATTTTAATTCTCTGACATCATGCTGGAAATCTAGTAGGACCATGGTCCTGCTACGAAGGAGATCCAGCGGGAATTTGAGAATGAACACTAAAGAAGAAGAAGAATAAGGAAAAACAGTCTTATACATGATATGATTTAATTGTAATAATAATAATAAAAATAATAATAATAATAATAATAATAGTCATAGTAATAACAGGTGGTGCCGAAAGAGTAAAATGCAAGCCGGTGGATACTTAATAATATTAGACAGAGAAAGAGACGATCTGCATTTTTTGAACACGTTATGAAGCAGGGAGACATGGAGAACATAGTTACAAAATACAAGATAGAAGGCAAGAGAGATCGAGGACGACAACGTGGGAAAAGATTAGATATTCTGACGTCTTTACTTGGTTATGTGTAAACAGCGATCCTGATAACATACACTGGAAATAGATACTTTTGGAAATCATAATAACCTGCGGATATCGGCACGACATCCGATGACAGTGAGTAATACTAATAATAATAGTAATAATCATAACAGTACTACTAATACTACTACTACTAGGCTAACTACTACTACTACTACTACTACTACTACTAGGCCTACTACTACTACTACTACTACTACTAGGCCTACTACTACTACTAGGCCTACTACTACTACTAGGCCTACTACTAATACTACTACTATTACTACTACTACTAATAATAATAATAATAATAATAATAATAATAATAATAATAATAATAATAATCTCGCTATCTATCTGTTGTGATTTCCACTGGTACCATTAAGCATCGTTGGGGTAAGCTGCTGTTGTCTGCCTTTGGCCAATATATAGTAATAATAATAATAATAATAATAATAATAAAAATAACTAAAATAATAATATAAATACATGTATAAACTGAACACAAGTTGAAGTAACATGTAAATATTATAGACATGAACATATTTCTAAGTGGATACATAGGCCTGTATATTATAAATAGAACAACGATGGGAGTAAACTGTATAAAATGAGATTCACAGACCTTGGCATTGATCTCACGCGCTTGCAAGTATTGATATATAACAGTGGTCATAAAATCGTTCCGTAAGGTGCATTCTGATAGCACGTAGATTCAAAACTTGCAAGAAGAATGTCTATATGGAACCTCTTCTTCTTCGTCGTTCGTCCTGAAAAGGAATTTTGTGGCGTTATATCTGTTTACAGATTTGTTGCGATACTGCATCTTCCGGTCGACATATCCGACTTCGGCACTGTTATTTTTGTTGATGGGTTGTCCTTTCCCCTTCGATCCCTAGAACTTGGCCAGTCTATATTACTGTACTCCTGTTTCCAGACCCACTGCGTGGAAGTGTCCTAGGGTCTTGGTCAGTTTTGGTTAGCTGACCCTGATGGGCAGTTACTAGCTATGTGTCACTAGTTCTAGCACTCTGGTGTGCTTGGCATCTGGATCCATATGGAACAAAACAATAGCTCACAAACGCATTAATTCATATACTACACAATGACATTGGGCCAATGGGAATAAGCCTATCAACTAGATAGCCAGCCGACCAACCAGCCAATCAGCCAACCAGCCAGCCGACCAACCAGCCAATCAATCAACTAACCAACCAGCCAGCTAGCAAACCAACATATGTGTGTCATGTGACGTATTCCTTCCAGAACGTTGTCTTCCCAGTGAACTCTCTCTGTCTTGGTTGATGTGGCTTGCATTTTCTAGCGATGAATTCATGTTATCTTTAATGTCGTCAGTCCAATGTCTTCTTCGACCAACATATATACTCCATAAATCGTGTTGGTTTGACAATGAACACATGAAAAAAGACTATTATATCATTAACAAACAGTCATGTAATACTCACATATGATTAAACAGAAGAAGACGATTGTTGTAAAACCAGCAGTGATGTAGAACATAATACTGAAATGGGTGCTAAGTTCGTCCATGTTGTCAGACATGGGGACTATTATTGGTGGAAGTAAGAATCCTGCTGCCACGCCTAACTGATACAAGTATAGTAGATTACACATGGAAAGTTACATTTTAAAATTTATATATATTCATTCATTCATTTTCCTTTTGCGCTGAAGTTAGCGCATAGGGCAGATCTTTCCAAATTCTGTCTGTTCAAAGCTATTCTGTGCAGTTCTTGAATAGTATGAATATTGGTTGTTTTACTTTCTCTAAGTATTGTTCTTCTGAGTGTTTCTTTTGGTCTACCCCTGGCTCTTTAGTTTGAATGTATCCATTCAAGAGATTGGTGGTGTTATTATGTTGATGTCTGCGCCAAGGACATGCCAGGTGTAGGACCAACGGCGTTTTCTGATAACATCTGTGATGAAATTTTGATGTGTCTCTTCTCTGATTTCATCATTCGATTTCAATTCACTCCAATGGGTGTTAGTTATCCTACGAAGACATTTGTTCTCGAAACTCAGTAATTTCTTTTCTGAAGATAAAGAGCTTTTCCAGCTCTCACATCCATATGATAGCACCGGAATAACGCAGGAATTAAATAAGCGCATTTTCGAGCGTGTGCTGATTGACTTTGACTTCCAGATATTAGACAGTCTGTTAAATGCACTTAATGTTAGGGCAATGCAAGTTGTAATTTCTGGCATGACATCACCGTCGAGTGTTAATTTGCTACCTAGATAGGATAATTTGTGTAATTTTTCAAGTTGTTGTCCATTTAAAGTAATTTCGTTAGGTGAATTGGTGAAGTCCATAATTTTTGTTTTTGATGAATTGATTTGGAGACCTATTTGTCCTGCGATGAGTTTTAATCTATCAGTTTTTGTTTGTGCATCTTGATGGTTATATATATATATATATATATATATATATATATATATATATATATATATATATATATATATATATATATATATATATATATAGTAACAGTGGCAATATAGGGTCAGAAAGATACCTGAACCCATTGGAGCCCAGACGCCCACAGGTACCCACCCACACAATTTTTTTCGAGACATTTAACAAAATATGCGTTTTTTTAAAAAACCGGGATGTGTATTTAAAAAAAAGAGTATATAGAAAGGTACATAATAAATATACTAATTATAAAAAGAGAAAGCCCTGTATAACAGTTTAATAAATAGAAATGGATACACGGTGGATACATCCTTTACAGCCCTGACAGTAGGACCGACTGGTTGTGGAAAAACTGTATTTGTCAAAGAGTTTTAAAAACATTTGAGTCAGATCGTGGACCCTGTTCCAGAAGAAATTATCTGGTGTTATGGTGAGTGGCAGGCGTCGTATGAGAATATGGCAGGTGTTCAGTTTATTGAAGGGTTACCAGACATGGAACATAGGAAGGGTGATATGAAACTAGTGTTGGTACTTAATGATTTGATGAATGAAACTGATGTTAGAGTGACCAAATCGTTTACTAAAGGTAGTCATCATAGGAGTCTAAGTGTAATGTACATTGTGCAGAATCTCTTTCGGTAAAAACAAAGAAAAACGAACAAGTAGTCTCAACTCACACTATATTACCCTCTTCAAGAAGGATAGAGATGGGTCACAGATTATACACTTAGCTAGTCATAGTCAATCATAGTCATGTCCTTATTGGACCATAACCTAGAAAATTGTACTTATTCTTTGTTTTATTGCTAGTTATTTATTTTTAACATTGATAGGATTCTATAGTAATCTTTATACTTGGTTTAGTATTTACTGAGACAAGGCTACGAACGACGAGAAAGCCTAGAGTACCACAACTACTTACGACAAGACATGGCTACAATCAACGAAAAAAAACGAATATCTGCGTATCATATGATCATAAGAAGAAGTTACAATTCCCAACTTACAATAAAATGATTTTAAAAGTGTACAGGGCATAATGCTACATAACGACACAAGACTTGATCAAGCTATCTAAGAAAACCATACTTTTCTACCAGTGACTTAGGGTTAAGGTTAGGTTTAGGGTAGGATTAGGTTTAGGGTAGGGTTTAGGATTAGGTTTAGGGTAGAATTAGGGTAGGGTTAGGATATGAAGTCAAGACAGGAAAGTATGGTTTTCTTAGATAGACAGCTTGATCAAGTCTTGTGTGTCGTTATGTAGCATTATGCCCTGTACACTTTTAAAATCACTTTCTTGTGATTTGAGAATTGTAACTTCTTCTTACCATCATCTTCTAGACTGGAGATCTTCTCAGTTTATTTTCTCAGTAGTTTTTGTTCATTTATTGTGTATTTAGCTGTGGAAAGTTTACATTCATTGGCTTGAAATGCCACTGGTAGTTGTAGGTCAGATACATTTTTAGTTTTGACTGTCCTTGTAACACCGTGAATCACTGTGGTGAGTCTGGTTTCTTCAGCGTAAGTAGTTCTATTGTCCCATATCTGCTTTTGGTAAAACTGGTTTCTCTTTCGTCCTACCTTGTTGTAAGTAGTTGTGGAACGTAAGTCTGTGGGTAGGGGAAGTTTATTTGCCACCTCTACACTGTATTACCATAAGGAGGTATTGGTCTTTAGTCGTATTCCTCCATCTGAGCTGTCGGTGTTGTGTCATCCAGTGGGTTCTCAGCGGAGTCCATTATTAACGTGGAGATACATTTTTACGTTGGGGTGTTGAAGACCAGTTGTTACTGTCAGACGCCTATTGACTTAACAATTCCATGTCTGTTGTTGATTTCAGTTTGATTGTTCGTTGTAAGGATTTGTATTGAAGGTGTTATTATGAGTGTAGTCTCAGCTGTGAAGTTTGATGTTTATGACCTTTGTTTTGTATATTGTTAATATGATTAGTATTTGTTGTTCGTTTTGCTGTTTGTGCTAAATTTGATTTGTCTGACTTGAAATGTAAAGTTGGATGTTTTGTTAGGGGTTGTGAAGTTTCTACCGTCTTAGTGTGGAAAAGCGTTTCGTCTTGTTGATATGATTTTTGTCGGTTGTTCGATTTGTTGTTTGTGCTAGGTTTCCTTTGTTTATATGGAGTTGTGAAGTTTGATCTTTCTGTTCTTTTTTGTGTGTTTTATTAATATGATTTGTATCAGTTGTTCGTTTTAATGTTTTTCTTGTATACTGCAATTGTTAAGTTTGATGTTGTGATAGCAGATGTTATGTTTCTGTTGTCATGGTTTCAAAAGTTGTTGCGTCTTGTTAGCATGATGTGTATAAGTTGTTAATTCCCAACCCTCTAGCTGCGGGCGTGGTTTTTAATAAATATCCCTTGAGTTTAAAACTATTTATCAATGCGTAACGTTGACCAGAAAATAGTATTTGTGATATTTACCTGGTTTCCAAATACTCCAATGGATGTAGCTGTCGATACCTCACCTTGACCAAACCAAACAGCTGCCAACCTGGGAGGAATTGCTAGGACGGCCAACTGCGATATACCACATAATGTCTGTGCAAACATCAGAAGTCCAAATCTAGAAAATTATAACAATAAATCGAGAAAATATTTTTGGTTTATTCATTAATTTGGCTATCAGAATATTTGATGTGGTCACAAAATTTCTATATGATTTTAACTGCTTTAAACGTTTATGTTGCCGATAGAAACAAAGATCTCAACCATACTCAAAACAAGAATGAAGTTTTGCTAACCACTGATAACACACATAAATCAACGATTATGTTCTTGATAAAGGCCTTTTTGTTGAAACATTGATTTATGTGTTTTATTAAGCAGGTGTTACATGTGATTAGTGAAACTTCAATACCATGTTCAAAGTTTCGTATGCTGGATTACAGTTTTGCTGCAGTTAGTACAAATTAACATAAGAACAAAATTTGAACAGGTGCGCTGTGCCAGAAAAAATATTCAATATTAAAGTCGCAGGACAAAGTTGCCAAAACTAAAGCATGACCATCACCAATAAAGACCTTCCAAAATAATTAATTAGGACCTCATTCGTTACTTTTTAGATTATTTTTGGGCTTTCAGTTGTGTTCACTATTTATATACTTGGAATCGCAACAAAAAATAATCAAGGCGACCCGAAGTATATAAATAGTGACCAACCGAAATCCAAACAATAATCTAACACGTAATGAATGGGGTACTAATTAATTCTGTTGGAAGGTCTTTTATACTGGCGACTGACTCGAATGAAGTCATGCAGAAAGTCAAACTTTGGTCGTGTTTAGAAGATGAACAGCTGGTGCATCAAAAATAAATGCGTGGGAAATGCTAACAGGGCGCGAGAAGAAGAAGCAGACAAAAGTTGCGATACACATACGTATGAAAGATATATTGAAACCTTGGTTATCGCTTCTGAGAACTGGAAAAAAACTGAGGCAAAATTGCGTCGTATGGAAAACAAGCCTGCGAAGTGGTGTTTGAACATTAGAGAACTATTAATATTGTGCACAGCGGATAAACCAAATCTCAGACTCTGGTAGCAACTCTTAAAATGTTAAATAAAATAATGCTCTCTTGCTTCTTCTGCAACTGATAAAATCGATTATGGATAGGCAGAATTAGCGATGAGAAGACATGTTTGACGTATGTCAATTCCAAATGATACAAAATTGCTTCAGACCGTCTGACAAGAAGAATAAGACAATATAAACGTATAAAGTTGTGTCTTCAGTTAAGTTTCGAAATATTCTAAATACATCTAATCAGTTGTAGCCAGCCTGCTCTGTCCCCCATCACCACTAACTTCCAGTAAATGATTTAATTAGGTACGCTATCATCCCTGCTATCATCAACAAGTCATCTCAGTTTCCGCTGTGTGAGAGTGTGCAAATATTTGGATTGCCAACTCGTGAAAGCACTGAGATTTTTGAGATTTTATCTTTCATGAAATGCCATAAATAGAAATTAAGCATCCCTGTTGAAAAATATTGAAGTATTTCTATTTGTTCATAATTTTATAAGGTATGCCTCTATGTCGTAGAGAAGTGTTCAGTTTAAGGTATGCCTCCATGTCGTAGAGAAGTGTTCAGTATAAGGTATGCCTCTATGCCGTAGAGAAGTGTTCAGTATAAGGTATGCCTCTATGTCGTAGAGAAGTGTTCAGTATAAGGTATGCCTCCATGTCGTAGAGAAGTGTTCAGTATAAGGTATGCCTCTATGTCGTAGAGAAGTGTTCAGTATAAGGTATGCCTCTATGTCGTAGAGAAGTGTTCAGTATAAGGTATGCCTCTATGTCGTAGAGAAGTGTTCAGTTTAAGGTATGCCTCCATGTCGTAGAGAAGTGTTCAGTATAAGGTATGCCTCTATGCCGTAGAGAAGTGTTCAGTATAAGGTATGCCTCTATGTCGTAGAGAAGTGTTCAGTATAAGGTATGCCTCCATGTCGTAGAGAAGTGTTCAGTATAAGGTATGCCTCCATGTCGTAGAGAAGTGTTCAGTATAAGGTATGCCTCCATGTCGTAGAGAAGTGTTCAGTATAAGGTATGCCTCCATGTCGTAGAGAAGTGTTCAGTATAAGGTATGCCTCTATGCCGTAGAGAAGTGTTCAGTATAAGGTATGCCTCTATGCCGTAGAGAAGTGTTGAAAAATTTCAATTGTTTAAATAATTTTCCACGCAATTGAGTGACAACACCGACGATAAAGTATTATTGTCACTGATTACTAATATAACTAATAAATAGCAAATATAAAATTAATGAGAAATACAAATACACAAAGGAACAGAGAATTTCCACGTTACTGTACAATAGGGACATTTATCAAGAAACAACGAACTAGAAATAAATACACAAACCTGTCAATACAATGAGATGGTCTTACATCCACATATTATTGTATTTGAAAAGATTACACAATCATGTTTAGTTATAAGCAATAACGGTTCTCGTTTGAATTTAAGCACCATTGACATACACAAATCAAACTAGGTCAGTGAAATGCTTCAAAAATATAAATCATGAGAGTTAAACCGGATTAAGTGAATGCTTCACGTCAATGATGTTAACTGTACACACAGACATATACAAATATACAACACAGTGCACATGTAAATCTAGGAACAGGGTGACGAAGTTATGCTAATAACTTGAGACACACATAATAACACATTATGAAGCTTGACTGTTTCCCTGAGCAAGAGAAGAATGTTGACCACGACATGTTATATCAAGACTTTGTTCTTCAAGAAAAATTCACTATTGCCCAGTCAAATAATGTTTATCATTATATATGATTGTCCTGAGCAAGAAATAATATGTTGGTATAATTTATAATGAGTAATTATAATGAAAACTTATTTCATCAATAAGTTTATTATACTAGACTAAGGTAGTTAATGTCCCAAAAGAATTGTCAAAGTAACAATACTGATGATTGACATGTGGTATCAACTGCATCAGGTTAACCTAAAAGTAATATATGCGCCGCGTCATAACTAAAAAATACTATTTAGAGCCCCATCGGGCTAAAGAAAAGGTTTTTCGACCATTTACCACGCAAATAAAGCTAAATCTGGCATAACGATCTAAAAAAAAAGCAGCACACTCTACACGTTTATATTCACTCTCGCCCGTGTTTTACCGGGGCCCGAAAGGGGAGCAAAGAATAGCAACACTGTTTACCTTCCACGCATGTCGTAAAAGGCGATTAAGGAGGTTATGGGATGGAGTTGGTTGTCCCATCCCATATAGGGTCTGTGACCCAAAGCCATAATGAAGTAGGATGTGTCAGGCCGAAAGGCGCAGATATCGCAGCAATTCTGTAAACCATGGCACAACGCATTCCGTTCTCCGGACTACATCCTGCTAATCTGCAGGAGTTTGAGAACTAATGCAGGCAGAAGAAGAAAGAAGAATATTCACTCTGATGCTACATATCACACGGCAAGACAGATCCGACTGGAGTCCCGGAATCAGGATAGTTCAGAACCTCAGACACGACGCTGCTCAGCAAAAACGTGCAAGAAGAGAGGTAAGAGCTGCTTCAAGAATTTCCAGACACGAATAGGATTTATTAGTCAGAGCCGGACACATCGCAAACATTATTATCCCCATCCCAGTTTAGGTAGAATGTTCATAGTCGACTCCGTTGAACGAACAAAATATTATGTATATGCATGCAGGGCCGGATTTAGACTTGATAAAGTCCTAAGCTTTCCGGACGTGCGGCTTTGGGACAAATAATGCTGCAATATATTTACGTGTATATGACAATCGCTCAGGAAAGTGGGGGCCCTAAGCTATAGCTTGTGTAGCTTATATGTAAATCCTGCACTGTATAATGTATGCTCATAAAAAAATTCATTGTCTCTTCACAGTTATCAGCTAGTGAGTGATACATTCGCTTTCCACTAGGACTTTTCATTCTCGACTGTGCTAGTGATACATTCGGTTTCCACTAGGACTTTTCATTCTCGACTGTGCTAGTAATACATTCGTTTTCCATTAGGACTTTTCATTATCGACTGTGCTAGTAATACATTCGTTTTCCATTAGGACTTTTCATTCTCGACTGTGCTAGTGATACATTCGCTTTTCATTAGGACTTTTCACTCTCGACTGTTCTATATCACCTTTATAACAGTTCTTCTTCATCTGAATTCGTTCTCGAACTTCCAACTGTTTTTTAAGGAAGTATTCGGGAGAACGAATTGCATAATACCGTTGTTTATAGGATACGATATCTGCACTTTTTAGTATCGCCGTTCCGATTTCGACATGACATTTTTTAGCACAATGAATTTTTACAGGAAAAGTTGACCAACTCTCTGTAGCCGCCGCTTATGACATTTCTGGTATATAAAAAAAACAAAAAACTTCTTGTAATTATTGTTTAAATGTCAACCATCTTCCAATTTTAATGTTCGTACATTGATTAGTTTGTCCTTCTCTCGTGGTATTCAAATTATCCTGCCATAGCATTTCATTTGGAAAGAAGCAATTATCTTTTTACTTCTTGATTTATTGTTAATTATTTACAAACATAACTTTCTACCTGGAACATGCTCTTATGAAACGTAATTTAGCTTTAATGTTGGTGACTCCATAAATATTTTCCATTTCTGTCAATTTTGATTTCACTGTATATTATGGCTACATATAATTAAGTAGAAAATAAAGCAAACAGTGCAATAAAAATACACAATGAGAAGTAGAAATTGTCAATAAGAAAGACAAACGATATATGTACCTGTCTGAGGATACACTGGCACATTTAAGCCATGCACCAACAGCGTTCAATAAAGATCCAACAATGCAACAGACTCTTAACCCTTTCGCATCCAGTAGCCACGTAGCAGGAATGATGAAAGGAATGTACACTAACATGTACACCATAGATAACCAGTCGATAGCTGTATTACGCTGGTGATCAATGATATTATAAAATTGTAAAAATACGATAGAGATTGTTGAATCCCGTAACTATTACAGAATAAAGGCTCATATAGGATTCTAAACATATTTGGGGCAAAGCGTCTTGTATATTTGGCACACCCCAAGACATAACTTCAAAGAACATACAACCTTTTTTTCTTAAATGTGACTTGTCCTTTACAGAAGGTTGCCCTTACTAGTACTACCATTATATAACTCAATCCGATGCAAGATATTCTACTTTCTCCAGTGACACATATTTAGATGCCCATTCAGTTTCCATTGACGCCATGAACGTTCTATTTTACTCTTTCATGGATACACGTACTTACAAGATTAGCAGTTTTACCACATTGTGTCATTTCTACCTATTCGCTAAACCCTTTATTGCCTTTCAGCGTCAGGGGTAGAATAGTTCTCTGGAGATGCTCTTCGTTGTGTCCTTTAATATGCTTAAATTATGCTGATTCTTCTTCTTCTTCTGCGTTCGTTCTCAAACTCCTACAGATTAGCAGGATGTAGTCCAGAGAACGGAATGCGTCGTGCCATGGTTTACATCATTGCTGCGATATTTGCGCCTTTCGGCCCGACATATCCGACTTCAGCATGGCTTTGGATCACTGACCCTATATGGGATGGGACAGCCAACTCCACCCCATAACCTCCTTAGTCGCCTTTTACGACATGCATGGAAGGTAAACAGTGCTGCTATTCTTTGCTCCCCTTTCAGGCCCCGGCAACATACGGGCGAAATTATGCTGATTAAACGTATACTTTATTTGCTGTTCATATGCCCTTCATCTTATATGTTAAGGATTTTTCGTACACCTACGTTGAATTGTATCTCTATTCACATTACTCTTAAGAACTTTTTTGATATTATCAGTGTAACAGGATCGGATAGATATGATTTTATAGTGTAACAATACCGTATGGATATGATTTTTATAGTGTAACAGGACCGTATGGATATGATTTTTATAGTGTAACAGGACCGGATGGATATGATTTTTATAGTGTAACAGCACCGTATGGATAAGATTTTTATAGTGTAACAGGACCGGATGGATATGATTTTTATAGTGTAACAGTACAGGATGGATATGATTTTTATAGTGTAACAGGACCGGATAGATATCATTTTTTTATATTCTAAGTAGGTGGTTCTCAACGTGGGTCAAATCATCAACCACTGGGGTCAAGGTGACTTGTTGAGATGCTAGGGACATTTTAGTTTGAAACTGAAGTGGGCAGAGACTCGTTTGGTGAGGTGGGCTGACAGGAAGGTAACTATTCGAACGATATACGTCAATATTTAAGATAAAGCTTAAGAACCCTTGGGGACTTTCACAGAAATCCAATGACCATTTACAGGCAACATATGACACAAAAAAGAACAATTTGTTACAAATTGCGACCACGGATCAATACAATTTGGGAACAACTGATCTAGATAGTCAGTGTTATTAGGGTGGTCGGCGATAAAGATCAGACATCGATGCAATACGAAGCTGTAATACTATTGTGACATATTTTTCAGCAGCTAAAATCATGACTTAGCACATTCTCAATCTCTAGAATGGGAGTTCATATTCTGACAAGGTTTGGCTTGTATGTTCTTTGAAGTTACATTAAATAATCAAATTTTGTGACAAATAGTTGCAATTTTAAAAACCCTACACATTCTACAAGTAACTAATTAACCAGAAAATATCAGATTTCAGTAGATAATAAATAAGATTTAATACAAATTCTAGTAGATAATAAATACGATTTAATACAAATTCTAGTAGATAATAAATAAAATTTAATACAAATTCTAGTAGATAATAAGTGAGATTTAATACAAATTCTAGTAGATAATAAATTAGATTTAATACAAATTCTAGTAGATAATAAGTGAGATTTAATACAAATTACCGTAGATAGTAAATGAGATTTATCTACAGTAGATAACACAGATTACAGTAGATAATAAGGGAGATTTAATACAGTAGAAAATATAGAATCCAATAGGGAAAGTTATTTTGCAACCCAAATATCCTCAGACATTCTGTATAGAGGAATTTCCAACTCAACATTCTTAGAAATTATCTATAAAGGAAGTTAATTTTGTAACTCAAATAATTCACATAAATTCTTTATAAAGGAAGTTATATTCTATCACAAATACTCCCTGGAGGTATATATGTGGCCTGTGACAAATTGGTCAATTACCCTAATTAACGGATCTGCCATTTTAATAAATAAGTGTTAAGCCAAATTAAAACTGAAATCAGAGCTTACTCTTGCTTCTAGCTGTCAGCGTTGCCATTGTAACACCCCAGTAAAAAAAAAAAATTAAGCCCACAGTCTTATCTCTAATTCGACAGAGCCACTATAAGATATAGTGCCTGCGGACTTCGTCATTTCACTAATCTTGGCCTATCTGTATGATCCGTACTTTTCATTGGCTGGATACACAAAGTATGCTACTGAAAAGCTCGGATCAGTCTAGATAAGTGACGCAGTTAGCAGGGCCTAAACCTCCAGTGAGGCCATGTATACCTGAAAATCATCATTTGGTAAACTTTGGTTGTAGTAGCTGCTGAGAACATCAGATATGATGTTGAGATGTATCCACTGAAAAGCGTTGCTGAACGAGTACATGACAAACAGAAACAACATCAACCACCGTCGCCGATAAACGTGAGGTAAATTCTCCTGTGGTTTTTTAATACTTGGAATAAGAATTGCCGCATTGTCCACATCGTCTTCTGGTGCAGGTCTTGAATCTGTGAGTCCTGTCAGGAATATATCATATAATATTCATTGTCAGATCAAATTTACACAATTGTGATCTCTAGCTTTTTTTGTTTCATGTATAGTGTGGTACTACGAAAATATGTTACAAATATGTGAATAATCAACACAAAAACGGTGGACACATGGGATTGAAATAGACTGCCACTACACACATTGAACATCGATACATTAATGCAGCGACGAAGAGAAAGGAAGAGATACAAGTGATACAATAGTTGTAAAGAAAGAGAAGAAGAAGTAGGAAAAGGAAAGAGAAAGGGAAGAAGAAATAGAAAAAGGAAAGAGAAAGGGAAGAAGAAATAGAAAAAGGAAATGGAAGAAGAAATAGAAAAAGGAAAGGGAAGAAGAAATAGGAAAAGAAAAGAGAGGGAAGCAGAAAGAGAAGTAGATAAAGGAAAGAGAAAGAGAAGAAGAAAGAGAAGTAGGAAAATGAAAGAGAAAGAAGAAGAAAGAGGAGAAGTAGTAAAAAAAGGAAAGAGAAGAAGAAAGAGTAGGAAAAGGAAAAAGAGGGAGGAAGAAAGAGGAGAAGTAGTAAAAAATAAAAAGAAGTAGGATAAGGAAAAAGACAGGGAAGAAGAAGTAGGAAAATGTAAGAGGAAGGAAAGAAGAAAGGGAAGAAATAGAAAAAGGAAAGGCAAAACGAAAGAGAAGACGCAGGGAAGAAGAGAAAGGGAAGAAGAAAGGGAAGAAAAAGTAGGAAAAGGAAGGAGAAAGGAAAAACGAAAGAGAAAAGAAAAACGAAAGCGAAGAAGAAGTAGGAAAAGGAAAGAGAAAGAAAGAGGAGAAGGAGTTGGAAAAGGAAAGATACATGGAAGAAAGAGAAGTAGAAAAAGGAAAGTGAAAGTGAAAGGGAAGAAGAAACAAAAAAAAGAAGAAAAAAATTATTTATATAGCTGACCTAGGTAAATAGAAATTGCGGGAGGGGGAAGGGAGTGTTAAAAAAACAAATATAAGTGGGACTGTGAAAGAAATGAATGTAAGGGAGATTGTAATAAAATAATGAATGTAAGAAGAGACTGTAAAAAATAAAAATTTGCTCCGAATGAACAATAAATCGGAAAAAAATAAGATGAAGTGTTTAAAAAAGGAACACAAATGTACAACAACAGCGTTCCTACCAATGGATCTTTACGGTGATAAAGACAATCACATAAAAGAAACTGAAAGTAAACAATGATAGTAAACAATGATAGTAAACAATGATAGTAAACAATGATAGTACTACATTGAATGAAGTAGTGTACTGAAGAATAAGACAATCATAGAGATGTACCGTATAATAGTCAAAATGGCGTAGAATAACAGCTTTGCTTGTTTCTGCTTGCCTGTATGACCAGGCTTTGGTTTGGACATGTAACGACTCACTTTCTAAAACTATATTGCACGGAACAGTCGAGGGATTATAAACTCGTCCTCTACTTGTTGCATAGAGCTATCACCGATCCTATAGACATGGTTTCGAATCCACGTTGTTTATATCTGAGTTTTCTTCATGTTCTTCAGTATTTATGTTTACTGAAAACTCCATAGACTTATGTCTGTAGCGTATGCTCCTCTATTTTGTAATTTCTAGCTTCATATATTTTATATACAGTTAAATTCAATTATAACAAATTCATCTGGGCCAACCAACTATTTATCTAGTAACAGAAATTATATATACAGTACAAAGAACAAGGAGTGTACATAATCGGGGATTTTGAAAAGTGTTGGTCCATATGGAAGGTAAAAGCGTATGTGCCATAGAGGGATTCCAATGTGTTTGTATAATTCTCGTAATTCTGATTCAACGTGTTTCCTGATCACACAAGCCCTCGTAAACTACAATGTTTTAGAACCATATTCTGATGGATCGATCTCACAGAATCGATTCTTTCCAGTCATCAACATCTCTGTAACACTTTCGTTCCGTCTCTTCATATGGGAATAACTTGCGATTCTGAATTCATTATGATGTAACGTTACCATTCAACATTAACTATAGTAGTTAATAAATGTATCATGAGTTTAAAATAAAAGATATCAAGTTTTATACACCATTATGTAACCAGTATTTATCTCAGTGTCTTTCTCTTGTCTTGTCTCTGCTTATGCTGTAATGTGTCGCAGGATTTAATGACGATCGGTTTTCTCTGTTTATGCTGTAAGGTGTCGCAGAATTTAATGACGATCGGTTTTCTTTGTTTATGCTGTAAGGTGTCGCAGGATTGAATGAGATCGGTTTTCGTACTATGGCACGTGTGATCACGTGATGTGATGATGATGTTCGTCCGTCGTAATCGACGATGACCAAAAACTCAACCATAATAATAATAACAATAAATAATAAAAATAATAAAGTTAATAGTGCGTTTTTAAATGACTAACACGTCCAATGCGCGCACAAAATGTTCTTTTACAGAATTGACAACTGTAGAGGGTGTCTATGGGACGTAGAGATGTTTTTTTAATTTTCTACATGCCCTCTCCTGTCTTGCAGTGTCTTATCTGGTCTCTTCCGCCGCTAGGGCTCCCGTTATAACACCATGCTGTTCTATCCTGAGCGAAGCTCTTCCAAGCGCCTACGTCAATGTTAAGATATTTCAGTGATGACTTGAGCGTGTCTTTGAAGCGCTTTTTCTGTCCACCAGCATTTCGAATTCCTGCCTTGAGTGCACCATAATATATTTGTTTTGGCAAACGCGAGTCCTCCATACGCACAAGATGACCTGTCCAGCGTGCTTGCGCCTTCATAGGTAGTGTGTAGATGCTTATTGAGGTTGATTTTTCCAAGACCTCGTAGTCTGGTACTTTGTCCCACTAATGGATGTTTAGTAATTTACGTAGGTAGGCAAGATGGAAATTATTTAATTTTCTTGCAATGTATTATATAGCGTGATATACAATAATATTATGACGTCTCTGAGTGTTGGTAACACTTTCAATCCACCTTCTTCTTGGTATTCCTCTCTTGCTGTTTCCATTTTCATGTTGTATGCTCTTGCCACTGGCCAATAAGGTTTCATTTTCATTAAGTGTCCGAATCATTTCAATGTTGATTTTTCAATATATTTGACCACATATGCTGTTACAACACTTCGTGTGATCTCTTAATTTCTCATATGATCTCGTGCTGTTTGCTGCATTTCTTAGACATCTCATTTCACACGTAGCAAATTTTCTCTCTAGTTATTGTTTTAGTGTCCATGACTGTTATAGATATAATTTATTATTTGTCGTTTGGTTTCCATATGAATAGATTTGTGTTTAAAAATTGGTGTAATTTTATAACTTAAGTAAATGTCTTTTTGAACTCTTGTCTGAGTTCTCTGACCATTCTTCCGTCGTCTGTAAAAATGTTGCCAAGATATTGAAATTCCTGCACTTGTTTCAGTAATTGATCTTTTATCTTTATGCTGATTGTATCGGGCTCCCTGCCAATAGACATTACTTATGTTGTTTCTGTGTTGATTTTCATGTTGTGATTGAGGCAGTTTTCGTTCAATGGGTTTATGTGATCTTGAAACTCTTCACTTGAATTGTGGAGAAGTCGCTGATTGTTAGCAGAGAGTAGTTAAGTTAGGACATATGGATGATAAGCGCCTTGTGGTATTTTTACTGTTTTGGTAATATTATCCATATAAATAGTAAACAATAATAATGATAAGACACACCTCTGTCTAACTTCTGATGTTACTGAAGCTCGCGTTGTAAGAAGTGCACGTGTTCTATCTGTACTTTTACACTCTTTGTATATAGCTCTTACAGTCTAAAAATTGTCGTTTTATTCCAATCCTTTTCTAGAATGCTCTAGACTTTAGAGTATTTCTCTATTTATTCAGTTGAAAGCTTTCTCTTGATTATCACATCGTATAGTGTGCTCATTTACTATATCACGTTCATCTAGATTACACAAGGACTTTCTACCGAGCCACACAAACAGTCGGTTGTCCACATATATTACCAAAATTTCCATTCCAATAAATATCAGTTCCCTTTCCAGATTAGGCCTGCGTGTTTATTTGCTGGAACAAATAGAAAATGATCATACGTATAATGAATGTCAGTCTAATAAAAGCAGAATATAAGAAAAAGTGGAAGCAGATGCACACAACTGCAGAACCAAATGACACCTACCATCAAATGTCACGCAAGGAACAAACCATCATCTTCACACTACGACCGTGCCACAACATACTGAGAAGTCACATGTTCCGAAAGCTGAAGATTGGCGAGACAGTCCTGTGCAACTGTGGACTGAGCCCAGAGACTGCAGAACACATTCTTCATGCCTGTCAGCTCTACCAAGAAGAGAGGGAGAAAATATGGCCGACTGAGACGGCATTACTTCCAGATCTGAGAGGTTTCATGTATGACCTGAAGCGAATCACACAATTCATTGAAGCTATTGGCACTGTAACCTGATGTCTGACTGAAGAACGATGAAGAAGAATACTAAGCATACAAAAACTACGGGATAATATTCAGTAACCGTCAGATAATATATAGTAACTGTCGGATAATATACGGTAACTGTCGGATAATATACGGTAACTGTCGGATAATATACGGTAACTGTCGGATAATATAAATAAGCTGCTTAATAATATACAGAAAGTACTGGGTAATATACAGAAACCGCTGGTTTATACAGTACAGTATACATAAACTATGGGACAATACACAGAAACTGCTGGTTAATACAGTATACAGAAACTGTGGGACAATATACAAACATGATAGTGAGAAATTAGAGGCAATAGAGACGTGGTTCTGTAGAAGAATGCTGAGAACACTATGGATTGCCAGGAAAACTACGCGGAAGTGTTGAAAGAGTCAAATGCGAAACGGAGTTTAATCAATAGTATAAGAAAAAGACAATCTTTATTTTTTGGCAACGTTGTTTTTCTTCTTCTTCTTCTTTTTCTTCTTATTTCGTTCACTTGAAACATGTCTATATTTGTAATTCTGCCTCCTGAATAAAACTCATTGTCTTTTGTAGTTCATACAGTGGTCCATAGAGCTTTGATTCCAGTATTGTTTCCTCTGGCCAATATATCTGCCTCAGCGTTTCATGCTCAGAACACTCTTGAAGTATATGTATGGCACTCTGTGCTGCCTGTCCACATGTACACATGACCGTGTTGCCAATCTTGAACTTTGTATACATGTGACTGCAGAGTCGATTGTGTCCTGTTCTGAGGCGTAGAATTATAACTTTTTCTGATCTGTTCATAATGTGATAGTCATCTTGTGTTGGTGTTTGTGGCTTTCTTATTGACTTGATCATCTGTTTTTTTTCTGATGGTCGTCGGCAGCACCTTCCTTAGCCAGTTGGTATGCTTTTTCATTTCCTGGTATTCCACAGTGAGAGGCTATCTACTGCATGGTTACCCTATACTGGTAAGACAATTCATTAAGTAGTTTTTGCAATTCTGTTAGTTTTCCAGACTGGAGATCTTGAAACACTGACCTTGCATCTGTCAGGAATACCAGCACAGATAAATATAAGGAAAAAACAGCGATAGGTAAGAAATATTGCCGATATTAAAGCACACACCATACTAACAACCACAAAAACAGTCTATGTTGTGACTGTAAAGTCTTCCTTCTTCTTCGTCGTACGCCTTGCGGCGGACCCTCTGAAAGCATTCCGCTGACCGTCCTGAGAAGGACGTATGAGAGTGATCTGCGTTGTGTCATGTTTTACAGCAAGCTGCGTTATCTTCGCCTTTCGACCTGACACATCCGTCTTCAGCCAGCATTTTTTTGGGCCGGGTTGACATTCCCGTATCTTCGATCCCCCTAGTACTTGGCCAGGCTACAGCAGGGTTGCTGCACTCCTGTTTCCAGGCACACTGCGTGGAAGTGTACTCAGGGTATTGGCCAGCTGTGGTTCGCTGACCCTGATGCTCGACCAGCTATGGAGCGCTGGCCTGTGCATTCTGGTGTGCATGTCATCTCTGGGCCCGAAAGTCTTCCTGTTCTGAAACATTCTTCGCTCTATGGAAGAATTGCACTGTTCGTCTACCACACTCTCTCTTCCTGATCTAACCATTCTACTATCTAGCAGGCGTTACCCAAAGTGCCTTACTTCATATGTCATAATTTTGCGAAATTGTTTGCCAAATGGCACAAATGAAGATTATACCCAAAATCAAATTTGTTTTCAGATTGGTAGCCTTGGAAGGAAATGCTTCACTTGACTATGGCTAAGTGAGTAGAAACAAAACATAGAAGACAAACCAGATATAAATAATGTCGTATCGAAAACATGTTTCTGACAAAAAAGAGGAAATATA
This sequence comes from Meghimatium bilineatum, assembly GCA_034231615.1. NCBI lineage: Eukaryota > Metazoa > Mollusca > Gastropoda > Stylommatophora > Philomycidae > Meghimatium > Meghimatium bilineatum. The sequence continues at coordinate 40,754,388 of CM067308.1, read as the reverse complement.
GCATCGTTGTAAAATGCAACGCCATAAAGGCATGTAACCTCTTGCACTCAGCTAACTGATTCCGAAAGCTGCTCAAATGGCGGGATAATGTACAGAAAATTAGCATAATGACTCCTTCTTATCAGCGCTTTTAGAGCGAACGTTGATGAAGATGCTGCATTCACAAACACATACAGATAGAGAAACACACTGAAAGTGATGAGACACACAATTTAATTTCCTGTTCAAGATAGCACTAATAGAATACGAGGGAAATTTGCGGGGACACGTGATGGCATAGACAGAATTACATGGACTTTGAAAACAGATTAAGAAAAGACAGACTTGAGAGAGACAGAATTAAAAGGCAGATAAGCTTAAGACATGGTTTCGTCTGTAAAATCTTTTCTTGAGGAATTCTTCCTGCAAGGTGGAAAATGTTTCGAGAAGAGAGAACATGGATTTAGTTGTTTATGAGCAGCAATACTACATCTCCAAGAAGATCAGCAGGAGTGCAATCTCCTCCAGTATATAACTGTAGGTAAATGTAGATAACATTAGATTACAGTAGATAATATAGATAACAGTAGACATGCAGATCATACAAGTATATGATTGCTGATGGTGTCAGATGTAGATCATACAAGTATATGATTGCTGATGGTGTCAGATGCAGATCATACAAGTATATGATTGCTGATGGTGTCAGATGCAGATTATACAAGTATATGATTGCTGATGGTGTCCGATGTAGATCATACAAGTATATGATTGCTGATGACCCCGAGAACTTCTTCTTCTTCTTCTTTCGTTCACTTGAAACATGTCTATATCTGCAATTCTGTCTCCTTAATAAAACTCACTGTCTTTTGTAGTTCATACAGTGTCCCATAGAGCTTTGATTCCAGTGTTGTTTCCTCTGGCCAATATGTCTGCCTCAGCGTTTCATGCTCAGAACACTCTTGAAGTATATGTTTGGCACACCCCGAGAACTAAAATCGGCCCCGAGAACTAAACACGGCCCCGAGAACTAAAACTAGCCCCCGAGAACTAAAACGGGCCTCGACAACTAAAACCGGTCCCGAGAACTAAAACCGGCCCATCATTTAATTTTTTTTTATGTCCGCTGGCCGATTAAGAAAACGTTAATTTGTATAAAATACATCTGCAGCGGCCAATATTCATAGAAACTTGAGAATATACTTCACTAAGATTGAAATTCTTCAATAAAATCGCATCTTTCTTAGAAATGCGATGTGGTCGCAGACAGAAAACGTGTTGAATCATATTCTCAGGCGAGCTGGTACCATCTTAGCTGACCTTGTTAAATTCCAGATGCTGCATCATTTTACTTTTAATGAACACGGACTCCAGAACCAAGTAAGTTCCAGTTTTCTGCATCATTTTACTTTTAATTAACACTGACTCCAGAACCCAGTAAATTCCAGTTTTCTGCATCATTTTACTTTTAATAAACACTGACTGAAGAACCCAGTAAATTCCAGTTTTCTGCATGATTTTACTTTTAATGAACACTGACTGAAGAGCCCAGAACATACTACTTGGCGCTCCGAACGAGAAAAAAAACAAAAAAACTTTTTGGCCCCGTATCACATGCAAAAAGTTCAATATACCCCTCCCCCTTCCGCCAAGAATTCTCGAATTATAAAGTTTGCAGTTATCTGGTATTAAATATGGGTTAATTTGGATACGTCTATGAGCGTTTGTGAGATCAAGTAATATTGTCGAAATGTGGTGGTGTAGGGAGAATGTGTTTGTAAGTAAAGTATGCATGAAAAATGTGGTGATATTGAACGAATAAGTTAGTAACTAAATTATGAAAGAGAAATATTACTAGTATCACCACCACCATCATCATCATCAGTTGCATAACCCTTCAGGGTCACAGGGTTGCCACTCTAGAAACATTAGTGCAAACATTTCACCATGTCTCTCTGTTCTCATTTCATTGTTTAAGTGTGGAAAATCGTAATCTCTTCCAGTCTTTAATATCAATGCATACTGTCATCTTACTTCCTCTTCTTCTTCTACCCGCAACTGTTACATGTGAGACAATTTTGGAAAGGGAATAGTGTCTCAACACGTGGCCAAACCACAGAAGTTTGCTATACTTCACCACTACCATGAGATGTTCTTGCTCGCCTGCAAGAGTATTTATTTTACATTTTATGTAGATGTTGGTTTCATGTTTTGTATAACGAATGTGCAATATCCGTATGTAATATTTGTTTTCAAAAGCCGGTATTCTTCTCTTCATTGTCGTTGTTACTCTCCAAATCTAAAAACCCTACAAAAGAATAAGTATTATTAAAGATTTATATAGGTTTAGCTTCACTGTTGTACTTATTCTGCTTTTCCATATGGTATTTAATCTACAGACTACAGTCATATTCATCTTCTTCAGCGTTCATTCTCAAACTCCCGCAGGATCTCTCTTGTAGCAGGACAATGATCCTACTAGATTTCCAGTAGAAAGTAGTCCAGAGAATGGAAATGCGTTGTGTCGCTGTTTTATTTGCTCCAATTGTCCGACATATCCATATTCGACGGCACAGTCATATTCAGTATCAGAAGATGTATAAAAACAAGGCTATCGATTATAAAGATCTACGAGGGTCAAAACAAGCCTTGATACGTGAAGATTTTGATTATTTATCATGCATTCGTTATTAAATATCGCATTGTGAACGAGAAAGCAGATTGTCTAGCTAAGAAGCTGCTGATAATCAACCAGATGTATCAATAATATACAATAAAAATAAATATATGATCAAAAGAATTAGAAAGCCGACATCAACACAAGATGACTAAAAAATTATGAACAGACCAAATCAAGTTGTCATTTGCGCCTCAAAACAAAATCGACCCCACAAACGCTTGTATACAGAATTTAAAATTGGCAACACGGCCACGTGTACAACTAAGCAGGCGTCTCAGACAGCAGTGCATATTCTTTAGCAATGTCTAGAATATGAAATGCTGAGGCAAATGCACCAGCCCAGAGAAAAAATAGTGGAAAGAAATTACTCTACGGACCTATGTATGAGTTATAAAACACAATAAAGTTTATTCATTCATTCATTGGTACCATGCAATCCGGCGTAGGCGATCATACCTCTCCACAGTCCTATGTTTGTTATACATTTAAATATAGTTTCTGATGATTCTGCATCATGCCAGGCTTTCAAGCCATCCAACATTTTCTCACGTTGTCTTCTTCTGTCTCTCTTACCTCGATTTTTCCAGTTAATCAAATTTATAGAACAGACAAAACTTCAGATATAAGAACACCGGACTGAGACTTTGAGTCTACACACACTAGAATGACTGCTGGAACAGAGAGAAAAGCATTTTTGGAATCTCTCGTGTGATATGATGCCAGTTTATAATCATTAATGTGTCCCCTGCCAGCCTCAATCAACGAAATGCACAGAAATAATTGAAAAAATGACGTATGAAGGTTTGCTATGATTATGCTCGTATGCAATTACTGTTGGTAGTCATAATATACACACGGGTAACGGAAATATGCAAAATTAAAGAAGGCTCGTTGACAATAACGTTTCACTAAAACATATACAGAATGGCGTGATGAATATCGATCTTAGGTAGAAGTGCCGCATAACTGTTATCCGATTTGGGGGAGGGGGGATTTTTTTAAAAGTAGGACATATAGTTTAGCGAATTACTGGTCGCACAAAATAAAACACAAACACACTGATATATTTCAATAAAAAAGCTTTTATCATGAATACAATTAAGCACTTAACGAGCACATGATGGCACTGCCAATGATGACATCACAATAATAAAGTCAGTTTCGTATAATGATGATGATGAAGTAATCCCTTTAGCAGTGAGGAGGTATATTTTGAGAGCTCATAGCCTTTCTGATAAGTGCACATGTTCCTCTTAGTTGAGTAACCCAGGTGATACCCGACATTGTATTAGGTTTGTTGTCTCAAAGGCATGACACTGCTAGGAGTGTTTCTGTGTACATATAAATTTAGTATATATATATATATATATATTCAAATATCTTGGTAGTATTTTTACAGAAAATGGAAGCCTCGATAGAGAAATAAGAGATGAGATGTCAAAAGGCAAATGCAGTAACATACCTGTCACCACTACTTCTTCATCTCAAGATCGAGATGGAAGTTAAGAGACACATGATCTGCATTATATTCCTACCAACACTGTGTTACCAGTGCCAAACCTGGTCTCTCTCATCTTCACATTACAGAAAGATAGTGACATGTGAGATAAAGTGCTTGAGGAAAGCTGCCGGGGTCACCAGGCTTGATAGATTGCGAAATGAATATATCAGGGAAAGAATAGGTATACTTTCTTGTGCAGATTACATAAAGAGAGAACAGATCAAGTGGTTTGGCCACATTATGAGAATGCATCATGAAAAGTTGCCTATACAAGCATATAACCAAATGCGATCAGGGTACAAACGCCAGAGGAAGACCACGGAAAAGATGGATAGAAAACGCCAAGGACATCCTTAGCAAACACAGTCATAGCACAGCCGAGGACACACATCTGGCTTTAGAGCGCAAGCTCAAACTCCAATCACCCCTACGCTTAACGGCAAGAGTGGATCAGAAACCACACGGGGAAAGACAATAGACAATTTATAATATATTGTCTATTTATATATAAAATAATTTATATTTAAATTATGTATATAACATTGCTATTGATCTATTTCTGACGTTTTGAGTACCAATGATATTTTAATGGGAATAACAGTCAAACGTGGATACTCGTCTTTACAATCACGAACAAATTCGACAGTTTTGATTGTGAGACGGACCGACTAACCACTCTACCACCGAAACAATATGAAATTTATGACAGTCACAATTTAAGGAAAAAGCTAACTTATATCTGAATTTGGGAATAGATAAGTGTAAGATCCATTCCAAAAAATAAACGGAAAGATATTTTCAGAAGAAAATCAATTTCTTTTATCTGCCCAGAAGGCTAGCTTAAACCTACATGATATAAAGAGAACTTCAAACAGATCAATAAGTAATCAGAGAAAGAAGATCGATACATATGGTAAACTCGTCTTCCCCATTTTTGTCAGTGTATATTTCTGTTCTGTTGAGAATCTGAATGGCTTATATTTATTCTTCTTCATCGCCATCTCTAAATATGGATATCAATGTAGTTGTAACTGTTTTGTGTAATATATTACAGCGTGTTCCATTCTATGCACACGCCGTGTACTCTCATAACACAGTGATGCATTAGTTTTTACACAGACATACGTCTTGTTTGTTTAGGTACATTATGAGCAATGTAGCTCTTGTTTTCTTTGAGTCCTGACAAGATTATGGTTGGTGTAGGTGTGTGTGTGTGTGTATAGAAAAAAAGAGGGGAGGGGGGGGGGGTGGTTTTCCTTCATACCTAGAATATGTCAGCTCACATCGGTCTAGAATATTTCAACACACATCGGGCTAAAATACTTCATAGATCTGATATCAATTTTGCCTTGGGCTAGATCGATCTAGGAGCGGTTGATGATTTAAAATAATATTTGTAATTGAACCTTGGACCTATATAGTCTATAGTAAACTTATGAACTCCACACGTCTCCTTGTATATTGCAGTGTCAATTCCCCCCAAGCCCCCCATGGCAAGAAAAACAATTGCTGACAAACGAAATTAACGGAAATAATTTAAAACCAGGCCTTCAGATCATGTTTATTTTCTGCACATAGGTATTTACTGGAGACCGCTCACAATTGCTGGGAAGAAGGCAGAAGATCGTTCAAAAAGTTAAATATTCCCAGAGGATTGACGCCGCCTATCGAGAGTACCACTCATAGCACGTATCTCCAAAACTTAAAGTGATCCACAGGGATCTCCGTAAAAATTCACCTTGTAAACAAGACGACTCGAGCCGGATTCGAACCCCCCGCAGAATATCGTATCATCGACATCGACTTCGAAATGGCAGTTGGAAGTTTCCCGGCTGAGGACGCATTAAGGTCGGTAACTGATAAACAACCAGAACCGGTTCTGAAAGCAATGGCAAACTACTAGATGTATACAATATCAAGAAACTCAGGATGAATACAAATGGATTAGAGATTGTTCATGAAGGGAAAAGACGCACATAAAGAGAACAAGAGACATACCAGGTTTATGATGGACAAAGGATTTCGAATACTTTCTTAACATGTGAGAATGGGAAATATCTTTTCCCATTTCTCACTGGGAAAAGCCGGGCAGTTTGCACAGAACGGAGAGACGTACAGAGTGGAAGTGAAGACAACTTTCTATAAAGTGCACGTCCCATGAATATATGGTTTATAAGTACCACGTTAATGTTAATGTTTACAATAGGCTATACCTATTTAAGACAATACTGTAGTTGAAGGTGCCCATGGGCGCTATGGCGCCGGAAATATACTCGTATGTTTTACTCTACAATTAAGGTGGGGGGAAGAGAGTGTTTGAAAAAGTTTGACAGCTGCTCCAAGCGCAAAGAGGGAGGGGGGGGGTGGGAGGGGGAATGACTGTGACACAATACGACATTAACTTTCTTGTGTTTAAACACCAACTATATTTTTATTCACCAAAAATTATTTGAATTTTTCGAAATATATAAAGTAAACGTATTTTTATCTCAATGTTTATGTAAAATTTATTTTAAGTGTTTTTTTTGGGGGGGGGGGCGGGGCGGGGGTGTGGTAAACGTATTTTACCTAATTAAAAAAGGAAAGGGAGGGAGGGGAGTCACTTGATTTTTGACAGTTGTTGACAGAAAAAATTGACAAATCAATGTTGATGTAATTTATGGACAACCCCCTAAACGATGTAGTTGGCCAGCACATGACCAACCCAGTTTAGTTGTCTAACTTCTGCGATATCCATGACCAACCCAGTTTATTTGTCTAACTTTTGCGATATCCATGACCAACACAGTCTACGATATCCATATCCATGACCAGCCCAGTTTAGTTGTCCGATTTTCATTGAAGGATGCCCAGAAAAAATAAAAAATAAAAACCCATAAAACGTGTAGCGATACATGAGATCAGTAAACAGACATCATCTGTCCACATAATCACATACTTAAGCTGCACAGAACTCAGTAATTACTATTTTCTGGCTAGAACATTGAAGATTACAAATCTGCATCTACAAAATGAAAGCTCCCTAAACTTAAGGGATTTGCAGATTTAAACCCTGGAAAGTTGGTTTTAACTGTCTATAGCTTAGTCCTAATGTTCTGAATGTCGCCTAACAGTCCTGGTTTTCCCGGTTTTACAAGTATTAAAAAGACATTTTAAAAATTGTGTTTAAAATAAACAGCAGACTGTTCTTTTAACATGGAGCACGACCGGACTACTGTAACGACCTGTGTACAGAAAGTAAACGCTGATTTTTAAATACTTTCGTGTATTTTTTATTGGTCGGTCTCGGCTTTTTTTGATATGCGACTTCTCATATATAAATAGTGACCAACAAAATCACGACAATAATAAAAAACGTAACGAGTGAATGCTTATTATATACATTCTGTGCAAAGGTCTGTACCCTATATTGTCTCGCATGGAGTATAATTTGGTGACTAACTTATTATGGGCGGAGTTACAAACTACATGACCAATACAGTTTCGTTGTCTAATATCTGCGATAACATGGACATTTCAACAGTTTTCCTATTCTCATATGTTTGCTGGCCGAGAATGCTATAATCTTGTATGTACATAAGCAAAAACGTTCAGCTAAGAGCAGTTATTATAACATTCGAAAGCTACGCTATCCCATATTCAGGTTATGGCCTGAATTTGCTCGACTGTGACACATGGAAAATTAACAGCTGAAAGGGAATTCCCGTTCAGATCTATAGACAGTAACGGGCAAATCACGACAGTGTCCATTAGTTAGTTTGTTCCTTTCCTGCCGCAAGCGATACATAGGGCAGAGGTTTTGTTTCTCCATATGATGCGGTCCGCTGCATAATATATATCTATATAAGAAAATCTATATACGGTATATAGTGATATACGATATATAATTATAAACATTGAAGAAAGTCGACAGCCTGTATTTTTTTTATGTTCTAGAGAAATCACGGAAGAAAACGTTCCGAATAGAGGTCAGCGCGAAAAAAGTTAAGCACAAGCACTTAGATAAGGGGTTCTTTAGGGGTTCAACGGTTCACCAACCTCTTCCTTAGGAAAATAGAAACAGGACGTTTACTAATAAGGAGCAGGTCAAATAAAAAGGATAACCACACCCCCCCCCCCGAATATTTTCCCTTAAAAAAGTTCAGCAAAAACTCCAAGAAGGCGAAGTAATTATTTTTGTTAGTAACTAATGCCATTTCTCTACGACCCTAGTTGAAATCCTCTGTTGTTTGCAACCCATAGCTTGTTTACATTGCTGATTATAGGAAACTGCAGAAGAGCAATTATTACAATACTTATAACCTACATTACAAACAAAATATAGGGTGTATATAAAGTAGCTGTGCACTGATATCACACAGATCCTACAATTCATATGACGCAGAGCAACGAACAATGTAAATGAATTAACAGTGACTTTGTAGACATTCGGTAATACAAAATTTGACAAAATAATGTCAACATAGACGAAACATTTTGCTTGGGTTATGTTTATGTGTTTGGTGTTATAGATCTTACCATTGGGAATGACTGACCTAACTGTAACCACAAATAAAACAGATGGCCACATCAAATCTTTTTTGTGCCCGTGCCTTGACAATTGTTTCTAATTTCGAGACACAATTTGTCATTTCTAGAACCGAAGCAGGACGCCGTATTTATAAATAAACGTTGCAAATGTTTTATGTAACTTGGAAAAATTGGTGGAACGGAGAATCAGGAACGCATTATCTATTGGGTAAGGTGTGCAGATTGTATTTTGAGTAAGGAAAGTGGTTCTCAACTTTTCTTTAACCGTGGTCCAATTTAGGAACATATTTTTGTTCACGGTCAATCGGGTTCTAAAAAAACAAATACAACAAAATGTCATTGACTTTTTTGTTTGCCCAGCAATCCTTTTAATAGTTTTCTAATGTCATACATTCTTACTAAAAATTTATTTAATATAATTACCATCATGTGGCCCACCCCACAGATGCGTCCGTGATCTACCAATTTAAAATAGTGTCTCAGTCAAGTCTCTGTTATCCATGTTCATAACCACTGGCTTAAGGGGTAGTTGTAATTTATGTTCTTACTCGGCAGTAATTCCTAGTTGCTTCCTAATATATTATTGATTTACCCAAACTGAATTGAACAGTGAACATGGATATGCAAGCGAACCGAGTGAAATACGAGGGAATAAAATCTCGGCCCAATTAAATATCGACATGTTATTCCTAATAACTGTAATACAGAGTCGAGAGATATAGCGAGACTGTCGACTGTATGAAGACCTCTGTCCAGACTTAATTATGACTTCATTTGTTACGTTTTTGATTATTGTCGCGATTTTCGTTAGTAGCTATTTGTATACTTACAGTCACATGTAAAAAAAAAATACCAAGGCCGACCAACGAATTACGCGGAAATAATTTAAAATGGGCCTTTCAGGTCATATTTACATTTTCTGTTCACTTGATACAAGTCATGGATATAGACATTACATTTGTGCTAAGCAGGTCAGACAAGAACAGGTCATCATATTTCGACTGAGAACTGGTCACAAACAGCCATATGTATACATAATTTAAAATTGGCACAACAGCAAAGTGTGGGCAAATCAACCAGACTTCAGAACATATCCTTCAAGAATGTGCAAACTATGACATATTAAGATGCACATACTGGCCTTCTGATACACTAATGAATGTTAAACTTTATGGTACAAAACAAGAAATGGAAAACACTGTCCAATTTATACAAGAAACAACACTGCAGATATAGACATTATTAGCGAACGAAAGAAGAAGAAGAAGTGTTAAGCAGGTGATAATGCATTAAATAAAAGATAAGCTGAGTTATAAACCAGTGTCATAGTACTGTAAATGTATCATTTGGCTGATGAACTCTTAACCAGCGTCATAGTACTATATATATATATATAATTTAACTGATGGTCTCTTAACCAGTGTCATAGTACTATAACTGTATCATTTGTCTGATGATTTAACAATGAGTTATGTTAATTGTAGTTTATTCATTAATTCTTACAGCTGACTGGAATTGAATTGGGTCCGTTCAGCTGTAAGAATTAATTTCATTTATCCTCATGCTTCATACTTGAATTTATTCATTAATGACACGTTATAAAGTGGTGAGGTGGTGCATGGCAGAGAGGTTATAGTATTGGTTTCAGGACCTTGAGGTTCAGGGTTTGACTACCGGTAAGGACTGAATTTGTTCTGTTGGAGAGTAAATTAAAAAACCCCATCCTGAGCATGACGTGGAGACAGCAACAACATCCGGCACTTATTACAAACTCCCAAATTATAAACATAGAATATTGACAGTTCTTGTTTTTTAAATTTTATTTATTTAAGGTGTTAGTACTATTAGAACAATGTATATTTTCAACATTGGAAACAAACATTTTAATGTTTCAGGCAGTTAATCGGAAACAGAAGTTATACTCTGAAATATTTGAATTGGACAACTATAAAAACAGAAGTAATATGTCCGCTGTATGTTGGTGACGAATTAAGTGTCGATTGTCCGCTGTTTAACTATTTCCTAGTATATACCGTTCATGTTTCACGCCATTGAATCCGTATTTGAGAATATTGTGGTATGTATTTTTTTTACAAATGGCATACATATGAATTATCTGGTCAGCGTAGTGGTTTTCCAGGATATATAAATACGTTAAGCATTTATTGTTAAGTATCGTTAAGTATACGTTAAGTATTGTCATTGCTTTCTAAACTGTCCAGATGAAAACTTGTCTGCGGCGGGATTTTAAACCCACTACTTGGCCGTCACAGACGTTCTCTGTTCCACGATACCACAGATACGAAATGATGTAAAGTGTAAGGAGACAAATTATAACAACAATCAGAAACAGACAGTTAATATTTTGTGTGTACGTAAAAAGAAAAGCAAAACGTTAACATTATTAACCGCAGGAAAAGTCAATGGTAGAAGAGACAGAGGAAGACAAAGAGAGAAGTTATTGTTTTAATTGTTACTGTGGCACAAGTTAGATTATAAATAACCAAAATATCGGAGGATGTCCGACAAAAAGGAAGTGCTGCAGTGACCAGACAAATAGAGGTAAATGCAAATAAAGTAAATAGGTTACTAGAAAACTGTCAATATAAAATAATAAAATATAGACAATAACAATAAAACAAAGAACAAATACAATTGTCAATTGTCTTGATAAAGGTCCCAATTGGACCAACACGCTGACAATTGTATTTGTTCTTTGTTTTATTGTTATTTCCTATATTATATTATTTTATATTGACGGTTTTTAGTAACCTATTTACCTTATTGGCACGAGAAAGTCACAGTCACCAACTGAACAACAACACAAGAGACAAAGAGTATGGAGAAACATGATCACCGGCGCCCCTCGGCATGCCACTTGATCTATTTGTCGACGCATGTGCTGATGTCCATTGACAAGAAATATATAGATGGAAAGCCATGTGTTGGCTGTCCTCATGAGCCTTGACACTACAACAAATGTTATCCAGCATTACAAGTGTGCTAATTGATGCTTGAATTAGGAGATGAAAGAGATTTTCGTGGTGAGACACGCCCACTTCCAGCCTCAGATATATGTCTATATTTGTTACACCAGGGCGTGTGATCATACAAATAATGTAATAAAAACTTCTTAAGATGAAGCATACTTATGCCTGTACTTACGTGAATCTATTTCATAATATGGCGTACAATCGTATAAAATAATAGATATTACAATTCACAGAATGGGAGTTACAGTTCCGGTAATTGCCACTACGAACTTGTAAAAGCCGTGTTGTAAATCAGAAAGAATACAACATAAACATCCGTTAGGAAATGTAACCGCCATCAAAAGCATGCCAACGAATAGGTAAATGAAGAATAATAATTATTATAAATTCATTATTAAGTAAACAAGTATGTCTACATCAAGGATTCTCAAAGTTTTCTGAAGGCGAGCACAGCCGATATGTTATACTGAGTGTGCTAGCACCATAACAATAGGATGAAAAGGAAATTTCAAGTAAAAGTGAAAATGAACGTGAAAACTCACCATATAACCATTATTTTTGCACCGTGCAAACTTCACTCTCGTTCCTTTCCCCCATAATTATGTATAGTAATACATTTATTTCGAATTGTACAACGAAGTTTAAATTATAAAGTGATACCATGATCATTAAGGCTCGCGAGCACTTTTTAAATTGCATTACACGAGCACCCCGTGTCATTACTAGAGCACTATGCTCTTCACGAGCACCGGATTCAAACGCTTGGTCTTCATGTGCACATTATTTTAACAAATGTGTGCTATTAAAATGAGAATAACAGGAAAATTTATGAACTGGAAATATCAAGGAGGAACATGAATAACATTTTATAACCGTTAGAAAAAAAATTATACAGAATACACTTGATACTACACTTGGTGTAATGACGCCATTTATTACGCAGTCATGAATAGATTTATGTTCAAACTAAGACTAGCGTGACGAGGGCCCTAGATGATACGGTACAGTGAAGATTAATGATTATACAATTTCAATGTAATTTTTAAAAACATCTTTAGTGGTATCAAGAAGAAGAATATACAACACTGTCGGTGATGTGTATAATTTATTCAGTTCTCGCAGTTCTCAACATCTGCCATATGCAGATGGCGGTACTCTTAGTTGAAAGTGAACAGGAGCTACAGAGACTAATATATCACATCTATAAATTAGTAAAGAATATGAACTTTCTCTCTCTCTTTCGCTCTCTCTCTTTACACACACACATACATATATATATCTTATACACATTATATTTAATTATATATATATATATATATATATATATATATATATATATATATATATATATATATATATATATATATATATATATATATATATATATATATATACATATATATATATATATACACACATACACTAATTAAAAATGTAGCAGTATATTTTCACATAATCTACTGCACGTGTTGTATTTTCACATAAACTACTGCACGTGTTGTATTTTCACATAATATACTGCACGTGTTGTATTTTCACATAATCTACTGCACGTGTTGCTATTTCACATAATCTACTGCACGTGTTGTATTTTCACATAATCTACTGCACGTGTTGTATTTTCACATAAACTACTGCACGTGTTGTATTTTCACATGATCTACTGCACGTGTTGTATTTTCACATAATCTACTGCACGTGTTGTATTTTCACATAAACTACTGCACGTGTTGTATTTTCACATAATCTACTGCACGTGTTGTATTTTCACATAAACTACTGCACGTGTTGTATTTTCACATAATCTACTGCACGTGTTGTATTTTCACATAATCTACTGCACGTGTTGTATTTTCACATAAACTACTGCACGTGTTGTATTTTCACATAAACTACTGCACGTGTTGTATTTTCACATAAACTACTGCACGTGTTGTATTTTCACATAATCTACTGCACGTGTTGTATTTTCACATAAACTACTACACGTGTTGTATTAAAATTAAGTGATACTATTTTCTTAATGTTTATGAACTACTTACTGAATAAAATTAAAAAGAATTAAAAAAATAAAACAAGTCACAACCAGATATTAGTCATCAAGTGACAGCAATAATTAATAAGGAGCATGATCCCCAGCAGCATCAATACAAGCTTGACAGCGACGTCTCATACTATTCTAGAGTGTCTGAAAAAATGTTTGGGGGTGTGCCTTTACATTCTGCAATGAGTGCTCGCTCGGCATCATTCACACTGTTGATACCATGCTGATGTACCTTTCTATTTAGTTCAACATATGCGTTTTTTTAATCGGGTTAATGTCAGGAGAATTTGCTGACCAATCCATATTAAGAAAAGGTGGATGGATAAGAAAATCATGGTTAAATTAACAGTGTAAGGTACAGCGTTAATGGTGCTCTTGATTCTTGATTATAAAACTGGCCTCACAGCACGTGGGGCATTCCCATAAGTGCTCCGCCCTCTGTTCCAGCAGCCATTCGACTCGATGGTGTTTCTAGTCCAATGCAGCCGAAACAGACGTCGACATCAGGGCACAACTCTGGTCCTTGCGACAGGTTTCTTTGTTGTTCCGCCCACCCACATCATGCCCGTAACTAGTTCAAGCACAACGTCAGCCTGTCCGAACAACATGGTAACTGTTATCGAAGGTTACGACTACGGGATTGTATAGATGACATGCCATGAAGCTTCTATAAGAAGATAACCTCAATATAAAGGCATGTCATCTACTGAGGTTTTCTGGTGCATGGTTAGTTTGTCTAGTGAGCCATTGTGAGACCCACAGACACAACCGCATGCGCCAATAATGGTTCTCACAGACTTCTACATCTTGTGATGGTCTAAGAAAAAAACACGATAGGTCGCAGTACTTGATTAACGTAGACATCAGCGGTTACGTTTACTGTAAAAATATGAAGGGCAGTAGATCATGTTATAGTGCTTATGTAAGAATCCACCTGAAGGGCAGTATAGTGCTTATGTAAGAATCCACCTGAAGGGCAGTAGATCATGTTATAGTGCTTATGTAAGATTCCACCCTAAAACATGCACACTTCCTCCTCTATATCTGTTATGCTGGAATATACACACATCGGGATATCTTTCTCCAGGACTACACATGACTAGATTGACCCTATCAGCAAATGACACATTAAACCGACTTTCATCCATCAGAGAGCATTGGCGATCGGTATTTAACAATGCATTTGTCCTTGGGCTCAAGCCAATCTGTAGGTCCGGTGGTATCTAGTAAGGATAGGACAAAATACGAGGTATAACAGCGATTGGACTTGACGGCGTAGATAATGAGTTGATTTAGATGAGTTAGCAGAGTAGACAGCAGATAACAACACAACATTAGCAGATGAGACTCCCGTGTCTTCTGAGACCGAAAGGGGAGCAAAGAATAGCAACACTGTTTACCTTCCGTGTATGTTGTAAGAGGCGACTAAGGAGGTTATGGGATGGAGTTGGCTGTCCTATCCCATATTAGGGTCAGTGACCCAAAGCCATGCTGAAGTCGGCCGAAAGGCGCAGAAATCGCAGCAATGCTGTAAACCATGACACAACGCATTCAGTTCTCCGGACTACATCCTGCTAATCTGCAGCAGTTTGAGAACGAACAGAGAGAAAAAGCAGACGAGAAAGCGAGAAGCATCTAGATAGTGATATTGAAAAACAACTACAGTACATTAAAGAGAGACGAAATGACAGGCGGATGAATTTGGGTCAAGGAAATAATCGTTACTAAAATTTAGAATAATAAGGTGAATATATACCTTTAGCACGAGATGTCCAAGGGATTAGAATGACCAGTCGAGAATAAAGCTCACAAATAGAATATTTATTAACCGCCGAAGACGGATGTGTCGGGCCATTGGCGCAAATAAAACGGCGACACAACGCATTTCCATTCTCTGGACTGCATCCTGCTGGAGATCTAGTAGTACTGCTACAGGAGAGATCCAGCAGAGTTTGAGAATGAACGCTGAAGAAGAAGAAGAAGAAGAATATTTATTAGAAAAATAAGCGAAAGCCATTTGAAGTAAACAATGTTTTGGCGTCTGGTCGCAGACAGTTAAGGAACATTCGAGTGAAAGGGAAATACTATGATCATAACTGGAGTGGTCATATAGTGCCCAACCAATGAGACAGGGAGTTGAAATCACCTGATCAGATAGCCTTTTGAAACAAAGAGAAACAATGGGGCGATATTAGTAGTTTCATACAGAATTAGCTTCAGTTATAAGTTTGCTAACGGACAGAGAAGTCCGAACTTATTTATGAAATCATGCTATGTCTCGATCATTGAGAACAAGCAAATCAAGTCATGCGGTTGCGTCTTTGGGTCTCACCAATGGCTCACTAGATAAACTAACCATGCGACAGAAAACCTTAGTAGATGACATGCCTTTATATTGAGGTTATCTTCTCATAGAAGCTTCATGGCATGTCATCTATACAATCCCGTAGTCGTAATCGTCGATAACAGTTACCATGTTGTTCCGACAGGCCGATGTTGTGCCTGAACTAGTTATGGACACGGCGTGGATTGGCGGAACAACAAAGAAACCTGTCGCAAGGACCAGAGTTGTGCCCTGATGTCGACGTCTGTTTCGGCGGCATTAGACTCGCAACACCATCGAGTCGAATGGCTGCTGGAACAGAGCATTGAGCACTTATGGAAATGCCTCACGTGCTGTGAGGCCAGTTTCTAATCAAGAATCAAGAAGAATCACGTTTTTCATGTCTTTTTAATAGTCGCCAGTACATACATATTAAAGAAACATGATGATCAGTAAAAGCGTAGGCGAATAGGTACTAAACATACAATTGTAATGAGAAATACTACAAGTGGATTTTGTAGAACAACCATATAAGTGCACGAGTATGGTTTAAGAGGCGAGTTCACATTCTTACTGTTTACATAGCGGTAGTAGCAGTGCAGGTAATTGTCACTACGACCTTCGAAAGGAGTGTTGTAATTTAGGATATACACATAAAATAAGAGAAATACTTATTCGAAATGTAGCAACATCAAAAGAATCACAGTTATTGTTATATAAACATGTTTGTCTACATCAAGGGTTCTAAACCTGTCAGGACTATGAGCGCCGTCCACATGTAATACAGAGTGTGCGAGAAAAATTTAAAACAAATTACATATCATCTTTACTGCCGGAGTCGACAAGTGAGTGGGGTGAGGGCATCAAGAGCAAGACAAATAAGTGTCACCGAAATCGGTTGTACCGTGCAGGGCCGGATTTATACTTGATAGGGCCATAAGCTATTTGAGATATGGGGGCCCTTTAACGACTAATAATATATAGATAGTGAAATTTAAAAAATGTTTGGGGGCTCCCAAGAATGTGAGGGCCCTAAGCTATAGCTTGTGTAGCTTATAGGTAAATCCGGCACTGGTGCCGTGTCATTATCGCAAATATGAACGACGACACAATAAATATGTTCTCTGGATGACATCCTGCTGGAAATATAGTAGGGGTTGATATAGGAGAGATCCCGCGGGAGTTTGAGAATACACGCTAAAAAACAAATAATAGAGCGGGAGAGAGAGGGACATATGTTGATATGTGCTACGGCTATAATTTCGTCTTTCTGTATGGAGATGCCACTTGAGCTGATTTGATTAGATTAAATATCGATTCATTTATCGTGTGTGTGTGAAATTTAAATTTAAGTTAATCTCGTTGATCGTGAACGCAGGATTTCCTGAACCACGACTTTTATAGCAAAACCGGATTACGCCATCGTCTAAATTCATCGTGGCACACTACACGAGGTAAAAAATGTACAGATGACATGCCCAATGTTTGTGTTTGTGTGTCTCTTTGTGTGTGGCTGAAAAGTATTGGAATCTACCTTGTAGACATTCTTAGGCAATCGAGTTCTCGGAACCCCTTCACAAACAGTAACATGGCAAACATTAAAAATTCACGCGTTGTCGCCTAGATGGTGTGGTGATAGAGTAGGAGGAATGTATATGTTTCACTTACCAGAAACTGGGTCTGTACCGAATGTGTTTCCAACATTACACACTTCAACGAATAATAGCATATTAAACAGGCAAACACACAATAAATCTAGCAACACGCCTGCCGGACAGAAGTACCTCGCTGTATATAAGGGTGTACATGATAGCAAGTTTGCACGAGTCAATTAAACACTTACTCAGATTAGGTACCTAACTCGTGATTACGTTTAATATGCGTTTTTTACCTTACAACCAAGATTGTTGTCAAAACTGGAAAAAGTACTATAACATTAGAGTGCAGGACGCAGGCGAGACCATCGACTGTAAAGACATCTGTACAGAAAGTAAACAAGACATCGTTCGTGACGTTTTTAATTATTGACGTGGTTTTCGTTTGTCTTTATTTATATACCTGAAGTCGCATTAAAAAAAATTGCCAAGGATGACCAACGAAATACACGCCCATAATTAAAAAATCAGCTTTTCAGGTCATGTTTACTTTCTGTACAGCTGTGTCACTGGAGCCCGGTCACGCGCAGGTCTATTGATGGGATCGACATTACAAAAATAGCAGCAACACTGTCCCCCGCTATGCATACATGGGACAACTTAGAGACTCAGGGACAATAGGCAGATAACAGAGTCTGACCACAGTTTTAGTCATTAAACCAAACAAGGCAATATTTTTCGTGTCCTGTGTACCATTTTGTCCTTTGACTGGGGCCCCCCTCCACGGTGGGGTCCAAGCGTGATTGCTGCAGATATAGAACACCTAATTACTAAACGTAAACAGACCTTCATTCGGTTCATTTTTGATTATTGTCACGTTTTCCATTGATTACTATTTATATATTTGGAGTAGCCTAGATTATTTTTGGCATGCGATTTCTGGTATATAAATATTGGCCAATGGAAAACATGGGAACAATCAAGAAAAGTAATGAATGAGGGCCTCATTATTTCTGTTAGAAGGCCCGTAGTATTCTGTCAATAGCCACGGTCTAAGGCTACTGTCTAGTTTTCCTAGGTCGAAAGTTTTAACAATTATTTTCATTCAGAAATTGACATTGTTAAATGAAGCCATCATATTTTAGATCTCTGCCGTATTATATATTCATTCTTCTCTCGATTTCCATCGTAATCTCAATTTCCATCGTAATCTCAATTTCACCGTAATCTCAATTTTCACCGTAATCTCAATTTCCATCGTAATCTCAATTTCCACCGTAATCTCCATCGGCAGAGTACTACAGACATGTGTGCTCGTGACCTAGAAGACTGGTTTTCCGGTATTTTGATTATTTCTGTGTGTCTCATTTGTCGCCGTTTGCTATTTTAGGCGGGCGACTCCAAGTATATAAATAGTGACCAAGTGATATCAAGACAATAAGCAAAAGTATAAGGAATGAAATCTTGTTCACTTTCTGCAGTTAGCTCTTCTATACTGCATATGACCACGCCTAAATAGAAGTTAACCAACCGCTGCATACAAGTCGCTAGAGCTATTACCACGCCTAGGTAGAAGTTAACGAATCGCTGTATACGAGTCGCTAGAGCTATGACCACGATTAGGTAGAAGTTAACCAACCGCTGTATACAAGTCGCTAGAGCTATGACCACGTCGAGGTAGAAGTTAACCAACCGCTGTATGCAAGTCGCTAGAGTTGACTAAAGATGTATCCCGGGTAAGTGTTGGTTGACCCATCTCACATGTCAAAGTAAACCCGAGGCCATGTTGAAGTCGGGTGCGTCTGGCCAAAACACATATATGGTAACCAATCTGTAAACTACGATACAACACATTTCTTTCTGCAGACTTTGAGAAGAAGCGCAAAAGACGTAAACTATATAGATGTTTACTTCGGTGTTTCCACTTCTACTTATTTTTAAAAAAAACCCATTAAATTGGGCATGCTATGGCAAAATAGTAATAATGAAACTAAATTAACCCTTATAAGATCATATGTTTTCTCAGTGGCAACATATGGATACGAGCAGGGTCGGCCCTAACAATTGAGGGGCCCAATGCGAAACGGATTGCGCGGGGCCCAGTCTGGGTAGGGAAGAGGATAATAAAATAAATTCTAATATTAATTTATGGGCCTATGAAGTGCGGAGCCCAATGCGGCCGCATAGGTTGCAATGGCCTAAGATCGGCTCTGGATACGAGACTTGGAATTTAAACATGACAATATCCAAAAGAGCAAATACATTTGAAATGAAGTGCTACAGAAAGATCCTACAAATATCATGGACAGAGAAAAAGAAGAACATTGAAGTTTTGAAATTACTGAAACTAAAACGAAGGATGGCTTCTAAATACCATCATAAGAAGGAAGCTACAGTATTTTGGACACTTAAAGCGACACGATGGCATCGAAAGGCTGATTCTAGAGGGCAGAGTGTCGGGTAGGAGAAGAAGAGGAAGATCAAGAAGATGACGAACCAGCGACGTCGAAGAATGTATGCACATGTCTTTGGACAATGCAGGCCTGCTTGCCGGAAACAGAAAGGCGTTCAGAGTATCCACGACGAAGACAACGTTCTGGAAAGAATATGTCACTTGATAAAAACTAACCCCTGATACGACTCGCATACTAACAATCATAAGCTTCTTCGTCGAATGTAGCCCTGTCGATATAGCAAAGAAATCAAGAAATATCATTATCTCCATCGATAATAAACACCATAAACAGGTAAAGGAATTCCCTTACTTAGGAAGCATTATATCGAGTGAAGGGAAAACCAGTAAAGAGATACAAAATAGATGCAGCAAAACATACCAGATCCTAGGACTGATGACACGTATTTTTAAGAACAAAAATGTAAACATAGACACTAAAGCTGCATTATACAAGACTATTATTATCCCATCATTGTGCTACCAGTGCCAAACCTGGACAATGACAGCACAAGACAAAGGTAAAATAGTGAAAGCAGAAATAGTATTCTACGAAGAATACTCGGAGTGTCATTAAGAGATAGAATTAGAAACAATAACGTCAGACAGATAACCAAAACAATACCAGTATTGGAACACATCAAAATAAAAACATGTCAAGTGGTTTTCACACGCTTCCAGACTACTAACAGACAGCATGCCACAGATGGCCATGACACATAAACATCACGGCTATTAAGCCAGAGGCAGACCATGTAAAAGATGGACCACAGAAATCAAAGTAGCCACAGGAACAAGCTTACAACAAACAACACACAGGAAGGCCATCTCCAGAAAACTCTTCTACCCCTGAAGTCGCAAGGCAAACAAGGGCCATAACGTATATATAGATAGATAGATAGATGGATAAATATATAGATAGATATATAGATAGATAGATAGATATATAGATGGATAGATAGATAGATAGATAGATAGATGGATGGATAGATGGATGGATAGATAGATAGATAGATAGATAGATAGATAGATAGATAGATAGATAGATAGATAGATAGGTAGGTAGGTAGATAGGTAGATAGATTTAAATTTCCAGCGCATCTCAAGCAAGAAAATAGTCACAAAAATGTGTCGAGTTCAAATAATGACGTAAAGCACAAGAAGTTAGAATTTGAGAGAGATTTTCATGTGGGAAGGTTACGGTGACCCAGACAAGCAAGCAAAGGAGCCCAATGTTTGCCAGATTGGTTAAAAGTTCTTTGGAATAGATCGAACTAGGGCACTAGATGAAACGGAATAGCGCACATGACTAAAATAAAATAACAACGTCAGAAGCGTGTAGTTTCATTAAATCGGTTATCTTAGTGATGTCAACTCAAATAAATTTTTACACCTAGAAATGACGCTCAGATCATTCCAAAAAAAAAATTACTTTCCTGGTTTATAAGAGATATCTTCACACAGTTGCCGGAATAGTCAGTCCTTGAATAAGAGATAATTTTATGGAAATTATAGGCAATGTTTAGATATTGGTAATGACCTTGAGTGTAAGGCATGACAGAATTGATCTTCAAATATACTCTCGAAGAGAAGATGCAGATGTGTGCGTGTTGTGCTTTTGCATAGTTGGAATTGAAAATGTCCTTGATTGAACAACGTACACCACCGAAGACGGATGTATCGGACCATTGGCGCAAATAAAACGGCGACACAACGCATTTCCATTCTCTGGACGACACCCTGTTGGAAGTCTAGTATTACTATGGTCCTGCTACAATGGAGATCCAGCGGGAAGTGGGAGTTTTGAGAATGAACGCTTCAGAAGACGAAGAAGAACAACGTACAAATGTCAAATATTTTGTGATTTGCTTGAGAAGTTACCATCAGAGACACTAAAATTGCCTAATAAAGCGTATGGTGATACAGTAATTAAGAAATCGCAAGTATTTTCTAAGATAAGCGATCATAAGAAAATGTCCAGAAAAATGTCGAACAAACTGTTTATGCTGCATAACAATGCGTCGGCACATCAATCCCTACTGGTAAAGCCGCACATCGATTCCTACTGGTAGGCAGTACCTCGATTCCTACTGGTAAAGCAGTACCACGATCCTTACTGGTAAAGCATTACCTCACACAGCACAATGTGATTACCTTGGAATAAATCCCAACTTTGCACCGGCTGATTTTTTTCTTGTTACCTCGTCTGAAATCGGAAATTGTCATAGACAACGATTCAAGGATGCTGATGGGATATCACCAATGCGACAAGACAGGCTGAGAGAGGGCTCCACGAATGTTTCCAGTAGCTATATGCACTTTGGCAAAAGTGTGTAGTTGCTGAAGAGAACTACTTTGAAGGATTGAAGGAAACGTAGTATGGATAATTCTATTGCTACTTATGTCTATATGATCTACTAATTCCAGATACTTTAGTGAAGCTATCTCGTGTGTGTGTATATACATATATATATATATGTGTGTGTGTGTGTCTGTGTGTGTATACATATATATATATATATATATATATATATATATATATATATATATATATATATATATGTGTGTGTGTGTGTGTGTGTGTCATGGAATGAAACAAAATACAGGCTATTGAAAACTAAATTTACTGACGAGTATTGTGTAACAAACATAATACTAATGTATGAAAACATCGGAATAAAAAGATAAGAAACATAATATAAATAAATAAAAACAGCGAAATGAAAAGGTAAAAAACATAATACCAACGTATAAAAACATATGAATAAAAAGATTTTAAAAAACCACAATAGCAATGTATATGCAAGAAATACAATACATAATCTTGCAGGTCAACAAGAACATCTCCTATAAATAGTAAAGCTTCGGGTAATGTCAGTGGGCTGGTGATGCGATAAGAAGTGGTTTTTCTTTCGAAGACTTCCTGAAGGTGGTAGTTGAGTGTGAGAGAAGTAAAGGGTGTCAATGGAACAAATGTGTCTTCAAACTCAAATAAGGAAATAAAAACAGAGGCATGGTTCGGATTTTTGTTGTTGATCTTTCTCAGGTGACGATACACAAATATTTTGTAAGGAATAATCGAGATTAGAAGGAAGAGAGTAGGTAGAGAAAATCATGGATTAATAACATCAAGGAATGGCCCGGGCGTGATTTCTCTACACCAAGGGTCGGCAACCTTTTGATATCATCATCATCATCCTGCCGTCTCCGCAACGAAGGTTGGCTGCAACGTATCTCCAACATCTCCTGTCTCTTGTCTTGGTGGTACACTTTGCTAGACTGTAACCTGTCCATCGTGTAATGTTACTCTCCCACTTGTATATCTGCCTACCTCTTGCTCGCTTCCCTTTGACTTTACCCTCAAGTAAGGTCTTCAATAAGGTGTCATGTCTTTTAATGTGTCCGAAGTATTTTATTTGCCTGATCTTTATTTCTCTAAGTAGTTCTTTCTTCATATTAAGTGTCTTTAGCACCTCTTTATTTGTTTTCTTCTCTTTCCATGATGTTCTCCCTATTCTTCTATATACCCACATCTCAAAGGCATCAATTTTGTCTTCTAATTGTTTATTTAGTGTCCATGTTTCTGAGCCATACATTAATATGGAATAGATGTAGCATTTTATAATTTTCATTTTTAACTTGTTTGTAATTTGTTTAGATATTAATAATTTCCTCATGCCATTGAAGGTACTTTTAGCCATTCCTATTCTCTTTTTAACTTCTGTTTCACATCTGCGATCATTTGTGACTATGTGTCCAAGATATTGATACTGTTTTACTTGTTGTAGTCTCCCTGTATGTTTATGTTTACCTCCTGTTCTTCTGTGTCTTTGCTGATTATCATGGTTTTTGTTTTTTGAATGTTTATATCCAGTCCATATTCATTACTTGATTTATTGACTTGATCTATTAGTCTTTGTAGTTCATGTTCACTTTCTGCTAAAAGAACAGTGTCATCTGCATATCTAATGTTGTTTATTATTTTCCTATTGATCTTGAGTCCTGGCATTTCTTCTATATTTTTAAAGATATTTTCTGTGTAGATATTAAATAGGCTTGGTGATAAAATGCATCCTTGTCTTACCCCTCTTCTTATTTCTATGTATGGAGAGTAGCTGTTTTCACATCTTATTGATGCAGTTTGTTCCAAATATATATTTATAATCAGCCTGATGTCTTTTCCATCTATGCATATTTCTTGAAGACATTTAATTAAATTTTCATGTTGGACTCTGTCAAAGGCCTTGCTGTAGTCTATGAAGCAAATATAGATACTTTTTTGGACATCTATATATTGATCTATCATTAGCCGGATACTCAGTAACCTTTTGATAACTGTGTGCCAACTTAAGGTTTCAAATTATTCAGAGTGCCAGCATCACATATCATTTTATAACCTTTTGATAACTGTGTGCCAACTTAAGGTTTCAAATTATTCAGAGTGCCAGCATCACATATCATTTTATACAAGTCAAGGCCCATATTCTTATTTTACAATATATTTTATTTTTATATATTTTAATTAATTAATATATAGTGATTTCAATAATATGTAAATATGTATAATATATAACAAGTCTGGATAAGTCTGTGGCTGGTACCCTGCTACGCCCAAGTGCCGAAATGAGCGAGGAAACCCCGCTAATCAATTTATAATCAACTTTATACAGGAAACGTGAAGAGTCTGCGTACCATTTGAAATTGCTTGGCGTGCCAAGTGTTGTACGCGTGCCATAGGTTGCCAACCCCTTCTCTACACTACTTTGAGTCACCGAGGATAGATTTATTTGGAAAACGTTTCATGCTGATGTATCCAATGTGGTACCCCTGATGGGTTATGGGTATTATTATACCAAATGGAAGAATATAACTTCTATACGCACATACTAGCACCCCTCTTAGTAGGAGACCACTTCTAAATGTATTGCACATCTCAGAAAAAATGAGAGTATTTTGTGTATAAATAAAAAAAAACTCTGAAGAAACATCAACAACAAATAGGAAACAAGAACAACACTTGTAATTCTTGTAGATTGAAACTAACGAACAACACCGATTTTTCTAGGCAAATTAATAAATTCAGAAACGTCTCTAAGAATCAGTCTGGCTATGTGGCACAGAGCGTGTCTCGGAGGGCCAAGGTATCAGGTCGAGCACCGCCAAAGACAACTGTACATCCGGACCGTTCAGAAAGCAATGGAAACTTACTGAACGAATTTATGTATCATAGAAAATCATTATATTCAAAAATTTTGGGTCGATAGCTACGTCCTCAATATGACATGCAACCAACATTTTATTCTATCTGTCGTCGTTTCTCTACTTGTGGTATTTTTGCATCGTAGATTTGAATGACCATCAGTTTTCGGGCTATGGTAAGTCTGATCGATTGATTTATTGATTGCATATTATGACATCTCAGAACGTTGGCAACTCCATCAATCTATTTTCTTCTTGGTCTTTCTGTCCCTCTTGGTGTTCCCGTTCTCATCTCGTATGCTCATTCTGCTGGACATTGTGGAACATTCAAAATTAGAAACAAAACAAGCGTTTTATTCCCATATTGTGAATACTTATTGTGAATACTTATTGTGAATACTTATTGTGAATACTTATTGTGAATACTTATTGTGAATACTTATTGTGAATAATTTGCAGAATTCAATAATTAATTCAACAACTCACTCATAAATTTATAAATCCGTATGAGCGTTAATCCAAAGAAACAATGAGGTCATAAAATAACTATAAAGTTGTAGTAAATGAGAGTGAAGATTGACAAGTAAACACTACATTAAGCATTACAGGAAGATAAGAACCGCCGTGTATACAAAGATAGTAATAGTATCATGTGTAGATTACACGTTTTTATGATTTATCTCACAGTGTTTATCATGAACACAGTAAGGTCAACGAGACTACTGATTTCTGATGTCATGTAATGTATTCACCTTCATATTTTCCCGACCTTTCAACGGCAGATTTGTTTCTTGGTCCATCGGTAATTAAATTACAGAAATATCAAATGAAAGGACCGATTCAAGTATTCCGATGACTTTATCACCAAAGCGACAAGACAGTGGAGAGGTGTCAGATGGGGTTCCACGAATGTTTAAAGCAACTGTATTCACGTTGGCAAAAGTGTGTAGTTACCGAAGGGAACTGCTTTGAAGTAAACAAATTATATTGTTACTTCCTTCTATACAATCCACTAATTTCAGGAACTTTGTGACAATACCTGGTATATATATATATATATATATATATATATATATATATATATACATTTTGCAGATGGAATGGATTGAAGGGTACAGGCTGTTGAAAACGAATTTTACAGACGAGTATTGCGTATCAATTATGAAAAAAAACCCAATAAAAGTAATGTATATATAAGAAACAAAATACTTGATCTTGTAGGTCAGCAAGAACATCTCCTGGCAATGATGAAACATCGCACAATTATGTGTGTTGACAATGTGGTGAGACATGTTTTACTTCTGAATACTTCTTGAAGGTAGATGGCAGTTGAGCGTTGGAGAAGTTGAGGCTTCCAAGACTTCTTGAAGGAAGGAGGCGGGTGAGAGGTGGAGAAGTTGAGGGTTCCAATGAAACATATATATTGATAATATTAAAGAATGAACAGAATAAACCATCTCTAAACTTAAATAAGAAGATAAGAATAGAGAGGCATAGCTCGGATTTATGTGTTGCTGTTTCCCTTCCACCGAGAGAGAGTGTGATGAGTGTGTTGAAGATTATGATAATATCAGTCATAATTTACAAGCACCGAATCATCAACTACATTTAGTTATCGTATGAGAGGAGTTTACATTACAAGCACCGAATTTTCAACTAAATTTAGTTATCGTATGAGAGGAGTTTACAAGATGATTTGCATGAAAGCATAATCTGCAACACAATATTGAATAAATATAAAGATGGGACAGCGTGCAAGTTGTGATGTTCGAATACGGCTATTAACAGGTAGAAAATCGCAGAGGTGGGCTCAGTTTTAACGAATTAGCTGCTAGGAGACACAACTGCTAAACAGTTCATTATTGATAATCTATAACAAAATTAGTGCAAATTCTAATAAATATTAATGATAAAAATTTGGAAGGCTACGACGTTGCGACAAGAAGGACCTTTAACAAGAAAACAAAAAGAACAGACAAAGCAAAACGTAATTATAAAATAAAAATAATTAAGCAAAATTAAAAGGACTTTACAATATATAATTTACAATTATGTTTTGCTTTGATCTGTTTATTGTTGTTTCTTAACAACGGCTCTTTATTGAGGCAGCAATGAATTAATATTTGTTACAATTTGTACATATTTATTCGATTTCTATCAATAGTAACACTTAATTACTTATTTATGTGGATGCACTTTCTATTTGTTTGACTGTGTATCTCTCCTCTTTATCGGACATTCTCTGACGTTTAGGTTACTGAACGAAAGTTATATAACTAACATTCTATTTTACACACATTCTATTTATAATATGAATTTATTGAATGTTATAGTTATCACTATTCTTGATATCTATGTATTTAGACATATATTTCTCAACAATTTAGTTAATAACACAGAGATACAATATGATCATTCACTTGAAAATGTTACATTTAGCTTTTGAATATAAAATACAAAAGTATACAAAATAGTGTAATGGCTGTAATTGCTTGTGCATTGGCTTCTTAGCTGCGTGGTTCAGGATAGATTCCTAGTTAAAGGAATGTTATATTCATCCGAAGATAACTTGCTTATAGATGGACGAAGTTTACAAAAATAGGTAATAGAATAAATCTGGAAAAGCAAAGGCGGCTAAGTTAATGTTCCAAAAATAACACACGACAGAAAATATTTCTACGCCGGTTTACGTAAAATAAATATTTCTTTCGTGCTTAGAAAAATCATGAGAGCACTCATAATATATATAAGTCAGTTCCTATTTTGCCAAGTTTGGCACATAGTTCTCCATGGCTGTCGGTCAGTTGTCAAATTTGGTACATAGGGCGGATGTCATAGTTCTCCATGCCTGTCGATCTGTTGCTAGGGATTGCAGGTCTTGTGCATTTATGCCTGTAGATTTCAATTCATTCATAAATGTTCTTCTGAGTGTTGTTTTTGGTCTTCTCTGTTTTCTCTCCCGTCTCGTGTCCACATGAAGGCTTGCCGTGGGATTCTGTCTTCCTTTATTCTAAGTACGTGACCGATGTATGTCTAGCGGCGTTTTCTGGGGATGTTCGCCACATATTCTTGATTGTCTCCCCTCTTAGTATGTCGTTTGATTTGAAGTCTTTCCAATTAGTATTTGGGATTTTCTGAGGCATCAGTTCTCGAAGATTATAGATATAATCTCATTACGGTAATACACATTACAGTTATAAAATATACCATCAAGAAATAGAGTATCTAGTTTACATTCAGAAAACTGATGTGCTGGGCCGGAATGCGCAAATTAGTGCAGATGCGATGTGAAGCCAGCAGCACAACTTACTTTACACTCCTCAGCGGAATCACACAAACCACCGTGTTGGTTATCAGAGCCAACGCGGAAGAAGAAGAAGAAGCACGTATTCTCAACACGTTGTTAATAGTTAGTTATAATTTATATAATTAGTAAATACATCATCTAGTCCCAGTAGGATACATAACAAGAAAGTTATGAAAATACTATAACTATACAGAATATAATCTGAATACAATATCAACAGCACAGTTAGAAATGATAAAGAACCGTGTATGGTCATGGTAATCAGCAACTCATATATAATCACATCACATAATAGTTTTACTATGTAATCGGAAGTTGGTCATTTACAGCACAGTTATAAAATATTAGACCAAATATGATCAATTCCAATTTACTGTTATAAAAACAGTTATAAAATATTAGACCAAACATGATCGAATCCAATTTACTGTTATAAAAAAAGTTATAAAATATTAGACCAAACATGATCAAATCCAACTTACTGTTATAAAAACAGTTATAAAATATTAGACCAAATATGATCGAATCCAATTTGCTGTTATAAAAAACAGTTATAAAATATTAGACTAAACATGATCGAATCCAATTTACTGTTATAAAAACAGTTATAAAATATTAGACCAAACATGATCAAATCCAACTTACTGTTATAAAAACAGTTATAAAATATTAGACCAAACATGATCGAATCCAATTTACTGTTATAAAAAACAGTTATAAAATATTAGACCAAACATGATCGAATCCAATTTACTGTTATAAAAACAGTTATAAAATATTAGACCAAACATGATTGAATCCAATTTACTGTTATAAAAAACAGTTATAAAATATACCATAACACACATAATCTAGTCTGAAAACTGAAATAAACATAACAAACATAAGTTATACTAACATTATACCATAGTATGACATAAACTATATATAAAAATTATACTATCATAATCATACCATTATATGATACACAGAATACTGTGATATTCTTTTGTTGATTCTCTTGTCCCTTTACCCACATACCGATTCTGTTGAAAATACTGTCTTCACAACGAAAAAACAATCTTTAAATATTTTTTGCTTCTGTGGGAACTATAAACGTTATGTAATCCAACCGAATCATGTTATTATAGATATAACCGCGCCTTCTTGTCACATGGTATACATATTAAATGTATTTGTAAGAAACGCTTTTATACTGAAGTATAACATAAATACGAGAGTATTAACCTGGTATCTGGAACATTTAACTCGTAAAATACTATTATATCTGTTATTTGTTATATTGTACGAGTTAGACCGTCTCTAGCGTGAAATTCGTAAACTGATTTTAATCTTGTATTGATACCGCGATCGACATTACATTATCGATACATATTTACTTCTAAACGACGTTTATTTTTATTTGCTGTTGTGTAACAAAATTTGTACTAACCAAGATTTGTATTTATATACCTTGTAATAGTAAGAGCGGAATATTCAGTGAAGCTTTCTAAAGGCGTTGTATAAATAGGGCCAAGGTTTGGTTATCATGATTCTTACCTGTGTAATGAATAAAGTGTTACCTGATACGAAAATACTGAGATTATGAAAACTGGTTTTGTCAGCAATTGCGATCTAGTAGCAGTTCTGTGCAAAGAGGATTAGATATCCTAGGGGAAATAATGTTGTCTTGTGTGTCATAAGTGCTTTTTAATCTAGGGAACATAACGTACGTTCAATTTTTGTAGTAGCGGTTTTTATCTAGGGAACATGTTCTCTTTGTGTGGTAGTGATTTTTATCTAGGAAACATGTTCTATTTTTGTGGTAGTGATTTTTATGTAGAGAACATGTTCTCTTTTTTGTGGTAGTGATTTTTATCTAGGGAACATGTTCTCTTTTTGTGGTAGTGATTTTTATCTAGGAAACATGTTTTATTTTTGTGGTAGTGATTTTTATCTAGGGAACATGTTCTCTTTTTGTGGTAGTGATTTTTACTAGGGAACATGTTCTCTTGTTGTGGTAGTGATTTTTATCTAAGGAACATGTTATCTTTTTGTGGTTGTTGCTTTTCTTTATCTCGGGAACATGTTCTCTTTTTGTGGTCGTGGTTTTTATCTAGGGAACATGTTCTCTTGTTGTGGTAGTTGTCTTTTCTTTTTCTAGTCAACATTTTTTTGGTAGTGGTTTTCCTGTGGAAGGCATATCGCCGACGTTGGGATGCGTGGGGCCATTGGCGCACATTAAACAGTGATAACGCATCTCTATTCTCTGAACTACATCCTGCTTGAAATATAGTTAACATCGCCCGTGTGTTGCTGGGGCCCGAAAGGTATGCAAAGAATGGCAACACTGTTTACCTTCCACGCATGTCGTAAAAGGTGACTAAAGAGGTTATGGAATGGAGTTGGCTGTCCCATCCCATATAGGGTCCCATCCCATCCAATCCCAAAGCCATGCTGAAGTCGGATGTGTCAGGCCGAAAGGCGCAGATATCGAAGCAATGCTGTAAACCATGACACAACGCATTCCGTTCTCCGGACTACATCCTGCCAATCTGCAGGAGTTTGACAACGAACGCAGAAGAAGAAGAATATAGCTAACATCACCGACAAGACAACTTTGCTGTTGCGTGGTGTTAAAACCATGCAGTTGCTAATTTGTTAGTGAATTGATTTCGGGTCAAAGATGGAACATAGAGAAGTATGATTGCTCTACATGTTAAAAACTCATTGAAAGTCCCTGTAGTCTTTCTGTAATAATGTAAGGTTTCTAGTTTGGAATTCGTACTCAATCCCCATGTAATTATTTCCCTTGGCAATGTTTGTCAGTTTATGTTTATCTTTTATTAATTTTAATATAAATTTATTTATGGTTTAGGGTTAGTTATGAAAAACAATACCTCTCCTAATCAGACGCTAAGCCTAATCATAAAACAATTAATTGTAACTTAATAATTGATAAATATCAATTGACAAACATTGCTAAGGGAAATAATCAAATTAATACTCATATTGGGGGTTTTCGTTCCAAACAAGAACCAAAATGAGGTCGAGAGGCGTAGAGGATTGACTTTATCGCACTAGGATTACCCCATGTGTACTCCGTCCTTAACGAAGCAGCACTCCGCGTGTCAAGAATATCATTCATAGCACTTACTACGTAACTTCAAGCAATAATCCACAGGGGTCTTATAAAAAATCCTCTTTATAAACAGGCGACACGAGCTGGAATCGAACCAGCGACCTCTCGAACATAAAGTGAATGGCTAAATCACTACGTCAGACAGATCCGAAATTTCATCCTGCTAATCTGTAATCTTCTGTATTGCTTATACCCAATATTCAGCTTTCTCTGTTGATTGTTCTGCGTAAAGTTTCTTTCGGATAATCTAATTTTCTTGAACTTAAAGCCTTGAACTTAAATCCTTCCACTTAGCATTGTTTAGGAAGTATGTTTTCATCCATTATATGTACAAGACCGCTGTAAATCCAACGTCTTTTCTTGTAAACCAATTCACAAATTCTGGATTTAATTCTTCTTTCAGTGAATCGCGATGTGAACCCTCAGTGAAAAACCTTAGTGAATATGGATGTTGCCAAAACACAAGTATGGGAAATATAAATATTCTTGGGGGTTGGAACACAGATACAAGAAAACAATTAAACTAGAACGCATTGTTATAGGTCACGGTAGAGTAATATCATTTCTTAAATTCGAATGGAACATATATATGGATACAAAAATAATTCTGTCAGATTGTAAGATCCTGACCTAATGGCTAATTGGAAATTCAGCCTTCGTTATGAATATTGTTCCCATGAATTTCATTGCTCACCACGGTTAAATTTAATGTGACTGCCAATGAAAATCAGAGAATAGTCAGATGACTCATTAAGATGGCTCGATTTCCAATTAGCCCGTTGGTCTTATACTGTAGATGGTCATGACAAGATCATGCCAAAATGGTCGACCCAACCTATAGATACGTACATGGCACATGATACTATCTTTCTCGTGATGTAAGTCCAAGCCCCACATGGCGTAACATGGCAGTCGCTTATCACTGTACATAAACCAGCATATGTTGAACTTGAGAATCTCCAAACTACTCAGTTACAGATATGCTCCGTCTTGTGTTACAATATTTCTGTCAAACTGATACATTTGGTTTTTCTCGTTTTCCTGCCTGTTCTTGAAAAGTCTAACCCAAGTTTTTCTGTTTCAAGACAAGAGATGCCATATGCAAATATGCATGCATAAGTATTTACATATAATTAGTAATATAGTCCTTGTGTTGCTGGGGCCAGAAATAGGAGGAAAGAATAGAGACGCTGTTACCTTTCATACGCATAGTAAGAGGTGTCTAGGGAGGTTTGAGGGTGGAATGGGCTGTCCCATCTCATAGAGGCCTGAAGTGACACAGAAGTCATGCTGAAGTGGAATGTATCAGAACGAAAGGTGTTGATATCGCAGACAAGCTGTAAACCATAACATACACATTCCGTTCTCTGAACTTCATCTTGCTAATCTGCAGTAGTTTCAGAAAGTACGTACGCAGAAGAAGAATTTGTAACATGGACATACTTCAATATAACACTTGAACAATTACTTAGTAACATACTTCAATATAACACTTGAATAATCACTTAGGACCGTCGATACTGACTTATTAAAGGATATGTGTGGGGGGGGGCAGGGATTCCTAAGCAATATTTTCACTTACTGTGCAGTGACTTTATTTTGGGAGAAGCCACATATGTTCCGAAGTGTCATCGCAAAGAAGGAAGTGCTAGACATGGTTCTAGAACGAGAATTGAAAAAAAATAGAACTAGTTCTCTCGTACGGCTGGTCTACTGGCGACATCGATACAGCCGTCTTCAGTAGAAGTGACAAACCCTGACAGTATTACTTTTCACGCCAACGTCATTATACATATATAATACGCAGAAAACATTATACAAAACGCAGAAAAAGAATCGCTGAATCAAATACGAGTATAGATTATCAACGATTAATGTCGAGGATTCAGATATTCGTATCTGCCTGTCAAATAGAGACATGAACAGACAAAATCATAGAATGGACAGATTTTTCCTCATTCCTCCGCATCGTTGAAGATATAGATCGCCGGAGGACTCTGGGTGCTTAAGCATCCAATGTGGTACCCCTACGAACCCTGACGGGTTGCAGGTTTATTGATATTGACCTGCCTGTCAGCTGGAGTGAAAGTTGATCATCATATGAGTTAGTTCCGTTGATGAACAGCTACCTACATACAATGCTATGATATAGGATCTGTATGGGAACTGTCAAACTTTTCATAAATAGAAGTGAGAAATAGAGATATAAATATAAGTGAAAGAGGAAAACACAAAAGAAAAATACAGATCGAAAGCATAATTTGAAAAAGAAACTTTATCTTATAGTTTATGTCTTGCAGAGTTAGTTATCACGGCTGTTAGATATTTCTGTCTCGTGCAATGTCAATCATTATCGATGTGTTCCTTACCCAATAAATACATGTCATTGCGATGTAATAGCTTACAAATACAGTCTGTATAATGTAACCTAAAAGTAAAGTTAGCCCATAGCATTTAGTAATGCTGTAGGGGTCTGATATGTTAGCGATCTCACAATTTAGTGGATCTGCTATATGAGGGTGGTAGCCAACTCCTCTCTCTCGCAATCTTTAGCTCTCGGATTAATCCGGTACCCATTTAAGGCTGGGTCGACCCGGGAACCGTTGCGAACTGAAAAACATTTCCGTCTCAACTCACATGTGAAAGCAGTGAGATAGCCACTGCGCTATACGGCACCCTACTCGGCCTGTGTAATGTAATAACTTGTAAATACAGCCTGTGTGAAATTACAGCTTGTAAATACCACATGTGTGACGTAATAGCTTGTAAATACATGTCTGCGTGATGTAATAGCTTTTTAACACTTCAAATATTTGAGGATATTTAAGAACAATTTTGAAGACATACTCGATGGATTCATTAAGCTAGAAAAACACACCATAAACAACAGTGCTTAACGTAAACTAGCAGAGATTGAAAATATAAAACTCAGACAATACAACTATCAATTGGAACTGGAGTCATATAACAGCATAAAATCTGTGCCGAAGATTAGACAGAAAATGTAATCATTGTACACTGACATAAAGCGATTGACAATAGGATTATAAAATTAATCATCTGAACAACGAAAGGTAATACAATAGAAGAGTAACACATAGTTATTTATGTTAGTGAGTCAAGAGTAATATTACATGTTTGTAGCGAAACACTCTAAAGTAAACATACTCACATTGAGATGTGGTAAATCACGAAATTGGATTTACTTGGCCTTACGAAAAACAAATTCATTATGCAACAAACAAATCAAGACGTAGCTTAGCGTTGTTACGTCCATTAGCTCAACTCACATGGAAAATTGATGCGTTTATTACAGACCAGTGATTCGTAAACTTTTTTACATTTGCAAAATTCCTGAAATATTTTTCTAACGCGGACCCACAAAATACTCTCTCATTTATCTCCATATTGTAAATGTAAATGTTTACAAGATTTCTTCATTGATTGAACGTTAGTTTTAGTCTCCTTTCAAATCGAGTCCTTTTCAACCCGACCCATCTTCTAGTACCCCCCTGAGAGGATCATGCGCGCCTCCAGACATCCAAGGTACACAGTTTAAGCACTGCTATTCTAGAATAAACACAAAGAGGATTAAAGCACTGGGCGCAGACTGATGAATGTTTTATAACAGCAGAGGTGAATTTTAATAGGTTAGTCATTGAAACTTGACAGTCAAGTTTCAAAAAATCAAGAGCAGGGGCTTAGCAAAGTAGATAGGAGAGAAAGAGAGAGAAAGAGAGAGAGATAGAGAGATGAAAGTAAGAAAGAAAGAGATCGATAGAACTGAGAAAGAGAAGTAATGTTCTGTGTACTGATTCCAAGAACTTACTTCATATATTTCTATATTTCTCACTTTTATCTATCATTTTCTATTTCTCACGTCTATCTATCAGTCTCTATTTTTCACTTCCAACTATCTTTCTCTATTTTTCAATTTTATCTATTTTTCTCTATTTTTCACTTCTATCTTTCTCTATTCTTCACTTCTATCTTTCTGTATTTTTCACTTCTATCTTTATCTATTTCACTTTTCTATCTATCATTCCCTATTTCACACTTTTTTTCTGTCTCACTTCTAACTATTTATATTTCTCTATTTCTAGCTTCTATTTTCTGTTTTTTTTCCCTATTATCTATTTTTCTCTATCTCGCTTCTATCACTCTTTCTCACTTGTACCTATCTCGCGCTTTATGACTTCTATTTATCTCTCTTTCTGATTTCTATCAACATTTTCTCTCTCACTTTCATCTCTCTCTCTCTCTCTCTCTCTCTCTCTTATCAACTCTGGTAATCCCCTACTCCTGATACTTGAAACGTAATTGTCAAATTTCAATGAATACCCCATTAAATGTCACCTCAACTGTTAAAATATTCATCAGCACATTATAAGTACATTATAAAGGAGAGAAGTAGAAGTGAGAAAGAGAGAAATATAGCAGTGAGAAATAGAGAAATATAGCAGTGAGAAATAGAGAAATATAGGAAGTGAGAAATAGAGAAATATAGCAGTGAGAAATAGAGAAATATAGCAGTGAGAAATAGAGAAATATAGAAGTGAGAAATAGAGAAATATAGCAGTGAGAAATAGAGAAATATAGAAGTGAGAAATAGAGAAATATAGCAGTGAGAAATAGAGAAATATAGAAGTGAGAAATAGAGAAAGATAGAAGTGAGAAATAGAGAAATATAGCAGTGAGAAATAGAGAAATATAGAAGTGAGAAATAGAGAAATATAGCAGTGAGAAATAGAGAAATATAGCAGTGAGAAATAGAGAAATATAGAAGTGAGAAATAGAGAAATATAGCAGTGAGAAATAGAGAAATAT
Organism: Meghimatium bilineatum; assembly: GCA_034231615.1. Taxonomy (NCBI): domain Eukaryota; kingdom Metazoa; phylum Mollusca; class Gastropoda; order Stylommatophora; family Philomycidae; genus Meghimatium; species Meghimatium bilineatum. The sequence goes on along the minus strand of CM067308.1, from coordinate 40,717,837 downwards.
AGAAGTGAGAAATAGAGAAATATAGCAGTGAAAAATAGAGAAATATAGAAGTGAGAAATAGAGAAAGATAGAAGTGAGAAATAGAGAAATATAGCAGTGAGAAATAGAGAAATATAGCAGTGAGAAATAGAGAAAGATAGAAGTGAGAAATAGAGAAATATAGCAGTGAGAAATAGAGAAATATAGCAGTGAGAAATAGAGAAAGAAAGATACATAGTAAGAAGTGAAAAATAGAGAAATATATGAAGTACCTCTTGGACTGGGTACTCATAACATTAAAAGTACTTCTTAGAGTCGTTGCACAGAACATTACAAATACTTCTTGAACTCAATAAAAGTTGATAAAAACTGACTTAATACAAATGTTGAAAAGCGCTGATTTAATAACCTTCCTAACGATAAGCTTTTAAATCTTCCATCTGTATAATTACCTCTGCATTATCGATTAAAACTCATTGAAGAGAGGATAAATCTGTTTGTCCAGTTAACAGAGGCTGGAACACTACGAATGGTCGGGCAATCCCTGACATCGAACAGGGTCACAGATCTGCACAAGCAATCAATGGTGCTGAAGTTGGAGATGCCAGACCGAGAGCCGCACCAACAACCATAGTATCACGCAACACGACTATTCTTCACAACAATAACAAAATAATTATCTCTAAATATAACGTTGGCTGTATTAAATTCACACAGTCATATGTGCTGTGTGGTCAAAAGTGGTCGTATTGAAGCTACTTAATCATAAGTACTGTGTGGTCTGTGGTCAAAAGTGGTCGTATTTGAAGCTACGTAATCATAAGTAAAAAAGTAAAGTAACCCATAGCATTTATTAATGCTATGTGAGATATAATGGGTGTGAGATGTTAGCGATCTCACATTTCACAGGCTCTGCAAATGAGGGCGGTAGCCATCTCCTCTCCCTCGCAGTCTTTACTTCCCGGATTAATCCGGTACCCATTTAAGGCTGGGTCGACCTGGGAGCCGTTGCGATCTGAAAACATTTCAGCCTCAGCTGGGGAATGAACCCAGGTCCACTCATATGCGAAGCCAGTGCGCTAACCACTGCGCTAACGCGGCTCCCATAATTACTGTGTGGTGAAAAGTGTTTGTTTTGAAGCTACTTAATCATAAGTACTGTGTGGTCAAAAGTGGCCGTATTGAAACTACTTAGTCATAAGTACTGTGTGGTCCAATGTGGCCAAATTGAAGCCACGCAGCCATAAGTCATGTGTGGTCAAAAGTGAACAACATTGCTAACACCAAATTGTTAAAGACTTTCTTGTGTGCGGATGTCTGTATACAAAATTGAAACGCATGCCGTCTACATACAGATATAAACTTCCCTCTGAATACAAGGCCCCTTTTCAAAGCCTTGCATACCTCTGAGAGTTAGTCTTCTGAGGGCGAAAGATAGCTCTTGATAAACCCCAATAACAAACAGAAAAGAGGAGCTACAAAGTTCGTAAGTCCTGGTGAAACAAACACACAAACAGACACAAATACTATTCGCTGTGTTTTTGTCGACTACAGTCCTGCTGGATCATCGATGATCATCCTTATAAAGTGACGCATTTCACTTTGCTGTAATTTTATTAGAATTTTCATTGGTCGCTTTGTGTCGCCAACCAATGAAAATCAAGGGAAAGCGTCACGTTGGAAGGATGACTCTTTTATGATGACAATTAATCCCACATGTTGTATATCGTAGATGGTCACGCCCTCGCCTTGTCATATATATAATTTAGTTTATCGTTTTTAAAATGAAACAAAAGCAATATGCATTTATATATATATATATATATATATATATATATATATATATATATATATATATATATATATATATATATATATATATATATATATATATATATATATATATATATATATATATATATATATATATATATATATATATATATATATATATATATATATATATATATATATATATATATATTCATTCATTCATTTTCCTTTTGCGCTGAAGTTAGCGCATAGGGCAGAGGTCAGATCTTTCCAAATTCTGTCTGTTCAAAGCTATTCTGTGCAGTTCGTGAATAGTATGGATATTGATTGTTTTCCTTTCTCTAAGTATTGTTCTTTTGAGTGTTTCTTTTGGTCTACCCCTGGCTCTTTAGCTTGAATGTATCCATTCAAGAGATTGGTGGTGTTATTATGTTGATGTCTGCGCCAAGGACATGCCCGGTGTAGGACCAACGGCGTTTTCTGATAACAACTGTGATGAAATTTTGATGTATCTCTTCTCTGATTTTATCATTCGATTTGAATTCACTAAAATGGGTGTTAGTTATCCTACGAAGACATTTGTTCTCGAAACTCAGTAATTTCTTTTCTGAAGATAAAGAGCTTTTCCAGCTCTCACATCCATATGATAGCAACGGAATAACGCAGGAATTAAATAAGCGCATTTTCTTCGTTCGTGTGCTGATTGACTTTGACCTCCAGATATTAGACAGTCTGTTAAAGGCACTTGATGCTAGTGCAATGCGAGCTGTAATTTCTGCATGACATCACCGTCGAGTGTTAATTTGCTTACTAGATATGAGAATTAGGTAATTTTTGTTTTGATGAGTTGATTCGGAGACCTATTTGTCCTGCGATGAGTTTTAATCTATCAGTTTTTGTCTGTGCACCTTGATGGTTTTCACTCAATAATGCAAGATCATCGGCAACATATATATATATATATATAGTATATATATATATATATATATATATATATATATTGGTTCGTTGGATTCACCTAGTCCGCAATGGATACAGACCATGATTTATCATATTCTCGCCTGAGACGTATTGGAGAGTATACAATGTCAGAATTACATTTTTCATTGACTCGCGAGACCATTTCCTATGTAATAGGCTCAATCTAACATTCTGATTTGCAGTATAACATTTACAATTCTCTCCATCTGGCTCAATCACCTCATACATCATACGGTATACACCAGCAGTTAGTAAACATGTTGTCGAGGACCAGATTTAAATCTTGTTTTATGCCATGAATCTCAAAAATACCCGTCCAATTATCTTTTATTGTAAATGTATACGCTCATAATATTTTCTCAAGTCTTTGTGGACTAGAAAAGGACTCAGATCCGCGGAAGTCAATCTAAGAACGTTGGTTTGCACAGATTTACAACTTGGTTTTATATCAGTTCCGACGTTTCTGAGTCAAGAGGGCATCAATTTTTCTCTGCTCTACCGTTTGAGACCCTTATCAAAGAATTGGCAAGTGAGTTCGGAGATAGGACTGATAAGATTATCTGAAATTTGACCATCACTATTTGTTTATGGAGATTCCCACTGGTATAAGAGATAAAAGCTCCGGTGTCGGGTAGCAATCGGGTAGCTGAAAAATGGGGAAAAGGGGGGGGGGAAGCTCGGGTAACACAAGGCAAATATCAAAGTGAGCGGAAATAATTATAAGTGTTACCAATATTAGTCAATAAACCAATATAGCATCGATGCACAGTGACAGACGACGTTTCGAGTAAAAACCTTCATCAGGACGAAAGACAACAAACGCAGTTTTCGTTGTGGAGCAATGATATGTAGATGTGAAATTAATGTAAAAGACTGCTTCTTGTATAAAAATCATCACTTTTGATTCTCAGAAACGAATGTAGAAAAAGATATTAGAGGTTGTCACAAAGTACAACAATTATGTACACACACAGTTTATATCTTCCAATACTGCAATAAAGAATATCAAGTAAAACTAACATTTCCTTACCTGAAATAACCCAGTAGTAGAGCAGGTTTAAGATCGTCCATGTTTGGCTGTCCTGCATGTTTATATAAGCAGGAAAGAAAAACATGTACGACTTTGAACATACTCTACTACTAACACAGTTTACCATATATTTATACTGGCGTCAAAGTAACATTTATTACACAAAATGTTAATTTTCGTAATAAACCTTATATTCCTTATATAACACGGTTGCTTCAGATATATATATATAATTTAAGCACAGAGGATTTATTTTGAAAGACGAAAGATACTTAGTTTTATACGATATTGTTCACTACAGTATTGGAAGATAGAAATTGTGTTACTACATAAATGTTGCACAAGTAAATAAATTCAAGTAGGAAGCATGAGGATAAATTAAACATTTTTGAGACTAATGTGAATTGAACCAGTCCGTTCTAACAACTCCGAATCGCCGTGCAACTCGGGTAAACGAAGTTTTCCGTGCTTGACTAAGCAAATCTCCAAGAAAAGTTAATTTCCCGTTAGTCTCTAGAATTTTACAGTTATCCTTATGCTTTCCTACTTGAACTTACTTGCATAAACTATTATTTGAAGCAACATTGTATTGTCTCCATGTTATTTATGTTTACAAGAGGACATTTTGGCCCTTGTAGTACGAATACGGATGTTCTATGCTGCTGAGGATACTTCAATACCTGCACGGGATGTTTGTTGTTGTAATATTCATTGTCTCGATTGGTCCGTTCTCAGTGATTTGAGTACACAGTGTGAATGTCATGACAAATCGCATCTTTTTTGTAGGGGCGTGGTTAGGAGAGTACGGAAAATTCCGTTTACTCGAGTTGAAAGGCAATTCGTTGCCGCTAGAACGGACCTGGTTTAATTCCCGCTGGTCTCACATAATTTTTGTATAGTGTGACATTCTCTATCTTTTTCTACATTCGTCTCTGAGAATCGACAGCAATAATTTTTATACAAGAAGCGATCTGTTACAGTAATTTCACATGTCCATATGATAGGTGCCATCTGAGCAGATATGGCCTGAACCTCATTTTCTGCATTATAATTATTACAAATACGATGAATAAGAAAATATAAGCTGATATTTACTAAAATGATGACACATAAAATACACAAAGGATAACGTAAGGTCCTAGACCTACCCGGCGGGAAGGAGTTAAATCTGTTTTTGTAAAACAATTCTGCATAGATTAAAATACAATTTTGCCCCACAGTAGAATGGATATTGAGGATTCGGTATAAATATTGCTGACTGAAACACGCTGAAGTCGGATGTGTCAGGCCGAAAGGCGCAGATATCGCAGCAATGCTGTAAACCATGACACAACGCATTCCGTTCTCCGGACTACATCCTGCTAATCTGCGGGAGTTTGAGAACGAACACAGAAGAAGAAGAAGCTGACTGAAAAAAACATGGACTAATTAGTTGAAATAATTAGGTATGTAATTAAGATAAATTTACATATTCAAATATGCTGAGGCTATTTTTTACACTCTGAATTAATCATTTTTTAGCGACTAGCTTCAAAATAAAGTCACTAGGTTTATATCTGGCTTATATGGATCACAACCCTTTGAAATAAATTTATGTAGTAAACTTGTCTCAAACATTATGCTTAAAAATTAACAAAAAATGTACCGATTTTTGCAAATGAATAGTATTAGAAATTGTGTTCTTTAAAAGTAAACACAGTGAAAATTGGTCATGTTTCAGCTATATAACTTATGTAGATTCACTGAAAATTGGCCATGTTTCAGCTATATAACATATGTACATTCACTGAAAATCTAATGAGACTACCATACAAAATGTGGAAGATATTGTGAAAAAAACAACATTAATATCTTTTTTTTTTCTTTCGAAAACCACACATGCATAAATTACGACTATACCAACAGTTATTTTCACTGATACTACCAATTTTAAATCGCTGTAACATAAAAATTATAGCCAATAAACACAAAATGTAAACTGTGGCAGAAAATAGATACTCATAGATTTATGAAAATGTAACTTGTTTTGGTAAAAAAGTGATTTGCTAAATATAATCCTGGGTAGGCCCCTCGTATAATCCTGGGTAGGCCCCTCGTATAATCCTGGGTAGGCCCCTCGTATAATCCTGGGTAGGCCCCTCGTATAATCCTGGGTAGGCCCCTCGTATAATCCTGGGTAGGCCCCTCGTATAATCCTGGGTAGGCCCCTCGTATAATCCTGGGTAGGCCCCTCGTATAATCCTGGGTAGGCCCCTCGTATAATCCTGGGTAGGCCCCTCGTATAATCCTGGGTAGGCCCCTCGTATAATCCTGGGTAGGCCCCTCGTATAATCCTGGGTAGGCCCCTCGTATAATCCTGGGTAGGCCCCTCGTATAATCCTGGGTAGGCCCCTCGTATAATCCTGGGTAGGCCCCTCGTATAATCCTGGGTAGGCCCCTCGTATAATCCTGGGTAGGCCCCTCGTATAATCCTGGGTAGGCCCCTCGTATAATCCTGGGTAGGCCCCTCGTATAATCCTGGGTAGGCCCCTCGTATAATCCTGGGTAGGCCCCTCGTATAATCCTGGGTAGGCCCCTCGTATAATCCTGGGTAGGCCCCTCGTATAATCCTGGGTAGGCCCCTCGTATAATCCTGGGTAGGCCCCTCGTATAATCCTGGGTAGGCCCCTCGTATAATCCTGGGTAGGCCCCTCGTATAATCCTGGGTAGGCCCCTCGTATAATCCTGGGTAGTCCTGGTCACTTTTAAAAAGACTGATATGTCTTCATCAGGTTATAACACACACTGGACGTATTTTTGTAAAACGAAACAACATGACCGGGAGTGCCAAGATGTAAATAATAGCCACAAAAAACTGTCAGAGGATATCCAGATGTAGACAGAAAAAAAACGGAAGGCAGAAAAAAAAACAGCATCAATCAGACAAAGCAGGTAAAAAGTCAAGCTCTCAACAAATAAGTGGCAATCTTCTTTGCAATTAATATTATGTAATTACCAATGCGATGACAAGTATAATATTGTTGCATATAACACTCGATAAAAAAGAAATATCAAAGCAGAGAAAGAAAGAAATATCACTATCTCCATCGATGATAAACACCTTAAACAAGTAAATGAGTTCACTTACTTAGGAAGCATTATATCGAGTGAAGGGAAAACCAGTAAAGAGATACAAAATAGATGCAACAAAACATACCAGATCCTAGGACAGATGACACGCATTTTCAAGAACAAAAATGTAAACATAGACACTAAAGTTGCATTATACAAGACTATTATTATTCCATCACTATGCTACCAGTGCCAAACCTGGACAATGACAGCACAAGACAAAAGAAAAATAGTGACAACAGAAATGACATGTCTATGAAGAATACTCGGAGTGTCATTAAGAGATAGAATTAGAAACGATAACATCAGACAGATAACCAAAACAATACCAGTATTGGAACACATCAAAAGACAGCAGATCAAGTGGTTTTCACACGCTTCCAGACTACCGACATATAGCATGCACAAATGACCATGACACATAGACATAACGGTTATAAAGCCAGAGGCAGACCATGTAAACGATGGATCACAGAAATCAAAGAAGCCACAGGAACAAGCTTACAAACAGCGCACAAGAAGGCCTGAGAACTCCAGAGAACTCTTCCACCCCTGACGCTTCAAGGCAAACAAGGGACACAGCGTATAGATAGACAGATAGATAGAAAAAAGAAAAGCATATTTAAAAAAACAGCGCGTAACGATTATCCACTTCCTTGATGTTTCTGTCATTTTTCCTGATGCCTGATATTCCTAAAATTTTAATGTTATTTGTCTCCATAAAACTAATCAGGTGTAATATCATATCACCGAGATCACACGCACTTCAAGTATACTATGTTCATTCTAAGAATGAAGTGGGTCAAAACACACCCATATATTACTCCGCGAAAACAGGTGATTTTTACACAGCTGATACATTTAAAAATAATAACACAATTAATTATTCAGAACTTACATCATAGCAACCATGTCCCCTCCCAAATACCACTGAGAGCTTATAACAAACTATCATCTGGATACAGAGCTAAGGGAAGACCGAGAAAGAGATGGACCGATACCATCACGTTTACCCTCCACAAACAGGGACTCAGTACGACCAGGCGTCACATCTGGCCTTGAACAGAAACTTACAGCTCCCACAACTACGCTTTACGACTAGTGTGGATGCTATCAACCAGCTTCCACCTGGGGATAGACAATAGACGAGGGACTATAATGGTTGCCCCCTGACCTCTTGGCGCCTGCGCAGCGGGTATAGTAATTTATCATGGAATGATACAGATATATTATATTAAATTAAAAAAAAAAAACATACATTACTACTGTGATAGACATGTTTCATTTAGCAACAATTGATTTAATAAATTAACAACAGTAATATGTTCTATTGAACTATATTATTGCACACTTAACATTAGATTTATGAGTTCTGCACCCAACAGCCAATCATAACCACTGACCTACTCCATTCTTAGAATGAACAGAGTATAGTAATGCTGAGACGTTGTTTTCTGTAGCCTACGCCATTTCTATTTTTTTAGCACACTGTCGGTTTGCTTGACCAGTGGCTGTGGCGATAGTTTTCACTGACTTGATCTTATATCAGGAATTATAAAATTGAATTTATATTTCTAGTTCTCAACCATAACTGTTCTAAATGTTCTAAACTACATGACTGATAACTTAACCATACCTGTCCTAAATGTTCTAAACTACATGACTGATAACTTAACCATAACTGTCCTAAATGTTCTAAACTACATGACTGATAACTTAACCATACCTGTCCTAAATGTTCTAAACTACATGACTGATAACTTAACCATAACTGTCCTAAATGTTCTAAACTACAGGACTGATAACTTAACCCTGTCCTAAATGTTCTAAACTACATGACTGATAAATTAACCATACCTGTCCTAAATGTTCTAAACTACATGACTGATGGCTTCCTTCTATGTTGTATTCCAAGCCAATTACAAAATCTTAAGCCAAGACTAGATAGAAAGACAGTAAACCAGGTTGTTTGGTCACGTCATGAGAATGGAACCGATGCAACTAGCACTTCGTACATACCCCAGCAGAAGATCTGGCTACAAGACATGATGAAGATAAACTAAACGGGTAGAGACAATCAAATAAATCTTAAAGAGACACGGGCTGACCAAGCCCAGTGCAACCAAAATGGCTAAAGACAGACAACTCCAACTTTCATCGACGACGCTTAACAGTACAAGTGGAATGGCAATATATAGATATATTTTAAACATGATTAGACAGATAGACGCCATAACCATTAACAAAAATCTGGATTGGAACCACGTCTACTACAATAGAAGTCCTAACTTGTTAATGTAAACATCAGTTCCGTGTGTGTGAGTGTGTGTGCGCGTGTGCGTGCGCGTGCGTGTGTGTGCGTGTGTGTGTGGTTGGGGTTGGGGGGAGGGGGAGACTTTTTGTTAACTTGTCGGTAGAAACACTGCCATATTAAGTGTCACTACGAAAGGCTACTTAGATCTTTTAATTGACCGGCGACACGTGAGTAGACTCTTGTAGTGACACGCATTACGGTAGCTTGATGAAGTGTTTGTCACTATGCGTCAGAATAAGTCTTGTCGACTGCAGGATACGTATTCCGTGCCCGTCGTTTTGAGCAGAAGTAAGCTACATACAAGGAATTAAGCATTCAATGAACTTAATGAAGAACAGAGATAAGAATATCAGAACATGTTCTCTGTTCAATGAGAACAAACTTGGTATCTATTAAACTTGAAAAAAAAACCACCGAAAATTTTTTTCTACAAAGAAGAACATGTGGAAGTTGCTAAAGAAATATGTAAGATAATACATGGGCGAGGGGAATAAATCGTAATGACATTGCCATATTAAATAAAGTTCTTGTTTCAAAAGTAAGCATGCACACCACATGTAGGGTAAGGAGGAAAGTTAGAGTTCTTGATAGACATACAAATATATTTTTTTATTAACTGCGATTGAAGGGCGTAGTTAACTTTTGTCTACATTGAAACTAGTCTAGGTTAGTCATTAGATAAAGTTTCGGTGTCGGGTAATAACACGAGGTTAAAAATGGCTGGCTGGGGTAACACAAGGCAAATTCCAAAATAAACAGAAATACGTAAATGTGTTACCAAAATAAGGTAATAAAACAACCTAGCAACGAGACACGGTAACAAATGACGTTTTGACTCAAAAGCGTTCATCAGGACAAACAAAATACCACGGATACCAAATTTTACATAGAAACACACATATGGTATAGTGGTGATATAAAGAAAAGGAAAAGATGAACGAGAGAAGAGACGAGGAGACGGGAGAAGTACAGGAAGTTCAGCATGTCAATGGAAAGACATGTGAGGAAAGGGAGGGGGGGGCAGAAGTGAAAACATAAGGAGGGAAACAAATATAAAAAGTAGAAGAATAGATGGAGTGGAAATGATAAAATGATGATATGGAATGAAGTCAAATAAAAAAAAAATGTACTTAGGTGGTGATATGCTAAGGTCTGCAGTGAATGTGGGATGAGGATTTGTAGCGAGGAGTAAAACTAAACGTCAACAAAGAAAGTAAGATGTAGGGAACAAAGCCCTAGTGTCCAGCGCAAATCTATAGACATTGATCGTACGAAAGACAGGAGCGATGGAGCCAGACAATAGTGTGGTCAAAGCAGGGCCGTGGATATGGTAAAGGAGGGGTATTTTACATAATTAGGGATACCTTTTGTGGAAAATCGTTAATGGAGGTTTAAAAAAAAATCTTCTTCTGGTAATGTTGCTAATACTAAAGGGCATGCTCAGATTTTCTAAGGGGAGAGGGTTGAGCAGCCCAGATCCCTCCTTGATCTACGGGCCTGGATGAAAGTAATACAGTGAAAGTGGTTTGGATGGATAGATGGGCTACATGATGACAACATTTCGCTGTGTAGTGATGAAAAAAATATTGAAAATTGGCAGGGACAATCTAGGGAAACCTATCTAGGGAAGCCACGAACTTATCTCGGGGAGCCATTGACCAATCTAGGAGAGTAACCGGCCTATCTAGGAGAGTAACCGGCCTATCTTAATGCTACAACTCCATGATATAGCTACACTGTACCATCATCTGATACTGAAATGAGAGATAACATGACCAAGCAGAAGCTTCCACTAACAAGGCCGTGCAGAAAAACTTAGTTTGCATACCATAAGGGTCTAGTCGGTGGTGAATCGTCAAGTCAAAATAGAGATTGTGCTTGGTGATAGATTTGAAGGCCGCCACATGCGGATGGGGTGAGTGCGAAAGAAATGACCAGGTTAAGACCCATATTTCGAGCATGTATGGCCATGACCGTCTCCAAAAAGACCTTTCTACTGAATTCATTAGAATTCCTATATGTTACGATTTTAATTATTGTTGGGATTTCAGTTGGACACTATTTACATACTTGGAATCGCATGCCAAAAATAGCCAAGGGGACTCCAAGTATATAATTAGTGACCACCGAGAGCCCGTCAACGGCCCCCGCCAGGTTACGCGATATCAGGTCTTACTCTAGAAGGTCATAGTATCGAAAAAGGACCTCGTATAGGAGGGCAAAGCAACCGAAGTCCAAATTTGACTGATAGCGATAACCGAAAACGAACGATCGTATACAGAAAATAGGTATAGTCACCCAAGTGCAGATAGGGCAATGAAGTCGCTTTCATACACAAGAATAGATCGTGTCATAATCCCTCTCGGAGTAGGAAGCTTCTACATAAGACACTGCAGATCGCAGAAAATCAAAGTCCTCTGTGTATGAAAGAAATTTCTGCAGAAACTAGTCATTGCACATAGCCATGAGAACAAGTTAGAATAGCAATCAACCATCTAACCATCAGTAAGTACCAAGCCGAGTTGTGTAGTTGGATTTCCATGACAACCTCAGGCAATGCTGGTTATCATTTCCACTGTTGAACATTTTTGATTTTACTTAATCATGTAATCCAGATTCCCATCTATTTTCTTACCCATGCCTTCCTTTCTGTGAAAGCTACATGTTATTACGACTTTCCCCCTGCCTTTTATCATAATTAAGTGCCCAGAAAAGCTGACTGCTTCTTTCTATTTCTGATAAGCTTTCTACGTAATTAACATTACGAAAATGACTGGCTACTCTCCATCGAGGCCAACTCCTTGAAGTGGAGATGGGGCATAGTCCAGTCAACAACGGCTGGAGAAACTATGTTTGGTCCGGCCATCCTCTATATCGAGCAGGATAAATATATATATAGTCCAGTCAAAGCAAACACAGGTGCTGAAGTCGAGAGAGATTCAAGCCACCATGGTATCATGCAATACGCCTATATCTGCGAACGAGAAAAATACACAGATTGTCTACTCCATCAACATAAAAGATGTAGAGGATTGACTTCCGTGTACTTGGGATACGCTGCGTGTGCTCCTTACCTCTCAACATAACAGTACCCAGTCTACTAAGAGTATCTCTTATATTACATAACACCGTAACTTCCAGTATGAATCCGAAGGACCTCTGAAATAATGTGCGTGTTGTAATGTAACAAGACACTAGACAAGAACACACATCACATTATGTAACCACTAGATCTATATCATCAATCAATTAATCAATTCATTAATCAACAATTAATCAACAATTAATAAAGAATTATTCTAATAAAAAAAACAACACACAATTCTACAAGAACATCTCTATAGAAAGTGATACAAGAAAAAAGAGATCAACATTTGACTAAAGTAGTTTTAAATGCAATCTGCTGTCCCCTCGTTGGTCCTAGTGTCATTTAAAACACCTAAAACGGAGTATTTATATACTAGTTATGGCGCAGAGTATGTTGTTTTGCCCAACATACAGATGTATCCAGATCCGTCGATACGCTCCCAGAAAGGGGTCGGTATCGTGGTGTTTGCGTAAAACAAAGTGTAACTTGCCCATGTGTGTTTGAAAATCTTTCATTTGCAGAAGATTTTTGATGACCTTATTTTGAAAATCTTTAAGGTGCGAGGGGGGGGGGAGTGTGTTCACCCACATTTTGACAAATGTCAGGGTATTGTAATTAAGTTTTTGACTTCCTATCAGGGAGGGGTTGAATCCTATCCAACCCCCCGTCCCATAACTACGGACTTTCTTTAACTCATGTTCAGAAGGGTGATTTGAGAATATATGTTGTGGGAATTATACTTGGGAATTATACGCAATTCCCTAGTGAATAAATCCAATACATTTATATTGATGTACGCTGAAATAATTCATTATAAATAAATGGAAATGTAATATTAACAAGTTGACATATCATATACGGTTCCATTGTTTGCCAGATTTCTATGCATTAGTAGTTACAAAGAACATTATAGTGTCATCGTGTGTTCGATAATGACATCAGAATCCCAATAGATGCACCAATCAATATAAGGCAATACTGCAGTGAAATGGAACAATATTACTTACGTAGAACACAGGTTTTTTGATGTTTCACTTCAACAAAACAGAGGGACTAAGACTAAGGGGTTATGGGGCTTAAACACTAAAACATACACATTACAATACACGAGACATTTTCAACGTCTTTCTCAAGAATATATAAAACAAACAGGGAAAAACGATGAAAACAGTAAAAAAATGTTACCACCATAGAGGCACTAGATACACTATTGACATATAAACAATAAGAAGTTCAATGTGGCTAATGATTGTCACCTAGAACAACATGTAACAATGATTCAGTTATTTTAGAACAAGATGCAGCAAAAGGAAAATGTTGTTATATTACACAACATTAACCATTCCGATGTGATGGATTCACAACATTAACCCTTCCGATGTTATGGATTCACATAACATCATTTGAATTAAAGAGTTCTGAGAATACCATGAACAGCGAAGAAAACAAACCAGGAGGTGTTACGAACAATTAACGTCCAGGAAGGCTGGCTTCTGAACACCATATTAAAGAAAAAGCTAGTCTTTTTCGGTCATATTAAGAGACATGACGGCATGGAGTGTTACTGGAGGGGATGATAGAAGACAACAGGGGTAAAGGCCGACCAAGACGCCATTGGACAAAAGACATTCAAGAATGCCTACGCATGTCACTGGAAGATGCATAACTTGCTCAAGACCGCGGAGATTTCAAGAGATCCATAGGAAAGACTACGTTCTGGAAAGAATATGTCACTTGATGATGATGATGTGATGGAGATATAATGACGTACACAACTGCAAATGTATGTCGTTGCATCATGTGCCATCTAATGCATTTAGCATGGTCCAAATGTAAAATTTGATAGAGAAATTCAAACTTAATCAATGTCAGCAACAGCGACATGAATATTTATGCCATCTCTCGCTGTATGTAAATAAGGCTTGCAACTTAATTTATTCTTTTTTTTGAGTTAAAATGTACCGCATCTTTTTTCAATTAAGTTTCTAAAAACATGTCAATAGCATACATGATAACGATTTCTAGCCAAAATAAAATCATTTGAAGAGTTTCTACAAACCATATATCTGAGAACAGAAGTCCATGTAGGACAAGAGTTGATACAAACCATATATCTGAGAGCAGACGTCCATTTAGGACAAGAGTTGATACAAACCATATATCTGAGAACAGAAGTCCAAGTAGGACAAGAGTTGATACAAACCATATATCTGAGAGCAGACGTCTATGTAGGACAAGAGTTGCTACAAACTTTATATCGGAGAGCAGAAGTCCATGTGGGACAAGAGTTGCTACAAACTATGTATCGGAGAGCAGAAGTCCATGTGGGACAAGAGTTGCTACAAACTTTATATCGGAGAGCAGAAGTCCATGCAGGACACTGAGTTGGTAAAATGTACACATGCTTGGGATACATGGACGCCGTATCCATCTCCATCACAGATAAACATCATTATTGATTATTCAACAGCATCATACGATCTATGGGTTTCATCTATGAACTGTAAAGTTTGGTCTCCGTCTGTAAGAATAATGGTTTTTTTGCACATTCTTGACCAGTAACTTATCACATCAACTTTTTTTATGTTCTTCGAGATTAAACAGCCTTGCGCGCTCAGAAAGTAGTCTCTTATCCGCATCAATGGCAAATTCTGGGGTAACGAAATTATGAAATCATTTATAATAGAGAAAATGTATTGATTTGTGGTTGTTCGATCCCAGCAATAATGTATTTCGTTTTTAAATAAAGAGGACAAATCATACTATCATCTTTATATTCTAAGAAAAATAGTCGCGGTTAACACTTTTTCTGTCCACTAAAGATTTCTAGGAATCAAACATCTCCGATCGGTGGCCTCTTAAGTTTAAGACCATCCACAGTTGCACAGGTATATCGCACCAATTTTGAGTTTTCTGATAAAGTTATCTTCATACTACGAACTGGCCACAGCAGACTGAGAAGTCACATGTTCAGACTACGAACTGGCCACAGCAGACTGAGAAGTCACATGTTCAGACTACGAACTGGCCACAGCAGACTGAGAAGTCACATGTTCAGACTACGAACTGGCCACAGCAGACTGAGAAGTCACATGTTCAGACTACGAACTGGCCACAGAAGACAGATTAGTCACATGTTCAGACTACGAACTGGCCATAGCAGACTGAGAAGTCACATGTTCAGACTACGAACTGGCCACAGCAGACTGAGAAGTCACATGTTCAGACTACGAACTGGCAATAGGAGACAGATTAGTCACATGTTCAGACTACGAACTGGCCACAGCAGACTGAGAAGTCACATGTTCAGACTACGAACTGGCCACAGCAGACAGATAAGTCACATGTTCAGACTACGAACTGGCCACAGCAGACAGATAAATCACGTGTTCAGACTACGAACTGGCCACAGCAGACTGAGAAGTCACATGTTCAGACTACGAACTGATCACA
The DNA here is from genome assembly GCA_034231615.1 of Meghimatium bilineatum. NCBI lineage: Eukaryota > Metazoa > Mollusca > Gastropoda > Stylommatophora > Philomycidae > Meghimatium > Meghimatium bilineatum. Next base: position 40,702,108 of record CM067308.1, on the reverse strand, counting down.
GCAGACTGAGAAGTCACATGTTCAGACTACGAACTGATCACAGCAGACTGAGAAGTCACATGTTCATACTACGAACTGGCCACAGCAGACTGAGAAGTCACGTGTTCAGACTACGAACTGGCCACAGCAGACTGAGAAGTCACATGTTCAGACTACGAACTGGCCACAGCAGACTGAGAAGTCACATGTTCAGACTACGAACTGGCCACAGCAGACTGAGAAGTCACATGTTCAGACTACGAACTGGCCACAGCAGACTGAGAAGTCACATGTTCAGACTACGAACTGGCCACAGCAGACAGATAAATCACGTGTTCAGACTACGAACTAGCCACAGCAGACTGAGAAGTCACATGTTCAGACTACGAACTGGCCACAGCAGACTGAGAAGTCACATGTTCAGACTACGAACTGGCCACAGCAGACTGAGAAGTCACATGTTCAGACTACGAACTGGCCACAGCAGACAGATAAGTCACATGTTCAGACTACGAACTGGCCACAGCAGACAGATAAATCACGTGTTCAGACTACGAACTGGCCACAGCAGACTGAGAAGTCACATGTTCAGAGGTAGTTCAGAAAATCTTCACTAGTGAAGGGTGTTTAATTTTCGATAAGCCATTTCCCAAGCCAACCTTCTGAATGAGTAACACGTCTCTGTATTGATCAGAATAACATAATCGTCGCCAGATCTAGTATGTAAATACTCAGATTTATGTGTATTACAGGACGTTTACACCAATCGAGACATCAGATTGTATGTAGGCCCAAGTCTATTTCATTCAATCTTCCAATTGTTTATCTGTTAAAACTCGGGGACGACATATAGTGAAGCCAGAACACAGCATAAGAATGCAGGAGAACGAGCGTAGAAGAAAATGAAGTGGTTCTATTTCATATCTAGTGCCTACCATGTATACCAGTATCACTATCATATAGACTTATATGGAATGTGGACATTGTATGTATGCATGTATATATATAATATAATATATATATAATATATAACACTTTATATTATATATATATATATATATATATATATATATATATATATAATGTGAATCAACTATTCACTAGTCAGGTGCGTATGACTCGGTAAGTTCGATAAGCTCAGCGTCAATCACAATGTATATACCCACGAACCCCACATAACAATATCACACAACTTCTCTTTATCTCACACTATCTCACGCACACACACATATTTCTACCGTGCGTTCGTCCGTTGACTATAGATCAAACACCTTCTGTTCATCTAAACAGTTACAAGAAGCATGCCTAATAAGGAAACGGGCAGATTTCTAATACCATATTGAGTGGCTAATGTAGAGATGCTAAGTGGTATATCACATACTCAACTCACGGTGCATGGTTCATATAGTGCTTTTCGAAATGCTTACTGCCAAACTCCACTTAATATCTCAATAACCAGTGATCCAAATAACATGGATTTTTGAATGCGATTTTATATTTATCATGACCATATGATCTTATATTTTAAAATTGTGTGGATATTGCTATTGTCATTTCCTTGCACCGGCACCTTTCTATACGAGTATTTGTATGATAGAATTATTTAATCTTTGAAGAATGGAATTTACAGTAATTTGATGAGATTTTCAAATAAAAGAGACATCTCTAAACTAGTGGTTATCAACGTGGATAGTAATCGCTCCTCTAGGAGCCACGAAAATAAAACTGTGTTCCAGAATGGACCACAGGCCAAAAGAAGTTGAGAACAAATGCTTTAAGCTTAAAGTTTAAGCTTCATACATATTTGTGCTTATTTTTGCCATCTCTTCCGGTTATTTCTTGTTGGGAGTTCTTTCCCCTTGTCTGTCCCGGCTGTCTAACATTGTCGACTGTGGTCAATATACCGCTGGTTGACGATCCAGCTGTCCATGGACTCATACCATGTGGTCCATACCAATATATTTAAATAATTTACATACGACTTTGTTAAAGAGGGGGTGGGAGTTTTCTAAGAAAAGATTATCACTTCATTTTTGTTAGATTTTAATGATTCATTTTTTTGTAGCTTTAGATGATAAAATTGTGATAGTTTTTGGTGATTGATTTTTGTTAGTTATTGATGATTTATTTTTGGAAGTAAAAAACCCTTTAAAAAAGTCTGTACTCGACTTTAAATGGCAAAAATAAGTTCAGATGGATTGCAAACAAAAGTCATAAGGTCATGCAACCATATATAAACAAAAATCAATGACGTGAAACTCACAGTAGAAATGGTAACTGGCAGGGTTGTAGATATACCATTGCTTAAGGGTGGGGGGTTCTTAAACGTTTTTCACTACTCTTGATGGCGTGAGGGGCAGGGGGGGGGGAGTTGATAATATTATCTTAGAAAAATTAATAGTCGGAGGTGTTTATTTTGTTTTATTGTATCGGGTACTAAATGCTATGCTCTATCTTCCTAGAGGGATTGGGAGGGGGGGGGGTTTGTTGAATCTATATTATCACTCTGTATATACGTGCTTGATGACAGGGGAGATTTAAAAAAACCCAACATCCGACTCGTGTCGTCTTGTTTACAAAACAGTTACAACAGTTACAAAACAGAGATCCCTGTGGATTATCACTTCAAACTACGGAGTTACTCTCGGCAGGCGGCATGCCGCTTTGTGAGAAACCGAGTACAGTGATGACTAATCTACGACTTTTGAACCCTTTTTAAAAAATATACATAATACAAATTAGTGTTCACTTTGAAAATATACATAATACAAGTGAAAAGACTGTCTTTGACTAACAAAAAGGCATGAAGTTAGTGAGCACTGATACAACCAGTTTAGTATGTATCTGTTCTGGGAGCAGGCAGGTTTGTGAATCAAGCTCATAACGTCAGACACACGTGTCTTTAGTCACATTAAGTAGATATCAGGGCCGTAGATACGCCTTTAACATTAAGGGAGGGTATTATTCATAGAAAAGGTATTCCCACTGTTTTTAAAGAAAAAAAGACCGCTTCAAAGTGGGAGTTGTATCATCAATTTTGCTTACTTCTAAATGCAAAGTTCTGGTTTCCTAAAGGAAGGGGGGGGGGAATTGTATACCCCTCAAATTTCCCTCCACCAATCTAGATGTTTGGTAGATTCAGAAGAGTATGTATGGTTACCTAGTTCTTCATGTTCATATTGAAGCCATGTCATGTTCATATTGAATACATGTCGTGTTCATATTATCGACTAGATGGTCAAGTGTATAGCAATGAAACTACAAAAAATGATTTTCATCATTGTAAAGTGGCGCATTTGATTTGGGCTTTCATTGGTCAGTGATTTGCATAATTTATGTGGACATCGGGAAAAGTTAAATGCATCACCTGAGAAGAATGATTTCCAAAAGAGAAATCAGGATATCATGTTATTTAATGTCTTAATACGAAATAGTGGAATATGTCATCTACACACACAAATAGAGCCCTCTGAGTTGGTTTTTTCTTTTCACAGAACTGCATACCGCTGAAAGTTGGAGTAATCTTTCTCAGGGACTTTACAGAATATTCTGGAGACCCTCCCAATTGCACATAGGAAATAAGAGCGTCAGTGCTCGTAATGCCTGGAATAGAAAGGCACAACATTCAACTGAATTCAATGGAATAGAAACACGCAACAAACAATTTAGTTCATGAGAATAGAAACACATAACAAACAACTGAGTTCATGGGAATAGAAACACACAACAAACAATTTAGTTCATGAGAATAGAAACACACAACAAACAATTTAGTTCATGAGAATAGAAACACACAACAAACAATTTAGTTCATGAGAATAGAAACACACAACAAACAACTGAGTTCATGAGAATAGAAACACACAACAAACAATTTAGTTCATGAGAATAGAAACACACAACAAACAATTTAGTTCATGAGAATAGAAACAAACAACAAACACTGAGTTCATGCGAATAGAAACACATAACAAACAACTTAGTTACTGAGATTCTTTGATAAAACCTACTCCTTTGGGAGTCCATAAATTACGGCAGCAATATTTTGCCAACTTCACGCCCCCTTCCCTCTCTTGTCAACTATTGTCAAAAATACGTTTTTATTTCACATTTTGCAGAAACATGTTTCTAATACAAACACTTTAATTGTTTCTAATACAAACACTTTAATTGTTTCTAATACAAACACTTTAATTGTTTCTAATACAAACACTTTAATTGTTTCTAATACAAACACTTTAATTGTTATATAAAATAGTATTGCTGACGTCAACTTTTAACAAACATTCCCTCCCCCCCCCAACTTCCTTTCAACTGTCAAATATGTTATGACCCCCCCTCCCACTTAATTGTTGATGTTATTTATGGATAGCTGTTTTCCTTTTGTGGGTATCTGGTCACGTAATATGTAATGCCAAATTCTGTGGCGGTGTCCTCGTGGTCTCACCGGACGGTACCCTCGTGGTCTCACCGGACGGTACCCTCGTGGTCTCACCGGACAGTACCCTCGTTGTCTCACCGGACAGTACCCTCGTGGTCTCACCGGACAGTACCCTCGTGGTCTCACCGACTACAAGTGCGTATTTATGTAAAAGTGAAACGTGAAGGTTATTAGTGTACACATCACTTTGCAAGGCAACCATATTGTATCAGTACAAACATTAAGTTATCTTATGTTCCAAATTACAGCCACCGTCAGGACGAAGAAATCAATATTGGAATCGAAATTCAGGTTACAGCAATTGACAGTCAAAAAGAGAGTGGGCCGTCGTGGGATTAACACTAGAAACGCAGATTCAGTGTGACCTTTTGGTAATCAACGATCTATTATTATCAGTATGAGAGAGACACGGTGGCGTGGTAGCTAACTCAATCGTCCTCTGACCAGGCGATAAGGTTTGGACGAGTTCCATGTCATTTATAAAGTCTGTTGACTCGATGGCCGGGAGGCTAGAACGATAGACTGACACGAGTATGTCTAAAGTTCGATCCCCGGTAAGGGACTGGGTTTTTTTCTGTCGGAGGGTAAATTAAAAAAAACTCACCCTGTACATGACGTGGCGACAGCAAGAGCATGCGGTCTTAATCACACAGCTATTCAATCCCCTCCCTGCAACGCCTGAACTAGTAAAATGCAGTATTGACAGTTTTTGTTGTTGACATTTGACTCGATGGTGCTCATCTTTCAATAGTTAAGCTATTTTACTTTTACTGTGATTTTCATTGGCTGTTCAACTACTTTCGACACAAAGTGAGCAATGAATATAGAGAAAATAGAGTCAAATAGCATAACTTTTGAAGGATTTTGACCGATGAGTCTAGTTATTTATCCATATGTTTCCATGAAAACTCCTCAACAAATGGAAATGGGACTCCAGAGTAAACACATTGTGAAGATCGGGAACTACATAAGGACTACACGCTCAAGAGGAAGCAGCTCATTTTCCACCACAGCTGAACACTGACCGTAGCCAAATATAAGACATGCTGGCTCAATGGAATCATCCGTCTAAAGTGACGGGTTTTACTTTTCCTGTGATTTTAATTGGTCATTTTATGTGTACTGTGTGTCAGCCAGCCTAAATTACGCGTCACTTTAGAAAGATGATTCCCAATGGGCCATCGGGCCTTGTATTTATCGATATACATCGTTGAGTAAAGACGGTGTTGTGATGATGCTATAATTCAAGCTCCTTGACATTTATATTGATCGAAAACATAAACAACTTCCGTAAGACATTATAGAACACTGGGTGTTTGTGAGATTCACAGTTTAATAACAGTACAAACGATATTATGTAAAGATGCAGATACATTTGAGGAAGACTAGAAGAATACGTTGGATATCAAGGGGGGTAAAAGCAGCGTTACCACCCAAGGTCCCAAGGTCTGATCGAAAAAGCCAAAAACTTAGGAAAAAAGCCAAGCGGTGGTAACGCTGGGTACAAGCAAAGCAACCACGGCAGTCAATCTAACACACCCTAGAAACATGACAGGGAGGAACGCGGCTGTAAGATTAATAAAACATGACATTCAGGCATTTGTTCAGTGTCGAGGCGCGAAATGGGAGCAAACAATAGCAACAATGTTTGATTTCCATGCATGTCGTAAGAGACGATTAAGGAGGTTAATGGGTGGAGTTGGTTATACCATCCTATATCGGTTAAAAGTGACTCAGACACCATGCTGAAGTCGGATGTGTTAGACCAAATGGCGCATATATCGCAGAAAATTGTAAACAATGTACACGTCATTCTATTCTCCGGACTAGCATCTTCCTAATCTGAAGGAGTTTAAGAGCGAAAGAACGCACAAGAAGGAGACATTTAGTGCAAAGATACAAGTAAAAGCCCCCCACCCTCATAGTAGTTTTCACAAAAATCATCTAGCAAAGGGAAAGCAAAGCTTTTTCCCCATTTTATATTGTTTATTTTGGAAACTTCACCTCTTCCCTCCACCATCTAAAGAGTCGCATCTAGGGTTACCGTAATTGTCAGATGGAAAAAGAGAACGTTTCGTCGTGCGCCTTTAATTCCAGTGCACCCTTATTGTAGGGTTACCGTAATTGTCAGATGGAAAAAGAGGATACGCAAAATGTTCATGAAATATTGCCAATATTAAGTGTAACACAAATAAAATTAAAGTTAAACTACATAAAATATTGTTCTTATTTAATTATAAACTTGTCTTAACTGAGTCTTAACTGATTTTGTCATTTTAAAAATCTTTAAAAAAAATTTAAGTTTAATCTTCAATTCAAAAATTTATTAATTAGTAATTATTACTAACGAACTCGCGTTACCGTCTGCTATGCGAAATGTGTTATGTTCACGGAAAATTAAAAATGGCTAACGGAACCAGAAGTTCTGATGGCTAATGTTAATATTGAGCTAAATATAGCTGGCGTGCGTGTTTATTTCACTATACATAATAGATTAAAGTATATAGCACAGAAAAGTAAGTAAGAAAGTATCGATCGATCGGGGACGGACGGACGGACGGTCGGGGACGGAGAAAAACCGGAACAAAAACCATATTTCTGGAAAGCCGCCCGGACAGGGGCATAAAAAGAATGAGTTGAAATCCAACGGGAAATTCATTCATTTACTCGGCTTGATATAGTGGTTTTACAGAGTTTAGATGGAATGTCATTAGGTTCCGAAAGGGCATGCTTACTTCTCAGGATGTTTCTCTCTTATTTGTATTCCTGACGCTACCTTCACATAAGATCTTAACAAAATAGCATGCCTTGTTTATATGTCCAAAACAGTTTATGTTTTCAATGTCTAGTTCTTATAATATTACTTTTTCATACGCAGAGTTACCAGATATTATTTTCGATAAGTGTAGTTGAACTAATCATAGACAGTGTATATTCCGGAAACATCTGACGGGTATCAATACAACTAATATATATATGTACTAATATATATCCCCCGGAGCCTGGACTTTTAGTACTGGGTGCAAAGAATAAGGCTATATCGCTACAAGGTACCCAAGATCTTGCTCTTTTCGGTTTTGATTCCTGTTCTCTACTTACTGGTAACTTTTTCCAACTTTGCTGTCAATTCATTTAGTTCGTGTTCCGAGACAAATATGCTGCCAACTCATGTAGTTCTTTTTCTGAGCCAACTTTGTTGTTCTGACTATTAGATGACGAGTAATGCTTGGCATGCCATTATTGTAGATGGGTCAACAAATTTGACATAACAATTAAGAACTAATTGGCTCAGACGTGTATGCTACCGCTCACTGCAGGACGCGATGATCCTGAAATACTGCTGCACTGGAATTCCTGCCGTGACATGCAACCATAAAGCACCTTTACCTTCACTGTGCCTTTGAGACAAGAAATATAGGATTTGGGATCAGATGCGTTGCTAAACGGAGGAGGTCCTATGCTATTGTCAGAAACGGTACCCGTTGCCAAGAGCTATCGGCTCACAGTCAAAAGAATTATATATATATATATATATATATATATATATATATATATATATATATATATATATATATATATATATATATATATATATATATATATATATATATATATATATATATATATATATCGAGCCTTAAGCCCTGGTACTACATTGGATAGCCAGCACACAATGTTTTACAACAATTTATATCTTTATCGAAGCCGATGAGTGCGAAAAACATGACGGTCTAATCTTTGACATTCTTAACACATAATTATCTTTGTTCTCGTCTAGTTCTTCCACCTTCAACTGTTAACTGCATATTTTTTAAAGTAGAGATACATGTCGACATATATGTCTAAATATTAAGCGTTTTAATATTTTTACTATTGAAAGTAATGATTCTTGTGAAGCTCTGAAAGTCTACTTTATTACTTACGTCCACATTTGACCTATGATTTCTATAGGAATTCGCTAAACTCGTCTATAATACGTGTATTCAAAGGCCTATATCAATCTCTCTATTTTCGCAGTGAGTATTCAACTCTCATCCTAACTATACAACATAATAGAATACCCAGGTGAGTTATACAAATTGATCTTCATTCTAACGTTAAAATTGTTATACCGTATTAAATGTATTCTTGACATAGCAGTTAAGGCCGTATTCCCAGACTGATCTTTAATTTAGTTTTCAATAATCTATGACTGTATATACCCGACATCAGGTATTTTAAGGTATTCACTTTTTACATTGTATACCCATTCGTAATGTTGCTGGTCTGTTACCGCTATATCGCTATAAGGTACACACGATCTTGCTCTTTTCGGTTTTGATTTCTATTCCCTACTTTCTGGTAACTTTTTCCAACTTTGTTGTCAACTCCTGTAATTTTTATTCTGAGCCGACTCTGCTGTCAACTCCTATAGTTCTTATTTTAAGGCAACTTTGCTGTCAACTCCTACAGTTCTTGTTCTAAGGCAACTTTGCTGTCAAATTCTGTAGTTCTTGTTCTAAGGCAACTGTGCTGTCAAATTCTGTAGTTCTTGTTCCAAGGCAACTTTGCTGTCAAATTCTGTAGTTCTTGTTCTAAAGCAACTTTGCTGTCAACTTCTGTAGTTCTTGTTCTAAGGCAACTGTGCTGTCAACATCTGTAGTTCTTGTTCTAAGGCAACTGTTCTGTCAAATTCTGTAGTTCCTGTTCAAAGGCAACTTTGCTGTCAACTCCTATAGTTCTTGTTCTAAGGCAACTTTGCTGTCAACTCATATAGTTCTTGTTCTAAGGCAACTTTGCTGTCAACTCCTGTAGTTCTTGTTCCAAGGCAACTTTGCTGTCAAATCCTGTAGTTCGTGTTCTAAGCCAGCTTTAAGATAAATATCATTAGCTAAACACAAATGGCAGCTAGAGCGACATGCAATCGATAAAGACATGCTATAATTCTGAAAGGTCTCCTGCTTTATGTTCTCCATGAATATTTTGAACAGTTCTGGGGGACATGATTCATCCTTGCCATCTCCCCCATTTGTTCTAATCAAATCTCTAATAGCAGGACCGTACGGTGCTATGATGCAGAGAGGCGGCAGCATCAACCGTCACATATCAGAATACATTGTCGGGGCGTCATTTCGAAGACTTGCATAATACTGAAAAAGTCTACCTCACAGTCATGTCTAATGGTATTATTTGATAAGACCGTACCACATGCGTTACTGTACCACATGCGTTACTGTACCACATGCGTTACTGTACCACATGCGTTACTGTATAGTGATTTAACAACATCTACGAAAGTGATAATCATGTTAAAATTAAATCGTTTCATGATATTCGAGATACCATCATGCCATTTTCAATTAAAATATTGATGTTCAAGATCTTCCTATGTTTCGTTTCTCGTATGGCAAAGTCTCGGAGATCTATTTAAGAGTGCAATGAATATAGTTACTGTCATTTTTCCAGGCATGTCAGAGGAGGCGAGAAAGGAAAATTGAGTGGTTGGCTAACAACTTGTTAGTTGTGAAAAAAATTATCATTGTCACATTTGGTCTCAGTGTATTACTGTACTGGTGTCTTTTACTAATAATCCCTATGGAGGACGAATAAATGCAGGAAAGTGGACAGTGCACCTTTGTCCATTTGTGGCAGAGGTGATGGGGAATGCTAGATGTGTCATCAATGCGGATTAGTCAGCAAATCGGACCGAGTTATCAAAAGTATGTGTCCAGAAGTATGTGCTGTGCCCCTAGCAGGACAAGGTAGTCGTGATATATTGCACACTGGAATGTCTCACTTCGGGAATAATTATACATCAATAAACTCCTCTTACACAATCATGTCTTGCACTACCATGCCTTACACAACCATGCCTTACTTAACTATGCCTTACTCAACCATGTCTTACACAACTAATGCCTTACTCAACCATGCCTTACTCAACCATGTCTTATACAACCATGTCTTACACAACTATGCCTTACACAACCATGTCTTACTCAACTAATGCCTTACTCAACCATGTCTTACATAACCATGTCTTACACAACTATGCCTTACACAACCATGTCTTACTCAACTAATGCCTTACTCAACCATGTCTTACATAACCATGTCTTTCACAACCATGCCTTACTCAACCATGCCTTACACAACAATATCTTACTAAACCATGCCTTACACAACCATGTCTTACACAACCATGTCTTACACAATCATGCCTTACTCAACCAAACCTTTGAGACAATCTTAGGAGTCCAGGTGTCATCTCAATTACAGAACCGAGAAAAATCTTGCTGTCAAGAGCTATCCGCTCACAGCTAAAGGGATTATTTCATCATCATCATGTGTCACGAGCTATTTGTTCACAGCAAAAGAGATTATTTCATCATCATTGTCAATGTTTCCTCAGCACCGAATACGGAGCCTAGGACACGAACCAGCGTTCTTCAGTTTGTGAAATGTGATGCATCTGTGTGTAGCCCTTGTATATTGTTGAGACCTATATTTATACCCTTTGAAGGCTATTCTGCGAATAGATTTTTGTCTTCTCTTTCTTTTACCATATGGTATACGATATAAGTCCTCCCTTTTCTTCTTGTTGTTGTAGATGCACATTGCTGCGTGATGTTATCTGGCCTTTGTGTGACTTAAAAACATATATGCATGGATGAATATTATTGCATGAATATACAAGTAGATATATAGGTTGACAGATGGGCAAACAGGAAGATATATTAATACTGTAGTTAAATTATTACATTCACAAGATTATTACATTCAACTATGTTTGTGTTATAGGTTACGCTGTGAAGAATTCATGTCGATAGTAGTAATCAATGTTTGTGTTATAGGCTACGTGAAGAAATCATGTAGCTGGTAGTAATCAATGTTTGTGTTATAGGCTACGTGAAGAAATCATGTAGCTGGTAGTAATCAATGTTTGTGTTATAGGCTACGTGAAGAAATCATGTAGCTGGTAGTAATCAATGTTTGTGTTATAGGCTACGTGAAGAAATCATGTAGCTGGTAGTAATCAATGTTTGTGTTATAGGCTACGTGAAGAAATCATGTAGCTGGTAGTAATCAATGTTTGTGTTATAGGCTACGTGAAGAAATCATGTAGCTGGTAGTAATCACTTACTATTTCGAGATCCTATCAATCTTGAACTCATAATACTGTGAAAAGTTAATCAACACATTTGCATTTCATGCGTTTCTTCGAACAAATTGTATGTCATCCGCTCGAAATATTGAGTCAATTCACGAAGCACACCGAGATATAAACACTCAACACATGAGCACGTTACACTTGTGAAAGCTGGGTTATATTAACACAGAATGATGAACGGCGGAGTGTGTACTCTTTGCTAAAGTCAATGCTCACTGAAATAAACGCACGGGAGAGGCGTTTTCCAATCCTCTCTCACTCACTAGCTCGCAAGGATAACCACTGAGCCAGCGTGACTCGTCTCAGGAAAATATCCTAGTCGACCTTCGGTATACATTCAAAGGAATAAAAATCATATTTTTGCATATGCATTTTTCACGTCTGTTGAAAAAAATCTAAACGTCTATGTGGTTACCATTTCCCATATTGATCCCAGTTCAATTATTAGCATTTGTATTGTATCTATATAGCTTAGAGGATAGATTCAAAAATAACAATTCTTCCGGTCAAAATCGCGAGTGAGAATATATGTGTTTTCCTCGGTGTCAGTTTAAATTGGATGTTCCTGTTCCTCATGAAAGCAACGGAAAACTACAGGAGTATAGAGTCAAGAAATTTCTATGGATGTGGTGAATAATTCGTTTTGGAATTAGCGAGTGTTATTTCAGTATTATCATCATGTCAAATCACAATCTAACAAGGCGGGTTACAACCAGCAGAAGCAGTCATGACAATTGTAGTAGTAACACAAGTAATATAGCAGGCTTAAACAAGAAAAAAAGCAGTGTCAAGTCAGGAACATGGAATGTGAGAAGCATGTGTCACAACAAAATACACATTATAGTGAAAGAAATGAAACGACTACACATAGAAGTACTAGACTTATCATAACATCGACGATAAGGAAATGTCATCTTAACCTAATAACCAGTGAAGTGTTCATATTCTCAGGAAGTGAGAAAGCAGGTCATAGTGGGGTAGGCTTTATAATTGATAAGACGTTGAGTTCGTCAGCGCTAGGATATAATCCAATTAGTGATCGCATCCTCAGTATCAGAATACAATCACACAAGAGAAACATTACAATTATGCAGGTTTATGCACCAACTTCAACAGAAAAAATTTATGAAATTGATACATTTTATGATCAGCTACTGGCAACAATTGATAAAACGAACAAGCACGACATATTGATAATTATAAACGATTTTAACGCCAAAGTTGGAGAAAGTAGACTCGTACATGAGCTTAAGGTGATAGGAAGATTCAGTTTGGGAGGAAGAAACTATCAAGAGGAAACACTAATTCGATTCTGTTTAGAAAACATCTTAGTCATTACAAACACGCTGTTTACACAACACCCTAGGAGACTGTATAGTTGGAGGTCCCCAGATGATATAATGAAAAATCAAATCGACTATATAATGATTCAGCAAAGATGGAAATCCAACATCACAGCATGTAACACATACGCAGACTGCAACATTGACCACAAACTATTAGTAGCTAAATTCAAACAAAAACGTACAAATGTCAGAGGTAAAGAAAGTTACAGTCAACTTTGACTGTTCAAAAATTCCAACAGGTTACAACATAGACTACAGATTCGAAACCTTATTAAAGGAACAAGAATGATTACCAGTGGAAGAGGTAACCAACAGAATTAAAGAGATTTACATACATGGTGCACAAAAATATATACCCAAGAAAACAAGGAAAAGACAAACATATATATCGGACACTACCATGAAGCTAGTGGAAGAAAGAAAGAAAGTCAATCCCAACAACAATAACAACAGCCATGCATTACAGAAACAACTCAGAGGTAAATAAAAAGACTAATAAGAAATGATAAACAACAATTTATCAAAGGCTCCTGCAAAAACACAGAGGACCGGTAGGAAGAAGGAAAATATGAAAGAAATGTTTCTCGCAGCAAATACCACAAAGAGCAAAACATATAAAACATCTATGCAAGACATCAAAGACAATTCAGGAAACACCCTTACAGAGCAATTCTTGAGACTAACGGGAATTGAACCAGTCCGTTCTACGGCACCAAATCGCCTAGCAACAATTGCACACGCGTTCTTCCGTACTTGACTAACCGCATCTCCAAAAAAGATGCGATTTCATCAAGCCATTCAAATCGTGCACACAAAGTCACCCGAACGGACCAATCGAGACAAGGACTATTACAACAACAACAAACATTGTTATGAAAATACATCCTATATGTTTGTTGTTGTTGTAATAGTCCTTGAAGACCCACAATTAATATAAGAACTTCAACTTAGAAGAAGTGACATATTTTGATTATTAAGGAACTAATATAAACAATGCGGGGGGACTGCGCAGTTGAGATTAAGAGAAGAACAGCAATGGCTCTGTCAAAATTAAAACAGCTAAAGAAACTATGGCAGTGTACTAACATAAGAACTAAATTGTGTTTACTACGAATATGTGTGTTTCTTCTGGCAACATATGGATGTGAAAAATGGACACTAAATAAAACAGTGACCATGAGAATAACATCATTTGAATTAAAGTGCTATAGAAGAGATCTGAGAATATTATGGATAGCAAAGAAAACAAACCAGGAGGTGTTACGAACAATTAACGTCCAGGAAGGCTGGCGTCTGAACACCATATTAAAGAAAGAGCGAGTTTATTTTGGTCACATTAAGAGACACGACGGTTTGAAGAGAGTGTTACTGGAGGGGATAATAGAAGGCAACAGGGGCAAAGACAGCCCAGGACGCCGATGGACAAAAGACGTTCAAGAATGCCTGCGCATTCTTGAAGAGGCTGAATAACTTGCTCAAGACCGCGGAGAATTCAAGAGATCCATAGGGAAGACTACGTTCTGGAAACACAGTGACCTGATGATGATGAACTCATACAGCTTAGAGGATAGATTTCATAATTCATACAGCTTAGAGGATAGATTTCATAAATAATTCATACAGTTTAGAGGATAGATTTCATAACATATACAGCTTAGAGGATAGATTTAATAATATATACAGCTTAGAGGATAGATTTCATAACATATACAGCTTAGAGGATAGATTTCATAACATATACAGCTTAGAGGATAGATTTAATAATATATACAGTTTAGAGGATAGATTTCATAACATATACAGCTTAGAGGATAGATTTCATAACATATACAGCTTAGAGGATAGATTTCATAACATATACAGCTTAGAGGATAGATTTAATAATATATACAGTTTAGAGGATAGATTTCATAACATATACAGCTTAGAGGATAGATTTCATAACATATACAGCTTAGAGGATAGATTTAATAATATATACAGCTTAGAGGATAGATTTCATAACATATACAGCTTAGAGGATAGATTTCATAACATGTACAGTTTAGAGGATAGATTTCATAACCTATACAGCTTAGAGGATAGATTTCATAACCTATACAGCTTAGAGGATAGATTTAATAATATATACAGCTTAGAGGATAGATTTCATAACATATACAGCTTAGAGGATAGATTTCACAATCCATAACTTGATTAGAATACCAAGGCACCTAACCGCTTTTTCAGTTTCGTTTTTTTTCACGTCAATGGATCTTTATCAAATGAATATCACCCAGAGTACATATTTCCGTAGCTCAAACGATAAACATATTAAAAAAATATTTAAAAATTGAAACACTTTAATTGGTATATAACATTTTTTGTTGTTGACGTTAACTTTTCTGAAAATCCCTTTTGTCAACAACTGTCAAACGTTTTTTATACGATCACCTCTCCCCACCCCACCTTTCCCCAATTGTTGATATATTTGATTGATTTAAGGAAGCCCCCCCCCATTGAAGATTGATATTTATCGAACATTTGTGTCTTTTATGCACTTTTACGATGCTTGTTGATTTGACTCCCCCCCCCCAGTAGTTTCCTAGGCAACGAACGCTTATACATTACAAAGGAAATGACATTAGTCATGTGACAGGAACAGTTTATACTTAGCATTTAATTTTATTTAGATTTAAAATAAAACTATTAATTTATTTTAGGGTTTAGGTTACGATTGGGGTAGTTGTGTTTTACGTAACTAGCCCTAAACCCAACCGGGAATAAAAAATATTTCAGTTATTAAATGATGAATATGAAATTTAAAAACATAGATAAGGGAAATAATTAAACATACGGTGGCGTCCACTTGTACTGTACCATGGAGAATTATGCGAAATTTATGTTTTGATTCAAATATACAAGCAATCATAAAAAAACGCACCAAAGCATGAACTATTTTCACCCTTGAATTGTTTATTTCAGTGAACGATTTTCAAATCAAGTGAATATGTACGGGGTTCACTTTCATGTTTTCACGTTTTATTGTCGTTGTTGTATTCCACTTTTGCGTGCTTCATGTGCAAAACATGAAATTGAAGAATTCTTGATATACTACCAGTCGAATCAAGTTGAAATTTGGCATACACATAAGTAAAGTTTCAGTGAGTTTAATGTTTTCAACGAATGAGAGTTTGTATGTGTCTTTGCGATATCTCGACTTTCGTCACAAGATCGATGGCATACTGTTGGTATGCCGAGGAGTGGTATGATAACCGGAGAAGTTGCCAGACATTGTGACTGTGACCATTCCACTATAGTGAGGCTGAATAAGAGATTTCTGGCTACAAGTACAATAAATGACCGTCCAAGACATGGGCAGCCTCGTGTAACAACGGTAGCTCAAGATCACCAAATTCAATTGATGCATCTGCGCGACCGTTTCTTAACATCAAATGAGACACTCTGCAATAGTATGCCACGCCGAAGACAAACTCGTATTGATGATACAGGTGATCATACACGGTATTAATGATGTCACTGACTTACTGACAGTGAGTACGATTTTATTTAAACTTTAGTGCAGACAACTGCTTAGTTGGCGGTCCTGAATTTAACTTTAGTACAGACAACTGCTTAGTTGGCGGTCCTGATTTTTAACTTTAGTACAGACAACTGCTTAGTTGGCGGTCCTGAATTTAACTTTAGTACAGACAACTGCTTAGTTGGCGGTCCTGAATTTAACTTTAGTGCAGACAACTGCTTAGTTGGCGGTCCTGAATTTAACTTTAGTACAGACAACTGCTTAGTTGGCGGTCCTGAATTTAACTTTAGTGCAGACAACTGCTTAGTTGGCGGTCCTGAATTTAACTTTAGTGCAGACAACTGCTTAGTTGGCGGTCCTGAATTTAACTTTAGTACAGACAACTGCTTAGTTGGCGGTCCTGAATTTAACCTTAGTGCAGACAACTGCTTAGTTGGCGGTCCTGAATTTAACTTTAGTGCAGACAACTGCTTAGTTGGCGGTCCTGAATTTAACCTTAGTGCAGACAACTGCTTAGTTGGCGGTCCTGAATTTAACTTTAGTGCAGACAACTGCTTAGTTGGCGGTCCTGAATTTAACTTTAGTGCAGACAACTGCTTAGTTGGCGGTCCTGAATTTAACTTTAGTGCAGACAACTGCTTAGTTGGCGGTCCTGAATTTAACTTTAGTGCAGACAACTGCTTAGTTGGCGGTCCTGAATTTAACTTTAGTACAGACAACTGCTTCATTGGCGGTCCTGAATTTGTTCACTTTCTAGACAATGCACATTTGAGTCCGTAAATGAAAATAAATTTTCTTTTTTTTGTGTATTTTAAATTCAGCACAAAAAATTGCTACACATAAAACAGTGGTGCACTTTTAATGATTGCTTGTATATAATAGAAATCATTGTATAACTATACAAAATAGCAGCTAGTACTGTTTTAATTAAACGTGATATTGGAGCATTTTTCATAACAGCTACAGGAGTTCGAAAGGGATGTATATTAGCACCCAGCGCTGTTCAATATTTTCTCGGACCACATCTTTTTTAGATACTACAGAACCATCAAACAACAATTTAGTTGGTGACCCCCTTTTGTGCAAGTTGCTTTTTGCAGAAGACATTGATCTTGTTGCTGTAAACGAGAAAGAGCTTCAAGAACTTATTTCTAAACTTGAAACCACTAGCAAAACTCATGTCATGTAAATAAATATCGAGAAATTCAAAAAAATATGTCAGATATGAGGAGACTCTACTCGACATATAAACTAAAAGTTATTACCTTTAAATACTTAGGATCTTATAATAGCAGAAATAGAAGCACTAACAAAGAAATAAAGACTAGACTTGATATAGTCTCGGCTACAATGTCTAGATTAAATATAATATGGAAGAGCAGAATAAATACACTAGTGAACATACAAGTATATAAATGTCATACAAAGTGTGTGCAGATTGCAAGATGTGACAGCAGGTGCGGAATGAATAAGTTTCGAAACTTGTTTGAGAGTAGTAATATCACTTAGCAGTGAATGCAGCGAATGGTGTACCACAGCTGTGGAGAAAGAAGTGCATACTTTAGTCAGTGAGAATGCCAAAGAGGGAGATGTAATTATATACACTGATGTATCTGTGAATATATATGTTCACAGTGCTTGGGCCTTCACAGCTCAGTGTGCAGGTAAAACGACCAGGGAGGAGAGTGGGGCCTATGCTTTTATTACGAGTAGCATGAGCATGGAGATTATGACGGTGACCAGGGCATTCGAGTGGGCAGGCACACAGAAAGTTGCGCAGGTCTGAATTTAGAGTGACTCTATGGGTATGGTTAGGCACAAGTGGGTCTCGTTGGCGAACAGTGGATTGAGGTCTTGAGAAAGGCGAGGGTGAAAGTGGTTACATTTAATTTCATGCGGGTACATGTGTTGTTCGAGGCAATGAAAGAGCAGATCAACTTACGTCTTGCGATTGTGGCACCGGCTGAGGGGCAATGGATCGCGCTGATGTTTTGAACGCCTTAAGAGATATGGCACGTGAGAGTGAGACTAGTGTGGATGATGATTCCTTTTCAATGGCCAGGATTAAAGATCAGGGTTTGAAATGCGGTGTTGCTAGAAGTGAACATTTTGGAGGACGCAGAAGAATGATGGTCAATCAGCATAGGACCGGTACTGTCAGCAGTAGTGTAATGGCGGATACACTCAGGGAGAGATCGGAGCAACTATGGACGTGTCCAGTTTGCAGTGAGGATGATTCGACGACTAACTAATTAACTAACTATATAAATCTCTAATAATACATATTCTTGTGCAAGAATGTGAGAGTTGGATAATTACAGATACATAGGGGGGGGGGTGTGGTGCACCACAGTGGCACCCCATACGCACCTGAGGTATAACTAATCTTCCGTAAAGACGTGTACAGATAGTAAACATGAAAAGCTAATAGTTGGCTATTTCTGTGCATTTCGTTGCTAGACCTAGTTTTTTTTGGGCATGCAACTCCAAGTATATAAATAGTAACCAACGAAATGTACGACAATAATCGAAAACAAAAAATTAAGTCCTAATTAATTCAGCGCAGAGGTCTTTACTTCACATGTCATGGCTCAAACATATCCGTCTACATTATAAGACCTATGGCTAGTGGGAAATCAATCCCTCTAAAATGACTCATTTTTCTAATTCCTTGATTTTCATTGCCTGTCACAAAAAGTATGATCACAGTGACCAATCAAAATCGAGGGAGTAGTCAAATGAGTCAATAAGAAGACTTTGTTTCTCATTAGCCAGAAGGTTTTATATTGTATTTGTTCATGGCTCAGCTAATTAGTTCAGTGCCTCAATGATCGCCTGCGCGACGAACATGACCATGCACACTTTGTGAACCAGTGTACTGTGTCATGTGCGCGTGTGCATGCGTGTGAGGCACCAGCAAGGGAGATAAATATTTAATGATGACGCCCACGCAATGAGTAACGGAAACAATAACCTGAATGTCACAGGTCACACACGCTTCCGGAATCCCGTCGACACTGATTGCGCTTCCTCTGTCGTGCAAAGGTCAATAGTTCAAGACCGGATAAACTGGGGACGGCTAGTGTAATAAACAGATTGTCAGATGTATAAATTGATAGACAGATGGAAACATAAATAGATGCATACATAGATCGATTAAGCAATGCATATATAGATATGTGTTTAAGGATAGGTAGATAGCATAGCATTTAGGTAGGTTTATAGTTAAATATTTAGTAGGTAGATAGATATAGGTAAATCGATTTTTAGGTATGCATATAATGTAGCCCTTTATATATATATATATATATCATTAGAAATAAAAGGAAATGTAGAATTAACGAGTTGACACATCAAACATATACAGTTCCATCGTTTGCCAGAACTCTATGCATTGGTAGATACGAGGAACATTATAATGTCATATCGTGTGTTCGATAATAGCATTAGAATCCCAATACTGCCAAAGACGCTTGTGTCGGGCCATTGGCGCAAATAAAACGGCGATACAACGCATTTCCATTCTCTGGACTACATCCTGCTGGAAATCTAGTAGGACAATGGTCATTCTACAAGGGAGATCCAGCAGGAGTTTGAGAATGATCGCTGAAGAAGAAGAAGAATCCCAATAGATGCACGTATATTCGGTTCCTCAATTGCCCTCATATATATATATATATATACCTATATACCTAGACAGATATACCTATATGATATATATACATATCATATATATAAATATGCCTATATACCTACCTACCTAGGCCTACCTAAAATCGATGTATATTCAGGTATCTATTTGTATATCTACCTAATTACTTACTCAAAATATCGAGCTACCTACCTACTTAAAAAGCTATTTGTCCAACTATAAAAACATAAACTGTCAATACTGCATTTTACCAGTTCCGGCGTTGCAGGGAGGGGGATTGAATAGCTGTGTGATAAAGGCCGCAGGCTCTTGCTGTCGCCACGTCATGTACAGGGTGCGTTTTTTAATTTACCCTCCGACTATCCAACTATGCATATTAAATATATATATGAAAGTGAAACTTTTATTTGAAAGTTTTAGAATGACTATCACTAGAAATTGGCGGAACATCAGAGCTTGTTATGTATCCATCAATAAGTTGTGTTGAGTTGTGTTGTGGTTGTTCAGGGAGAATTGAATGGCAGATGTGGGACTAGAAGAAGTAAGGAGTTGTCCAATAAGATCCATGGTTAGAAAGAAATGTTTTAAACATTTATTTGAAAAACATTCTTACGATAGTACAGTAACACACCTCTGGTACCCATTTAACCCACGGCACCAGAGCCAACAAATATGTTGCCGCTCTGGTCCGTCCAGCGAGGATTCGACAGTTCCCTTAATTAATTCTATGCTCGAGTTCTTCTTCTTCTCGTTCGCAGTTTGACATGTCTACACAGAAAGTCCTGTTTCCTTAATAAATGCTGCTGTATTTGAAAGCTCCTCAGTGCTCCCATACATCATTCTGTGGATATCCATCTCTGTTGGCCAGTGTAATTCCCTTAACTGGTTTAGTGTATTGCAGTCTTGCAGGATATATTTAGCGGTCTGTGCTGCCTGCCCACAAGGGAACAGTGGTGATGGGACCAATCTTAGTCTATTTAAGTGGCTGGTTAATCTGTTGTGTCCTGTTCTGAGGCGGAAGATAACCTGCTCTGCTCTGTCGAGATAGTGGTAATTGTCTTTTGGATGGTCGACTTTTCTGATGGCTTTGATGAGGGTCTTCTTTTCTTGGTAGGTGATTTCATGGTCTTTTTGTTCCACGAAAAATCCATGAAAAATGTGCATGCCACATCCTGGTATGCCACAGTGGGATAGTATCCACTGTAGTACTACCCTTATTTGAATGTTCACTTCTCGCATGATTCTCACATTGAGATTAACAAGCATTTAACCTCTCACTGCTTATGTCTCCATGTAAGTTCGAAATCAATACACCTGCCCTATCTGACACCTGCACATCCACATCTACACATTCTTGTAAGCAATTTTGGATAATTTCTATCCAGGTGACTTACCTCTGAAGTCACTAGACATCAGTGACAGGACAATCCATGCCTGAGAAAGCTAACTATCCACTGTCCCTATTTCGTTCGTGGGGGAATAAAAAAATATTTTACTCCATCCTTCATTACCTTTCCAGAACGTATATATTTTTTCCTAACTTCCCTGAAGGTAATTCTATTACAAATTTATTACATACATACTGCTATCACAAGGGGTTAGTATCGTGATCGAATACTATAGAAGACCTGTTCGCTAAATGAAGTTGGACCCCCAAGAGTTGCGTATTGTGATTATTGTTTGACCATCAGTTGGTTACTATTTATATACTTGGAATCGCAAGCTAAAAATAACCAAGGCAATTTCAAGTATATAAATAGTAACCATCTGAAAGCCAAATAATAATTAAAACAAGTAACGTAGGAGGTTCAGCTTAATGTAGCGAACAGGTCACTATACATGCAATTGGTCACGGCAGTATTCACATAAACAACAGCTGAATATAAAATGACCGATCAGCATCCAGATTAAGTTCCCATGTTACAGATATTCATTTTTACAGCAATTGATAATTTTATGGTAAATGATTTTTTAAATTTACACAGTAATTATAATTCATGTAGTGTCGTTTTACCTTCAATACTGCTGCTTTCAGCACAGTAGCTGCTTTCAACACAGCAGCTGCTATCTACACATGTGTGACCGAGTCGCATATGCACATTATGACCCCATGCCTGTCACATGTACATGTAGGTTATTTGTACGGGGTGTATGTGATGGGTTGGCGCGATGATGTTACCACGCCGGGTGCTCGTATGTGGGTGTATCTACATGTGGGGGACCCGACTGGAGACGGATAGAGAAGCGGTGTCTCGGTTCCTAAGTGTTAAACACAAATATGTGTTTTCCGATGGTCTTAGAGATCCCTGTGAAAAGGTCGTTCTACCCCCAAGGGGTCGCAACTCACAGGTTGAGAACCGCTTATCTAGACTAAAATAGGTGCATGGTAAATGAATTAACATATGTCCATCGAGACGCTGAAATAGTTGGTGCATGGTGATGGAATTAACATAACTCCATCCACACTATAAAATAGTTAGTGTATGGTAAAAATGAATACAAAATGACATTTACATTAATCAAACAAATGTTGATGATGTTCAATGTTGATGATGTTCAATGTTGATGATGTTCAATGTTGATGATGTTCAATGTTGATGATGTTCAATGTTGATGATGTTCAATGTTGATGAGAGTTAACCTATCCTCGATGATGATATTTTCCATCCTCTTGCACGGGATTTCCTGAATGTACAGAAGCCATTATCGGTAAGATGACGACAATGAAGAGAATGAAAACCATTTTTAATCAAAAGACATTAGGTATATCATCAGAATTATCAAATGTCATCTTCGCATCGAATGTTGTCTTCAGCGGACCACCACTCTATAAGCTTGTGTCTTGCCATTATATCTTGCTCCCACTTGTATTTCTGCCGATCTCTTGCTTGCCTGCTCTTAACTTTACTTTCAAGTGAGATCTTTAACAGAGTGTCATGTCTTATTTTAAGTGCAGGAATTTGTATTTGCTATTGAGCTATGGAGAACTATTTAATCTTAGTAGATTGAAGGATAAGACCAAATCTAAGACGGACATTGTTCGCGACCTCTTGTTCGCCGACGATTGTGAACTAAATGCTACCAGTCTGAAAAACACGCAGGACAGCATGGACCTCTTTTCTTTGGCCTGTGATGCGTTCGGTCTCACCATCAGCACCGCGAAGACGTTAGTTGTATCAACCAGCGCCAAGTGTCCTCTACACAGAACCAGTGATCACAGTCAAGGGTAAAAAACGTAATACTGCTAATAAGGATGTTGCCCTGCGTATTGTTCGTGCCAGTGCAGCATTCGGGAGCCTTCGTGCCAACGTCTGAATCAGGCTTGGTCTCAGTTTCACAACTAAGTTGGACGTGTACCGCGCGGTGATTCTACCAACACTGCTTTATGCTGCGTCTTGCTGGACTGTCTATGCGAGACACGCTCAACAGCGTAATTCTTTTCACCTTCGGTGCCTACGAAACCTCATGGGAGTACGTTGGCAGGATCAAGTACCAGACACGGACATCCTTCAGAAGTCCCGTATGCAAAGCATACATGCTCTGTTGACTAGGTCCCACCTCCGCTGATCACATCGTTCATATGCCAGACAAGCGCCTTCCACAGAGATTATTCTATGGTGAGCTGTGCGAAGGTAAACGTTCAACCGGAGGGCAGAAAAAGCGCTTCAAGGATCACATAAAAAAGCTCTCTCAAGCACTGCCGCATCGATCCTAGCTCCTGGGAGACTACATCACATGAGCGCCCAGCCTGGCACACCCAGATCACTGCTGGCATCACGAAATTTGAAAAAGAAAGAACACTACGGGCAATCCACAAGCGCAAGAAACGGAAGGACAAATCCGAAAATTCTCCTACCCCAAACCTTCAGCACTGCTGCATGCACTGCAATAGATCTTTCCGTGCACGAATCGGACTCATCGAGCATCTACGAACTCACAAACCAAATTATACAATTACCAATAAATTATTATTATTTATTTTTTCAACACAGGTATTGTTTTTTTTTGTTCAGGCCATGCACATCTTCGCTTGCGAATGAGAAACATCATCATCATCATGTCTTTTACTTTGTCAAAAATAAATTATTTCTTTGATTCTTAATTCCATCAATTTTTTTTTAACAGGCAGTGTTGTTAGAAAATATGTTTACTTTCTATAAAGTTCTACCTATTCTTCTATCATCACATTATTTCTGAGCCATATATTAACATGAGTTAATTTATTAACACTTGTTGACGTTTGCATGTGTGTTTCCAGTGGCGACCTACGTCTTAGAAACATGGACAATAAATAAAATTACAGCCATGAGAATAGAGGCTTTCGAAATGAAGTGCTATAGAAGAGTCCTAAGAGTACAAAGGAGAGCAAGAAAGACCAACCAAGACATGCTAAGAGAAATTAACGTTCAAGAAGGCTGACTTTTAAACACCGTATTGAAAAGGAAGTTAGGTTTTTTTCGGCCACATGAAGAGACACGATGGCATGCAAAGAGTGTTCTTGTAGGGGGCGAGAGAAGACAGTAGAGGCAGAGGTCGACTAAGACGTCGCTGGACAAGAGATATTCAGGAATGCACGCGCATGTCGCTAGAGGAAGCGGGACAACTTGCCAGAGACAGCGGGGATTTCAGGAGATTTATAAGAAAGTCTACGTTCTGGAAAGAATAGGACACATGACACACATGGATTAATACATAGGTCCTAAATTCATAATATATGTAGCATTTGATTTATTTTCCATTTTAAACTTGTGATCTATTTGATGTTAGTATTTTTTTCATGTCATTGAAAGTATGAGCCATTATAAATTATAGTCATTCCTATTCTTCTTTTAGTTTCCGTTTCTTATCTACCAGCATGTGGGATTATATGCCCATCATACATGTACTGATTCACTCATTGTAGTATTTATTCATGTATTTGTATGTTTAGCGATTGTTCCTCTCTGATTTTGCTGAATATCATGGTTTTTTTCTGAATGTTAATATCTAGTTGAAAATCTCTGCTTGAGTTATGTGTCTACTTTACAATTTTTTTAGTGCCGTTAACTTTCGGTAAAGAGGCTTGTGATATATACATATCTTTGATTGTTTACTATTTTCCCATTGTTGTTGAACCCATAGCATTGATGTTGAAGCCCTAGCATTTGTTCACTGTTTTTACAATTTTGTGTGTAGATGTTAAATAGACTGGGTGATAAAATACATCCTTGTCGTACGCCTCTCTTCTTTTTTATCTATGTAAGGTGTGCGGTGTTTAACTCCCCATTTTCTGTAAGAAATCCGAACATTACTTTTAGTACTATGAATGTAACGGATAACCCATTCTTCCCCCATCCCCCATTAAGTGATTTAAAAACAAAAGTTGACCAAAATGTCAAAAATGAGAGAATTACACATGGCAATGAGAGAATTACACATGGCAATGAGGGAATTACACATGGCAATGGGGGAATTACACATGGCAATGAGGGAATTACACATGGCAATGGGGGAATTACACTTGACAATGGGGGAATTACACTTGACAATGGGGGAATTACATATGACAATGGGGGAATTACACATAGCAATGGGGGAATTACACATGGCAATGGGGGAATTACACATGGCAATGAGGGAATTACACATGGCAATGAGGGAATTACACATGGCAATGAGGGAATTACACATGGCAATGAGGGAATTACACATGGCAATGGGAGAGTGATAATTATTGTAGGAAAGTTCCCAACCTCCCTTTCCATCTCCTTATTAATGATCTATAAACGACCATGTATAAACGACAATAAATTTTCCCTTTACTGCAACACAAAATGCTACCAATGTCAACAAAAAAAACATCTTATCCAAAGTATCTTCATTCTAACCCTGTGCTACCAATGTCAAACATGGTCCTTAACAAAAAAACATACGAGACAACTGGTTACAACAGAGATGAGATGTCTGAGAAAAGCCGCAGAAGTGACCAGAAGACAGAATTAGAAACGATGTCATAAGAGAAAG
This sequence comes from Meghimatium bilineatum, assembly GCA_034231615.1. NCBI lineage: Eukaryota > Metazoa > Mollusca > Gastropoda > Stylommatophora > Philomycidae > Meghimatium > Meghimatium bilineatum. Next base: position 40,676,014 of record CM067308.1, on the reverse strand, counting down.
AGTGGGTGTCATATCAATTCTACAATACATACAAAACCAACAGATACAATGCTTTGGTCATCTGGAAATTATGCCCTGTGATTCATTAGTTTATAAAGCATATACGAAGAAAGGAGAAGCAGAAAGAAGAGCTAAGGGTAGACCTAGTGTACGCTGGATCGACAACATCAAAGAGACAACACAAACACCAAATAACATTATCTGAAGCTGCCAGAAAAGCGAGAACAAGAACATCGTATCTCCCTCGATACCCGTAAAAGGTAAAAGAGGAAGGAAAGAAGAAGAAACGACTATGTATATACGACCATTAATATACGACCATGGATATAGCTTGATCCCAGATGTTGAGTATTTTAACTTTCTTAAACTAAGGATATATATAATACGGTAACTGTATTTTCGTCAGTACATTAGACTAGGACCTCTATCGTCATTCGACACTCTACCTTGATAACCGATTTCAGTATACTAAAACTGGTTACCTAATTCAGTATATTAAAATTGGCTGGCGAATGAATTCAGCATATTAAGACTACCTGATGAATGAATTCACTGCACTCGGACTGCGACTAATGACTGAATTCATTGTACTAACACAAACGTATTGTATTACCATTTGTTATCGCAGTGAAAGAATTAAGTAAACTTCGACTCCAAAATTTCAGTTTCAACAAGTCGTAATATAACCAAGATGGAATTATTACCTCCGTTAAAATTGTCTGACCACGAAGAAATTTAGTTCTGTAGTGTCAATTTTCAACCTACAAAAATAAAAATATGCAAAATTATAGTGTAAGGGATATAATTCATTTATTACAAATTTGACTTTTATATTACTCGTGTTATCTCTCTTGTGTAGAAAATGCATGTTATAAAATAATAACGTTAGTTCTTCTTGACCACATTTAGTGTGGAGGCGTAGAGTGTTGAGTGTTAGGACTATTTTTTGTTGACAAGCTGCACATTTAGGGATGATTGGATTCACATTCCGATCACCGACTTTTCTGGACCATCTTGTACCAATTTCTGTAAATGGGTCAAGGTAGAAAGGTAGAAGCCGTTTTTGTTCTTCTTGTGTTCGTTCTCAAACCCCTACAGATTGGCAGGAAATAGCAGAGGAGCGGAATGTGTTGTGTCATGGTTTACAAACTGGCTGCGATATCTCCGTTTTCGATCTGATACATCCGACTTCAGCATGATTTCTAGATCAATTTGACCATCTATACCATGAGACAACCAACCCCCACCCTATAACAACATAAGACTCATTCTACAACTCGCATGTCTGTATTGTTATTCTTTGTTCTCCTAACGGCATCGGCATGATAAGGACAGTTTTTTTTCAACTTTTATTTTAGCTTTAAGTTCCTTTAGTTTGCGTTTGTCTAAAATTTTGTTTTAGCTTTAAGTGCCATTATTCTGAGCTTGTTTCAACGGTTCTTTTATCTTTAAGTTCCTTTAGGCTCTGCTTGTCTCAACATTTATTTTAGATTTAACTTCTATTAGGCTGAGATTGTCTCAACGGTTCTTTTAACTTTCAGTTCCATTACGCTGAGTTTGTCTCATCTTTTATTTTAGCTTTAAGTTTCACTAGGTTTGACTTGGCGCGATAAAGTATTATATTTCGTTACATTCATGTTCTAAACCTTTATTTCAATGTTGCCTCCTTTTTGGAAAGAGCTTCTGCTATATCCTCCCTGGTACCTGAATAAAAGACAGTAGAACCTTTCTAGAGCCTCAATAAGATTTTTAATGGCTCATTTATTTATCTCACCAAACATTGTTCAAATAATTACAAAACTGTGGCGTATCTGTTCCATTATGCCTGTTCCATGATTCCGTATTAATGCCTGTACCATGTATATCCTGATTATACATGAAAAAACCCACAAAAAAAAAACGTTTTCTACGTGCCTTCCGTGAAGTATCCGTTTACCCTAGGGGACATTCCTCCTACCTTGATAATCAGTTGCTTACAATATTTTACAACAATACATAATAGATGACACTCTTTACTGAATGGGAATGCTCCATTTCAGAGATAATGAACATGATATTGCCTGGGGGACTAATATGAGCTCTAGTCCCAACCACGGTCCTAACTGCATAGTGTTCGTGATGCCCCGACTATGAGCAGGTGGCACTTTGAATGTGGTCAAAAATAACACTGCAGGATGTGAGAATGTTTTGGAGGAGCAGTGGCGTAGCGTGGGTCAATGGCGCCCGGGGCTGAATCATAATTTTCCGCCCTTGTGACATTAAAAAAATATGTCAGTGATTGTGAAAGGCTGGACGAAAAAAAATGTGCCGCCCTCCCGACGATGCCGCCCGGTGTGGTCCGCACCTCTGCCCCCCTCGTTACGCCACTGTGGACGAGTCAAGGAATGGAGAGCCCCCTTGTATGGCTTTCCCAGACATTCCAGTTACCATAGCCCAGAGTTGACTGGGTTGTTATGGATACAGACAACGCATACATCCAAATGTGCATGTTGCCAAAAGATGGAACGGTAAAGGTAGGTCCCATGGCAGTAACCTGCTGTCCGGGATATAGATAACTCTTCATGTACTAAGATGCAGCAACTATTAGGTGGAGTGGCCAGTTCTTTTCCTTGCTCTCTTTACCTCCTCTAACTTTTGTCAGGTACTCATTTACAACCGAGTCGACTGGAGGAGTAGTTGTGTCAACTGAGAATAATAATCCAAAACAAACTAAACCAATTTCATCGACCCCAACCTAATGCAACCTTAACACAGACAAATCAACCAAGCAATCAAACAGCCATCACATAAACAAAAACACAAATAACACAAGGACATAAAACCAATCATCAATAGAAATGAACCAATAGCAAACGAAGGACAATAGCTGAGGCATATATGAAAATGAAATTTGTTTTTATTGTACACAAACACACACATATTTACTCAGTTGTACCTTTCCATTGTACACAAACATTTACTGACTGGTACCTTTCCACGCGATATTATTGTTGTGTTGTAAAGAATATAATCTCCAATCCCGGGGCGAAGATGGATGTTCTTCACACGACCAATATGATCCACCACATGAACAGGCCCACTTGTATCGTCGAGTGCTGTTGTGTTTTCTTTGGCGTTCAGGTCTTGAACTAACTGCTACCACTTTATCCGTTGTCTTTACTCCATTCCTGATCTTTTCCCCTCCATGCAGCACGATCCATGGCATCCTGTTCCATGATTCCGTATTAATGCCTGTACCATGTATATCCTGATTATATAAGTCTTTGAACCAAAGTATCCGCCGAAGACGGATGTGTTGGACCATTGGTGCAAATAAAACGGCAACACAACGCATTTCCATTCTCTGGACTACATTCAACTGGAAATCTTGTAGGATCATTGTCCTGTTGCAAAAGAAATCCAGTGGGAATTTGAGAATGAACGCTGAAGAAGAAGAAGAACCAAAGTATAGATCAAAGTATAAAATATGTCATTGTTCCTTTATGACAGCGGTTTACAGCGCGGGCGATATGCACCCCAGGGGGCAACGGTAAAAACATTTAGAGATTTTTTAAGAGAAAATTTTGGTGGACAGAGACCCATCTATTTTTTTGGGGGGGGGGACCACACAGGAAGGTTAAGGTTACCTTTTATTTGAACGATAAACAATACGTTTATAGCTATGTAGCATGGTGACTTTAAAAGAAAAATCAATTGCCTTTTTATGGCACTAAGGTGTCACGGCTGGTAATTTCTCCTCAAAAGGGATCACGGACGATTAATGTTTGAGCCTCATTGCATTATAAGACACCCTGTCAGTCACTGGGAGTTCAATAATATCAATATTTTTGGATATCTCAGAAGTTGATGTCACTACACAAGTTAGTTGACATTATCGACTAGTGAAAGGGTTCAATTTAACAGTGAATATAATTATCTGTTATAAAAATGTATCAGAAAAATAGAAAATATGTCCGTTAACGTTTTCAGAGGTGGCAAATCAACAACTGTGTAGTCTACAGGCAAAGAGGTGAAAGAGGTGTAGGCATATTATTAGATACTGAAACTGGAAAAACGGTGAAGGGTTTCATGGTAATATCAGACAGGGTAATATTAGTTAAACTAACAGGAAAACAGTTTGATATCAACATTGTACAAGTCTATGCACCTACATAAAGCAGTTCAGAGGAGGACATCGAAAATTTCTTTGAAGATCTAGAAACCGAAATGAACCAGTCTAAAAATCATGAAGTAACTGTAGTGATGGGAAACTTTAACGCAAAAACAAGTGAAACAGAAATAAAAGATGTGACTGGAAGATTGGGTTTAGGAGTTAAGAACGAATGAGGTGATTTATTGATAGTGAGCACAGGAACATAACTTAATAATAGGGAATACATGGTTCAAGCAACATCCAAGAAGGCTATGCCATCGGATTAGCCCAGGAGATAATTCTCGGAACCAAACTGATTACATTTTAGTCTCTAAAAGACATAGAAACAGCATTAGATCTATGAAAACAAGGCAAGGTGCTAACTGCAACAGTGCTCTTATACTACTGGTGGGGAAATTTTTGTATAAGATTAAAGAAGATCAAGAGAACACCAAGAAATATGAAATTAGATTTAGCATTATTGAAATCAGATGCTGACATTAAAGAAAGATACAACATAATTGTACAAAATAGATACAATGCAATTGCAAAGATTCAGAGTATTGAAGATCAATGGAAAATGCTAAAACATTCGATATACCAAACATCTAAAGAGATAATTCCAAAAGTAAAACATACATCAAAACAAAAATGTATGACAGATAGAATATTAGAATTGATGAAAGCCGAAAGAAAAAATAAGCACAAGATATAGGAATATCAGAAAATACACAAGGAGATAAGAGAGAAATGCAAAATAGAAAAAGAAAGCTGGCTGAACAAGAAATTCACGGAAATAGGATCACATTACAACCAAAATACAACATTACTACATAAGCAAATTGTTGTGATAACAGGAAAGAGAACCCAAACCGTTACAGTGTCTAAAATCTAAGACAGGGCAGGTGCTAATGGGAATCGATCACGTAACACAGAGATGCTCAGAATATATCATAGAACTTTATGATGATAATAGACCCGATATAAACATACAAGATAACGGCGAGTGATCCATCAATACTCGCAGCAGAAGTAATGGATGCACTAAGACACATGAAATATGGCAAAGCCCCAGATCCAGACAATATCACATTAGAGGAATTAGCAGCTTTAGATGACTTTGTAGTTTAAATAATGACAAAATTGTTGAATGACATATATAATAGTGGATACATACCCGATGACTTAATAAGGTCCATATTTATAGCCTTACCTAAGAACCAGGGACCACCGAATGTGAAGAACACCGTACAATCAGCTTCATGAGCCAAATAACCAAAATACTTCTCAGAATCATCATGGAGAGAGTGAGAAACAAAATAAAATCAGAAATAAGTCCAGAACAATGTGGCTTTGTAGAAGGCAAAGGTACCAACTATGCTATTTATATATTGAGAACACTAATAGAGAGGTCTATAGAGGTAAAAACAGATCTTTACCTCTGTTTTATAGACTACACGAAATCATTTGATAAAGTTAAACATAGCGAAATTATACACATGCTAGAGAATTTGAACATTGACAGCAAGGATTTAAGAATAATCATGAACATTTACTGGCAACAAACAGCAGTAATAAGAATAGGAAATCAATTGGGTTGTTTTCAACATATACAACAAGTAGTTAGACAGGGTTGTGTACTTTCACCAGACCTGTTCTATTTATACAGTGAAAACATAATGCGTGCAATAGTTGATATCCCAGGAATATCAGTGGGAGGACATAACATAAATAATTTGAGATATGCGGATGACACTGTTCTGATTGCGAAAAGTGTGGAAGAATTCAAGATTTCATTAATGTAGTAGTCACAGAAAGCAATGAGAAAGGTAACTTTCTAAATATCAAGAAAATAGAAGTAATGGTTTTTCAAAGAAATAAAATACCACACCTTGCAAGATCAAAGTGAATGATATAGTATTAAAACAGGTCCACTAATTCAAATATTTAGGTATAACAATTACAACAGATGTAAGAATTCAACAGAAATAAGAAGCAGAATAGGACAGGCAAAAACAACATTCAGAAAAATGAAAAATATATTGTGTAATATGACCTTGCCATTAGAGGTGAGAAAGAGAGTTCTGCAGTGCTATATAACCCCTATACTAACATATGGGTGCGAGTCTTGGACAATAAACAAACAGAAAAGTGGAAAATTAGAGGCAATTGATATGTTTCTCTATAAAAGAATGCTGAGAATACATACCATGGACTGCTAGAAAAACTAATGTGCAACAATAATATAAGAAAAAGACAATCTTCATTTTTTGGTAACTTCATAAGACAGGGAGGTTTGGAGAATATAGTCACAAAAGGCAAGATTGAAGGCAGCAGAGACAGAGGGTGACAACGTGAGAAAATATTAGACAAATTGATAACCTGGCACGGCAGGGAAACAACAACGATCTTGATACATAATACTGTAGACTGAGACCCGTGGAGAGCCATGATCACCTACGCCAGCCGGCATGTCACCTGATTATGAAATCAACAACAGTCATTGTCTCAAATGTCTGCAAACAATTTAATTTCATTTGAAGTGTAAATGGGGTGGTTTCTTCTGTAAAAGAAGTTACCATATTGGCATCAAAGACCTTGAGTTATGCGCCACATCTGCAGGTTTTACTATCATTACAATATTCTTGCTTTCTACCTTTTCGCTTTATACGCCATTATGCCTTGCAGCGTCAGGGCTAGAAGAGTTCTCTAGCGATGACTTTTGTTTGAGCTTCATATATGTTTGTTTATGTTGACTTTATTTCTGTAATCCATTTTTTTGCATTGTCTGCCCCCGGTTTTGTATCCATTGTGTTTTTATTTCTGGATATAAACCAGAAAAAGTGTGGATAGAAAACATCAAGATAACCTTAGACTCGATATAACCAAGGCATTGGAACATTGCAACCAAGACATTCTGGCATTGGAACATTGCAACCAAGACATTCTGGCATTGGAACATTGCAACCAAGACATTCTGGCATTGGAACATTGCAACCAAGACATTCTGACATTGGAACATTGCAACCAAGACATTCTGGCATTGGAACATTGCAATCAAGACATTTTGACTTTTAGAACAAAAACTGATGCTCCAACCCCTACGCTTAAAGGAAAGTGTGAATATAATAAACCATCATCAACCGGGGACAAACAATCGAGTGTCAGTATATTATACTTTTTGAGTGGCACTATCCGATGGTTACTCGGAAGCATGTGAAAACCATTTTTTGTTGTCTTCTAATGTAATCCAAGATTGGCATCGTATTTTCTTCTGATGTTGTCATTTCTGATCCTTTTTCTTATTGTTACTCCAAGAATTATACGTAGACAAGTTATTTCTGTTGTAACAAGTTTTCTTTTGGATTTTCTTGTTAGTTTCCACGTTTGACATTGGTAACACAGTGATGGTATGATGATCGCTTTAATATAGTTTAGTTGTGTGTTCATGTCAACCTGTTTGTTTTTTGAAAATAGGAGACATCTGCCCCAAGATCTGGTATAACATAGTATACCAGTACAATTACAATTTTCACGTACGTTGCTTCTAGTTAACAATGGAGGTCTTTCAGAAACGAGGCGTAGACGTTAGTTCCAGTTTAACAGTGGTGGTCTTTCAGAAACGAGGCTTATACGTTAGTTCCAGTTTAACAGTGGTGGTCTTTCAGAAACGAGGCTTATACGTTAGTTCCAGTTAAACAATGGAGGTCTTTCAGAAACGAGGCTTAGACGTTAATTCCAGTTTAACAATGGAGGTCGGTCAGAAACGAGGCTTAGACGTTAGTTCCAGTTTAACAATGGAGGTCTTTCAGAAACGAGGCTTAGACGTTAGTTCCAGTTTAACAATGGAGGTCTTTCCCAGGCTTAGACGTTAAATCCAGTTTAACAATGGAAGTCGTTCAGAAACGTGGCTTAGACGTTAGTTTCTGTTTAACAATGGCGGTCTTTCAGAAAGGAGACTTAAACGTTAGTTTCAGTTTAACAATGGAGGTCTTTCAGAAACTAGACTTAGACGTTAGTTCCAGTATAACAATGGAGGTCTTTCAGACACGAGGCTTAGACGTTAGTTCTAGTTTAACGATGGAGGTCTTTCAGAAACGAGGCTTAGACGTTAGTTCCAGTTTCATTTATTGATGTATCTTGTAGATGTCGCTGGTTGCGGTATTTTGTTGTAAATGTGCAATTTTGTTGTTGCTTACAGTTTGTGTCAACAGAATCTAAACTTTCACTAACATTTGAATTACTTTGTGAATTTTTGTTTGTAGTAACATTCTTTTCAACTGGACACAAGTCAATATTGCTTTTTGTATTTGCGTCATCATGAGGCATGGCAGTTCTATTCTGACATTGTTGTCTCTTTTCATCCAAGGATTTTCCTCTAAGAGGTACAGGTGTCCATTTGTAACCACATTTACAAACTGTTCTGCAAGCGACTTCTAGTTTTCTATATAGACACAATAACCCCTGTTTAAGCTTTACACGAAACATAGAACTGAAACCAACGTACAGATAGATCTTGCCTGCGTAGAACACAAAGGTGAAGGTATTTGTTATAGTGCTAAACACTTCCTGGGTTACACATTCAATGTCAATGTAGCCTTTCACAACCAAGAAAGTCGTGACGATGTATGGAACTTTGATGAACCCTAGACAAATAAAGATGAGGCAGAGAATGAAACAAATTGTTCTGAAGTCTCGTAGTGTAGCCAGTTCCAGGAAGTATTTCTTCATCTCAGCTTCCAGATCTTTGTCTAGACTAGAAGTGCGCTGGATCAGAGTGTTTGAAGTAATGATGAAACAGACAGAGACCGTGGCAAAGGGGAGGATGGTCCCTATCGCATTGTCCAAATATGGCCATATATCGTCTTTAAAGAGATCAGAAAATTCCTCTGTGTATCTGAATGTACGGAATAAAAAGACAAAAATTCAACAATTATGTAATCTAAAAACAAGTGTAACCATAACAATTAAATAAAACTTGGTTTGTATGTGATATGCACGTATATGATACCTGCCAACTAAAACATAAACATGAACTAGTTTCTGATTTCCGGACGTTCTATTGGTTGGCTTTGGCTATTTTGGCATGTTACTCCAAGTATTTAAATAGCGACCAATAAACAACACAAAAATAATAAAAAACGTAACAAACAGGGTCCAAATTAGTTCAGTTAGAAGCCCTGTAGTATCGTCAATAGCTATGGTTTGTACCAAGATTGAACAATTATGTCTTGCGTAGGGGTTCCGTATGTTTTGTTTTCTATGGGAACCCGAGAAGCTCTGAAATGTTTTCTTTCTTCTTTCACAATTTACACTGGTCAAACAAACTTAGGCCATGACTGGCTCCAGTATAGACCTCTCAACTGAATGTAAACACGCCTTCATTTGTGACGTTTAAGATTATTATCATTTTTTGGATGGTCACTATTTATATACTTGGAGTCTACAGCAAAAAAACCAAGACCGACAAACGAAATTCACGGAAATAATAACAAAACAGCCTTCTATTTCATATTTTCTTTCTGCTGAGAGGTCTTATTATTAATTGCATAGTTTCGCCCAAACCATAACCGGGACGCGAGGCAACATACATTCTGGAAAGACTACACACACAAAATAACACTGATTGTTGTTCATGGTCCTTTGTCAACTATGCAGTTACGTGGACTCATTCAGAAGTGGCGCTAGTTGAATTTTCCAGGATTTTAATTTTCGACTTAAAATTTAAAAATATTACAAATATCTGGAAGTGCGATTTGATCATAGTCTGTGCTTTCGGAATACGTTGATCATGTTATCTCAAAGGCCAGAAAATGACTTTCAGCTCTGAGAGTGATGGCAGCGGCTGATACTAAATAATCACAGCTTGTAATCTTATATGTCCTGCAAGTAAAGTAGGAATCAGGAGGATAAATGAAAATAATTCTTGTAAGAATTAATTGTAATCTTATATGAAACTCTTATATAAGCGCAGGCGCCACTATCACCGCCAGTCTCACACAGATAGAGAAATTGGAGATAATTTAAAATGAAGCGATGCGGATCATCCTTGGTTGCACATGGATGTGTGGCTATTAGATTTCTCCTTGATTTTCCGAGCATATCTCACAGAATTGATATGTGACTTGTCCGTGCATACCTCCGAGTGAGTTCTGACTAGGCTACCCCCTACACAGTGAGCTCTCTCTTGTGAAGGGAAGCAGGCTCAAGAGAGGTAAATCGTGGATGTGTCATTCCGAGTAACCGTTAAACAGTTCTGCGCCCCAGAGAGGATAACTCCGGGCGAGAAATGGATACCTATTTCTATGGTCTTTCAAGAGGCAATCAAGACTGTAATTACACTCAATAGAGAGTGCAGGGAACAGCCACGTGAGCGTGGATGCTGAGATGAAGGCACTCATCTATGAACATGCCGATGACACATGTTATTATTGACACTGGCGGGTCGGCCATTCGTAACCAGCGATACGCAAGGGCCGTTGTTGCCAGATCACAAGGTAGAACAGTGCACGAAGCCAGTGGAGACGTTACCGCAACAACAAGCAGTTTCACAATGAATGGAAGCATTTGATGTAGCGCAAGTACTTAACTGGCTGGAATCTGAAGCCTAATTCCATGCGTGCATATTAAGGGACTCAATGCATATGATTCAGATAGTGGGTAGGGGATGGGTGAAGTCATTAGAGAGAGCTAAAATGCGGACATCACTACGGAAACTAACCCTTATCTTTGTCCCGCGGGCGTGAAGGGAATGGAACGATCCAACGAATTAGCTAGCCTCACCATCATAACAGATGGTCAGCATATGGACCGAGCGGGTATACTCATTGCTTTTTTTCAGTCCGCACGATCAGAGTATTTTGAGGTTAAAGAGCATGACTCAATACTGAGAATGTGCGAATTGGGAGTGAAGATGGGCGTGGCCGTAGAGAACACCTGACAAAGATTTTTTTTAAAACAGTGGACCAACAAAGAACCGGAACCATCAGCCTTTATAACGTGAGAGATTTACTGAAGCGGAGATCTAAGCACCTATATCCGGTGTGAGAGGAGGATAATCAACAAACTAATACATAATACCTAAAAAGATTGTTTAAATGAAAGATAAGTTATTTTCTCTTGGATGTTATCTGTGAAGTTTATGTTAACAGACATGTTTGTTTTTGCAAGTTTTTTTTAAAGAATAAATGAAACGAGAAATATTTTCTTGTACAAATTAGCTTATTACAAATTATATTACTATATTATTTTCTCTGTGTGTTTTTAAAATGGATGGCTAAGGTATGAAAACTGAACATTTGGACGTCCCAAACAACATTACACCAAGATATACAAGATGCAAGGCTAGTAGTGAAAGGCATAGGGTAGGATGTTTTATGCGAGTGAAAACTTATACATACAAGAAATGACAGAAATGAAAGTGATTAGAGGAGAGAGAAGAAAATATACTCTCTTTGGAAAGAACCGATCACGTAATAACCACTTGACTCAGACTTTGAGTATACATACACTCGAATGACTTCTGAAATGGAGAGCGGAGCACTAATTGGAATGTCCCGTGTGCTATGATGCTAGTTCTAATCAAGAATCAAGGAAGGAGAGTAACATTGCGAGTATTCGAAGGAAAAGTATTCAACAGGAATCGAAGGGGCAGTCCAAAACAACAAGGACAAATGTTGAACATTTCCTTGGAGGCAGCTGATAAACTTATCCATAAGCTTGAGGTGTACAGATCTTACATAAAGAAGACTAGTTACGGAAAAATATTAAATGGAATATTATATTATATTATATATGTATTTTTATGACATTATCCGGGATAGTAGTGTGAACACCAAGGTTGTCTCAGGTGCAAACGGACTCATGGGACAAATAGTCTTCAATATACACTCAAATCTTTTTTTTTTTTTTTTTTTTTTAAAACATACTTGGCTGCACTCATTACACACTCAAACGTAAACAACTATTGTTGGACAACACTAAGCAATTTTACATGCATGGAACTCCTGGCTTGGGGACACCATATGTCCAAAAGTGATTAATATCCAGGCATATAACAAGGATGCTCGTGAGTAGCACTACATATCGGGCTCTCTCTAGTGTACACATCACGTATGTGCGCCTTGGCCAACGTGTGGCTATCTGTAGGATAAAGCAAAAATTTCATAATGTGGTAGTGAGATATTGTGTCTTGGTCAACGTATCTATAAGGCATGAACATGAAAATATGAAAATGCAGGTATATCTCATAACAATTGTAATAGTCGTCCATCGCAGGCGATGATGAAAAGTTTCAGACTTTCGTTGTTGCATCTCTCTGGTATGTGCGGAGATAATTGAAAAGTCTATTACTGTCATACAATCTTCTGCCACATTTGAGACACTACGATGAGAATTGGGAGTCTTTGTGTGTATTGTTCTGCATTTTCGAAATAGCACGATTTATCTGTGTCTCCGAGAATGGATGCTTCTCAGCGATACAAGCGCCCGGTAACACTGGGAGATTCTGAGCGACAGACTCTCGAGATGTCACGACAATGTTTAAAATCTTTAGATACACTTTGAGGCAGTTATTGAAACTTTTATTCTGTCCATCCTTCCGTTTCCGCACCTTTTTGTGCAATCTGCCAAATGTAACAATCGTCTTAAAGATTCTGTTGGTGATGTCGGATTCAATACCATCAGCCATGAACAGAGAGAGTACTATCAAGATAAGTGAATCTGTCGTGTGGTAGGAGACAATTGTTATTGACCTTACTAACTGGGTTGTTGTGCTATTTACTGTTAGAGGTTTGAAACAGTATCTCCGTTTTCTTGGTGTTGATTGTAAGACCAAACATATCACAAGCTGTAGAAAACATGTCCATGATGTTGTGCATCTCTTCAGAGCTGGCAGGGGGTGCACAGCCATCAGCAAATAGCAGATTTATAATTGCTATCTCTTTCATCTTGGAGGCTTGTAGACATTTGAGATTACATATCTTCCCATCTGTTGTATATTTAATTTTTATTCCATCATTTTCACAACCCTGGAGACTGTCCATGAGCAGGACAGTGAAATAATGCTGAAAAGGGTTGGGTCCAGCACGTAGCCCTATTTTATGCCATTTGTAATTTGAAAGGCACCTGACAGCTCCCCATCGCTTAGTACACGAGCCATCCTGCCTTCTCGAAGCTGCTGGATATTGTTGATACATTAGTCATGGTTCTAACGAGTGTTGTATCCGATGTTTACAGCGGTGGATGTGTTTACAGTGTCCGTGAGGGAAGCCCAGTCGCCATCCAAATTTTATTGGCCGATATGCAGATCTTTAAACTTGTCTTCTAGGTCCCTGATTAGGCTTCCTGTGTTGTTTGGGCCTTCCAGTTTGTAGATGCTTAGAATCCAAAAATTCTTCTACCCCGAACCTTCAGCACTCCTGCATGCACTGCAATAGAACTTTCCGTGCACGAATCGGACTCATCGGACATCTACGAAATCACAAACCAAATTAGACAATTACCAATTTATTATTATTTTTTTTCATCACTTTTATTGTTTTTCATGCCATGCTTATCTTCGCTTGCGAAGGAGGAACATCAGATGTTTTGCTTTTGTCTCTTACCCTGGCGACTTCTTCTAGGTCCAATGTGGAGGCTGATTTTTGACACCATCACTATATGATCAGCCCAGCACTCTGCTCCACACAATCTTACATCTCGCGTGTTATTCTTTCTTGTCATAACACAATAAATGAGATGTCATTTCTTAGAACGTGGATGCACTCATGTTGCTGTGTTTCGAGTTGAAGGGGGGAAAGTGTTTTTGTGATGGTCAGATCATGTGTGAAACATAACTTCAGTAGCAGAAGCCCATTGCTGTACGCTTGCCTACTCCATGATTCCCTAATGTTCCATTCCAAATCTGGTGGTGGTTGGTTGGTTGCTGATCCAGCGGTCCATGGGTTCATGCTCATTGACCCAATGCAATTAAAATGGCATTTCAGGTTAAACTATTTCAGGTTTATACTGATACTTCATTTCTGCTAATACTTCACGGGAAGTTTGAGATTGCCTATAACGTTTTCTGCGTTTTCAAAAATTATAACGTTCACATTGTATCCTGCACATCGGTGAATTCGTTTAACACTTGTGAATTTTTGTAAAACACTTTGTCAAAATTATAAATTTTACTGTTTTGAATTTCAAATACGTGAAATGAAGGGCAAAAATAATTTTGTCATTGGAGAAAATTGTTTCAGAGTTGTTTAGAAATATATTCAATATTTCATAGGAACATGAGTAACAATGATATGTGAAATTATATATGAGAAATTGTAGAGATAATCAGAATTTTGCAGACTAAATTTGAGTCAGGTCTGCTCAGCTGATATCAATTTTCTTAGTGATGAATTTACATACATTTACAACGATGGTTGTGAAATTAATTCATTGAAATATAATGATAAAATAGTATTGTACGCCTTGCATCTGTTGATTTGAAGTAGTTATATATCTATACACTGTTCTAGGACCCAGTTTTTGTATAAGGTATTTGCATTCTCTCGTTATCAATGTTACTAGGTTTAGCAGAACTTCAAAAAGAAAGATCACTGATATAATAATATGCAATTTCAAACACAGCGGATACTGATTTTAGGTAATATCGTTTGTATGTAGTACCTCTCGATTTGAATCGGATTATTTTGAAAGGTTCACAACTGCTGTTTGCTGTATAAAATACCAATAGTGCTGATGTATTTTTGTTTATTTAATTGCTGAAGTAATTTATGGACAGCTTAAATAACTTTCAGTGTTTTCAAGAGGTGCTGGATTTAATTCTGGGTTTTGACGTCTCCGATTACAAATGCCTTTTTTCAATATCCGGAATTATCGCTTGAAAAATACGGAGTTAGTCTATCAGTGGTAGTCTTGACAAACACAGTGCCGCTTCATTGAGCGGAAATATGTACATATTAGACTATTAGAAGTCCTTATGCATATTACGTGCAGGATTGCATTCGGAAATACACAAAAGGGGTTTAGAAAAGGACAAAAGTCTATCCTTTTTTCTGTATTCCATCTTCTTACTGTAGCATATGTTCTTCACATTTCTTAAAAATACGCATTGTCGACCTTTGATTGAGCAAGTTCAAATTGTGATATGAAACATTTTAAAAGTGGTATTTTGTGCTACAACTTGTCCTTTGACTCTAGCCCAAACAAGCTCTATTGGGGTAAAGTGCAAATGCTAATGTGACAATCCAAGAAAAGTGTGGCCACTCTCTTCAATGATTCTATCAATCTGATATACTTTCATCTTCTGTGTGTTCCTTACTACTGGCAGCAACTCATGTTTCAATTAAGTGTTGTCAAAAGGGATATTTTCCTTTGAAAGCCATAATCTTTATTTTATTTTAAATATTTGATGCATTTGGACTGTGTCTTCATAATTACATAATTATTGTGGGATGCATTATCCATTACCAAATATGAAGGTCTATATAGTAAGTAGAGAATAGTATTCTATATCAATCTACTGAAAAAAGAAGTTCTGCGTCATTCTGCGTTCATTACCTTTTCTGCCAGAATGATTCTGTCAAATAATTTATCCGAATATACGACGTCGTAACATTCCATTCGTCATCAGCGTATTTGCCTAATATTTACTTCAGATAGAAGTATTTACTTCAAACTGGAATTAGATGTGGCCTTTCACAAATAATATTCCAGCATCCTGTAGGAAGCGTGAAACCAACACCCCTTACAATCTTCCATAGAATTGATATGATACTCCGATATCACATTTTGATTGTAGACACTCCCATTAATTTATGTATACATTGAAGCAGGCACCCCCCTTGTGTTGCCGGAAACTGAAAGGGGGGAGGGATGCAAAGATTAGCGATACCGTTACCTGCCATGCATGTCACAAGAGGCAACTGAGGATATTTTTGAGGGGAGTTGGTTATCCCGTTGAATGTAGAAATGACACACAAGCCATGCTGAATTCGGATGTGTCAGGCCGAAAGGCACAATCACAGCTAAGCTGTAAAACATGACAACGCATACCGTTCTCCGGACTACAATCTGCGAATCTGCAGGAGTTTGAGAACGAACGCAGAAGAAGAAGAAGAAGTCATTGATGTCTGACCCGTATTTTTAAAACGCTTATCCTGTCCAACTACTTCGTGGAGACAGTCTGAAATTCTCAGTATATATCATTGCAATATTTTGTTATAACAGGACGAATATAGTTTACGCGGATCAGTAGACTTACATATATTCCAGAATATATAGTATGTAAATATATACAAGTTAGATAAACACATGCATATTTTAACTATTTATCTCGGTGATTAACATACTCATTCCTTCATCAAAGTATTTCAAGATGAATTATTTAAATTTAACAGACTTAAGTTAAGCTTCAGGAACCACATTATTTTCATGGTCATACTCCCATGGTGCTGCTGTGTTCTAGTTTAATTTTTGAATCATACGCCCATTATTTTGATGTATTCTAGTTTATTTTTGAAACATATTCCAATAGTGCTGATGCATTCTTGTTTAGTTAATTGTTGAAGTAATTTGTGGACAGCTCCTGTTAAATAACTTGCAGTGTTTTCAAGAGGTGCTAGGTTTAATTCTGAGTTTTGACGTCTTGATTACAAATGCATTTTTTTCCGGATATCCTGGATTATTATCGCTTGAAAAAGACGGTGTTAGTCTATCAGTGGTAGTCTTGACAAACAGTGTCCCTTCATTGAGCGGAAGAAATATGTACATATTAGACCAGTGTTTCCCAACCTTTTTTCTACCAAGCCCCACTTAATTCTTCCTAAAATGCAGATGCTCCCACCCCTTATGTAACATATACATATTTTTTTAATTAATTAAAATATTGAATTATTCCCTAAATTAAGAATAATTACAACTTATTCAGGACACAAGACTTAGGTTTTAGGAAGAAATGATTAGGAAACTACTAAGAAAAATACAAAGTAAAAGTAAATTTTCAAAGCATATAGACAACTAATATAGAAGTACAATATTTTATTTTTGTCGAATTGCCCCCCCCCCCCCTTTGAACAATCAAATTGCCCTCCTCCCTGTGGGGCGTGGGTCCCACGTTGGGAAACACCGTATTGGAGTTTTAGAAGCCCTTATGCATATTACGTGCAGGACTGCAATCGGAAATACACAAAAGTGGTTTAGAAAAGGTCGAAAGTTATCTAAGGGAGGTAATTTATATGTTTATATGTAATACAGAGTTATCTCATACAAAAAATATAGACTTGGGTGAAACATAGTTTTCTCTAGAAAAAAATACAATTTTTTGACCAATTCAAGCGATACGACAGCCTAGAAAGACAATAATGGAGGGGGATGATGTTAGGATAAGGAAAAAAACTTGGTGTATCATGAAGGATATGGGCGTAAGCTATCAGACCACCTGAACAGAACACTCAAAAAATACTTCTTAGCAAATGCTATATAATGATGATGAGACAACAAGAACAAAGTCGCTGTGTAATCGAAAGATTGATCAAACATTTATATTATTATCAGTAAGACACTTTATAGCTGTTCATTTATTGCATATATATTATATTATCAATAAGACACTTTATATCTGTTCATTTATTGCATACATATTATATTATCAATAAGACACTTTATAGCTGTTAATTTATTGTATATTTAGTAAGTAAAGTAACCCATATCATTTATTAATGCCGTAGCGGTGTGAGATGTTAGCGATCGCACATTTAAGAGACTGCAAATGAGGGCGGTAGCCATCTACTCTGCTCGCAATCTTTACATCCTGGATTAATCCGGTACCCATTTAAGACTGGGTTGACCCGGGAGCTGTTGCGATCTGGAATAACATTTCCCATCTCA